>CM032383.1:15428787-15926287 GCA_019049475.1 Eueides isabella
TCTATTCACATATAAATAATATTCTGAGCTTCACGCTGTATCCCGCATATGCCAATATTGCCACAGGGTACTTGAGAGCCTAGTGAGACACTCCGTTCCGTTCCCCACGTTTCATCGAATATGACGCAGGGCGGTTTGAATGGTGGAACTCAACGCCGCTCGAAAATATGAAATATTTTATTTGAAAATCATAAATATTTAACTTCTTTAAGTTCGGATCGAACCTACAACTTCTAAAATTTGTTCATTTAGTATAAATTAACAGTAAAAAAGAAAGGCCTGTCGTGGCGCAGCGGCACAAGAGTGTGACTGAAACCGACAGGTTCTGGGTTCGATCCCCAGTCGAGGAAGTGAAATATTTAATATTTTCAATTTAAATATTTAATGTTTCATTTCTTCGCTCTGGTAATAAGGCTAAGCGCGGCGTTGAGTTCCGCCACTAAACACGCAATGCCTCAAATTTGGCGGAAAGTGGGGAACAGAAGTGGAACGGAGTGTCTTTACACTGGGTTCCCGGGTTCCCTCTGCCTACCCTGCCTCGTGCGGGATACAGCGTGAAGCTGAGTAGAGTTGAGTAAAAAAAAGAATCCTATACATTCATTATATAGAGTTACTACACATTTTTATCGTATATTTGTAAACGTTGCGTCAACAGTTTACTTTCTAACTGCCGCTGTAAATTTCATACGTGCCCGTGTCCATTTGTCTTTACAGAGATCACATCTGTTTCACCGTTGATTGTTGTGTTTGTCTCACCACTATATTAATAGTATCGTAACTTTTTATTCTATTATGATTATTTTTTATATTATATGTAGTATCCTGCACATGGCAGGGGAGGCTGAGGGAACATGGGAACCTAGTGTTAAGACACTCCGTTCCATTTTACACTTATTTTTTATACAAAATTTAAAAAATAAGATACGAATTACAATAATATTGTGTATTTGGCGAGTAATATGGTATTAATATTTTGAGAGAAACTTGTAATTTCAAGCGATAGATCGTACAATTTGAATGCCATAGGTATTTTTTTATATGAACTACAATATTTTGTATTTCATTTATTATTTTTAATGTAGACTACGTTTACTGATTAGTTTGACAACGACAATTTAAATTTAAAATCTGTACCATCAAGACTTTTTAAAAAAACAATTCAATATTTACGTTACTAAATCAATTTTCTGTTAAAAATATTTTTCATATTTCGTCTCGTCAAACCCATGTGTGTGTGTGTGTGTGTGTGTGTGTGTGTGTGTTTGATTATTAATAATATAATTATGTATTAAACAGTAATTTTATTATTTTATATATGTTTCTCGTTTGAAGTTCTCAGGTTCATAAGAACCCGGCCCTTTGGAAGGCTTGCGTGGGGACACAGGTCCAACAAGTACAAGGACGCATTAGCCGGGATCCATATCTGATTAACCAGAGGCAATTGCCCAAAGATGGTCTCCGGATAATGCGTAGAAACTATAAAAAAATTGAAAATCCAAAATAGACACTATGAAAATACTTATAATAATTTTATTCTATCATGATTCCAGTACTTTCCGCCAGGCGCCCAAATCTCTCAAGAGGACGCTGTACACGCGAGCTTTACGCACGTGTGATCCGCGGAGAAGAGCGGTATTAACGTACGCCGCTCGTCCGTCTCTAAGAACGGTGTTGATTTATATCAATTGTAAGAGGTTTCTTTTTTTTAAATCTTTAAATTAATTCAATTCAGATCATTTTAAATATGTTGTTATAATAAATAATAAACTGAATGTTTCATACAATTTTAAAGCAATCAAAATCAAGTAAATTAGACTCAATGATAGATTGTATATTTCTTTATTATTTATTTTCTTAAATAATTTTATTATCATATTTAATTTTTAATATCATTATCGTTATTCCTGTTTTATATTAAATATAATTGTTACCTGTATAGTGTACGACATAGATTTTCATTACGTCTTTTGTATAATCGTTCAGATTTAATTTTTGTCAAATTTTAAACCTTTCTGTTCATTAAATTGAATACATATTTTATAGTGAATGAGGTTTATATTGTTTATGTATAATCAATTATTTTTTGTCATAGAAAGTGAAACTGTGGTTCTATAAAAAGAAAATTAATAGTGTCAATGTAAAAACTTTGCTCTGGAGACATTCCTGTAAATAAATTTAAGTTCTTGTTGGGTCTGTCTAATACGGAAAAATGTCTGAATTGTAATGGTATAGCATAAGATATTTGTGGGAAACGGAACGGAACGGCGTGTCTTAACGCTAGATACCCAAGTTCCCTCTGGTTATCTTGCCATGTGCAGGATACAGCGTGAAGCTGAGTGATAAGTGATATATATATATATATATATATATATATATATATATATATATATATATATATATATATATATATAATATATATATATATATATATATATATATATATATATATATATATATATATATATATATATATATATATATATATATATATATATATATATGTGTCGATAATATTGAGGTGACATAGTCAGTGTTATGTTTATATGTTAAATCTACATGGAGGATTGAAAAAGGAATATAACCTACGTTAAGATGAAAAAAAAGAATGATAATGTTTCAATTTATTGAAACATCAATCAAAATATTAATTTTACAATTTTTAATATAATTTTATATTAAAACACACTTTCTAAAATTAATAGTACGTTATATATTCGAATCATCTATTTATCATTCTTATGTACGTGTATCATTCCTTTATATATACGCTATTTCAATTGATTAGGAAAGGACTATTATTAAAGTTTCCATTCATTTACTACTTTCACAAATTTTTGAAAAAGTTAAGAAAATTTTCAATTTTTTCCAATTTTATAATCAATTCATACTTATATATCGTATAAATTAATGCTAATTTTACATATATTAAAGGAAGTATTTAGTTGTGTTTCAATTAATATATAATAATTGTTGTAGCGTATAAAATTAGTCTATAAGTATTTGAGGCAAACAGTTTTGGAAAGTAAAGAAACGTAGATCCGACAATTCAATATGGATTAATCCGAAAGAAATGAAAAAAAAAATATATAAAAAAAAATAAAAATTATGAAAGTACAAGAGAAATGAAGAAATTTCTTTTGTAAAATTATCAAATAAGGTTAAGAATATAAAGGCTGTTAAAGGCCTGGGGCCTGTCGTGGCGCGAAGCACAAGCGTATGACGGTGAAGGCTCGAAGATTTTCATTGAAAATTTAATGTTCACATGTCTTATCTAAGGTAACAAGGTAAATTGCGGCGTTGAGTTCCGCCACTTAGCAAACAATGCCTCAAATTCGGCGGTAAGTGGATAATGGAACAGAGCGTCTAAACACTAGGTTAGCATGTTCCCACTGCCTATTCTACCATGTGCGGGTTACAGCATGAAGATTAGATGTATAGAGAATGGATAGCCAAATTTACCAAAAAGCTCTAAAGAAAATCCTATGTTTCTTTACTTTTCATATAGGTATTTTAACTGCCTTTACTGCCATTGGCGTAAGATGTAATACATTTTTCCTATTTACTCCTTAAGAAATAGTTGTCTAAGTTTTAATTTATAGCTTCTATAATATTTTAAATATTCTAAAGCCACTTTAGCATATAATCTAGAAGTAGAGCTTGTAGTCTTTCTGCCAATTAAATTGATATCACAAAACATTTTACTATAGTAAAATTAAATTTATAAAATCAAAAATATTAATAAATATCTGTCAATTTGATTGTTGGCTGGTTGGTTTGTCTTTTAATAATTAATATTATTAAATATATCTTTTTAAAATATATATATATATATATATATATATATATATATATATATATATATATATATATATATATATATATATATATATATATATATATATATATATATATATATATATATATATATATATATATATATATATATATATATATATATATATATATATATATATATATATATATATATATATATATATATATACTTATTACTAATATTAATAAATCTAAGCTTCAGTATTTCAGTCTGTAAGTAATTTTCTCGAGTGTGTGAGAATGTTGCTTGTGTTTCCTATTCCTAACATGTACTGCCATTAGTAAACAATACGACATATCTTTATAAGTAATCAATGTAATCATCGTTATATTGTAAGTAAACATGTAATCATAAATTTTTGATGTTGTACTCTGTGTATTATTTTTTTAACAAGCCCGTCACAGCGCAACGACACAGGCATGTCCTCTCTTAATTATAAAATATATCACGTTTTATTCGTTTAATCTACTCAAGAAATTAGTAACAAAGCCAATAGCAGTGTTAAGTTCCACCACTTGTTGAGTGGCGATACTTAACACCGCGCAATTCCTTCTAAATTCAGCGGAAATTGGGGAGCCGAAGTACTCTCAAAAACGTAGTAACCTAACACTACATTTTTTGGTTCCCTCTGTCTACCCTACTGTGTACCAGATACAGAGTGACTAAAAAAAGCATTACTTTACTTAAAGTAAGTTAGTAAATTAAGTAAGTGAAGTAAGAAAAGTGACTCGGAGCAAAGTAAATTAAAGTTAATTTGGAGTTTATGCTACCTGACCTTTTTTATATATCACTTTATGCCTGCAAAGCTAAAAGACACAGCCTACACTGCGTAATCTAGTGTATAACACGCATGTTTTTAAATTCGCAACCAGATGGCGTTAATTCAAAATAAATATGAAACGTAAACATGTTGAATTACTAGTACGTTCTGTAACAGTTATATTATATGCCATGAATATGACAATGATTCGGAATAAGATTTAAATATAAACTTATCTGTAGTACTAAACCATAGAAACAGATTAGCACAGAAGACCTACAACGATAATATAAATAAAAATAATAAAGTTTTTTTTTATGGGAAAGATGGCAAACGAGCGTACGGGTCACCTGATGGTAAGTGGTCACCGTAACCCACGGCTCCGTGTAACTCTAGAGGAGCTACAGGAGCGTTGCCCATCTTTAAGGTGGATGGGCACCGGGGCCCGGTATTACCCAATGCAAAACGCAGTGGCCAAAGCCACTACTTAACGCCAGTTTTAAATGCCGGGGGTGGTAACAATCCGGTATTTGACATTGCTCATTATGACATGTAAATTGTGACATATAAAACATTAAAACAAAATTCTGTTAGAAAAGTAAGTTTGGAAGCTCGTAGGGGCGCTACGAGAAAAAGCTCTACGATGAGGCGTACAATATGATAGCATGTATTACACACAAGTTACCGCGTTCACAACGAGATGGCGTTAATTTTAAATAAGCAAGAAACTTGAAGCAAGAAACGTTAATTTACGGAATTGTTTGTTCTTAACGTTCCATAACAGTTTGACTTGTGGTTAACAGCAATATAATATATGCAGATTATTTAGTAAATAATAACAAAATAATAACTATTTCTTTTCTCTATCTATGGGTATTTATATATGAGCGCTGCTAATTCGTAAGGTCACTTGGCGTAGCTGGTACTGCTTTTATATTAATAAAAAGATAGGTCCTAGGTTCAAATCCTATCTTGGCTATGTAAATTTGGCTACTAACACCCCTTTCGATTTTTTTTCTTTATAAGCTAAATAAGCTATACTATATTGTAGCAGTAATGTACTGTTGGCATATTTAATACAATGAAAACGGCTTTGCCCTCATCGCTTTTGAATATTCCGTATGCAGCGTAGTAAGACAAGTTAAACAAGACAACAGTCATGTTTGTTATTATGTAATTAAATTTTATAGTGCCCTATCGTGGCGCAGCAGCACAAGCGTGTGACTGTAACCGACAGGTTCTGGGTTCGATCCCCAGTCGAGGAAATGAAATACATACTACGGAGTAGCATAGGACCTGCAGTGATTTTTAATTAAAAAAAATCATTAAATGCATCAGGACGCTTAAATGAATTAAAAATAACTATGAAATAAAAATGTTACTCACAAACTATCAAATCATTTTTTTTAGAAACTTTTATGTTACTCGTAATGTCGTAGAGGCGCTACGAGAAGAAGCTTTACGACGTGGCGACGATGGCGTGTATTACAGACACGTTTTCACATTCACAACCAGATGGCGTAATCTGACATTGAACAAGAAACGTGAAACATTGTATTGCTTGTTTTCAGCGGTCTATAATAGTATAATTGTGTGTATTGAGCCTAAACTACAATTTAATAACTAAAATTTACAAATTGTATTAAAAAAATAAGAAAATAATAAAAAATAATATTTTTTTGCACGAGGCATGGTAGGCGGAGGGAACCCGGGAACCTAGTGTTAACACCCCGTTCCACTTTCGTTCCCAACATTCCGCCCAATTTCTCAATTGCGTGTTGAGTGGCGGAACTCAACGCCGCGCTTTGCCTTATTACCAGAGCGAAGAAATGAAACATTAAATATTTAAATTGAATATATTAAATATTTAATTTCCTCGATTTGGGATCGAACCCAGAACCTGTCGGTTACAGTCACACGCTTGTGCCGCTGCGCCACGACAGGCTCGATTTATAAATGTATTGATTTAGTATTTTCAATTTAAGAAAAATCATATTACATTAGATAAATATATATATCTACTTTACAAAAAAAATTCAATAACTGTTACGCTAGAGAAAGCTCGTCGTCTCAAATTGTAAGGTAGGCTGAAAAAGCTTAGTTTAAATTGACACGTCATTTTATTTGTTTAAATATTTTACGGTACTAATTTGTATGGGCCCGTGACATAGCTGATAGTTCTTCTGTATTAGTAAAAGAAAGGTCCCAGGTTCAAATACTAGCGGGATTGTCCAAACTTAACTAGTTACACCACTTTTGTATTTTCCTTTCAAATATATTGTTCAATCTAAGCTATATTACTTTGTTGTCATATATTGATGCATAGCAACGTAGAGCCGTTCAAATCGTTGGGGACCCAAAGATCTGAGAGAGGTTTGATACTTTGACTTTGCATAGAGACATATCCTCGCTGTGCGTTCTATATCGAATTTATCACGGGAATTGTTCTGGAGAACTGTACGAATTAGTACCAGCCGCTGAGTTTTCTGACCGCACAGTATGTTACAAACTGAAGTACCATCCTCATTATCTGGACACGTAGCACTTAACTACTGCACGGTTTCCCAGGAATTTCCTTCCTCGCGCCACACATCTGTGGAACGGCCTACCCGTGGCTGTATTTCCAGGTTGATACGACATGGGTGCCTTCATAAAGCGCGTCTATCTACATCTTAAAGGCCGACAATGCAACATTAATTTCTCTGATATTACACTAGGTCGTGAGCGTCAATTATAATTTATCATCAGGTTAACCATACTTTCTCATAAACCTAGTTATGTTTTGTTAACGAACGTTAGCTAAAAATGAAATTTTCACCTTAAAAAACTAGAGATAAGAGATGTCAAAGCTAAAGTCAAAGGACCCTTTGGACTATTTGCTTAGTTACGTCCAAGTGTATGTACACATTTATATACACCTCTAAATTAGCAACATAAATGAAACCCAATAGTGCTTATATACAACTGTTCAGTACTGTAATAGTATCTGTATAATTTTCTGAAATACTATGATATTTCTTTGTATGGATAAACTGAATATCAAAACCATTTGATATGTAGTAAGATGATAGAAATATCATAGTGTGTTGTGAGTATCACGTTGTATACTTGCGTTGGTTAGCCATTCCACAGCTGGCGTTCACGCGGTATCCCGCAAACGGCAAGGTAGACTGTGAATGTTAGAATTCTGAAGGCATTGCATTTTAAGTTTGAAACTCAACCTTATGCTCTACCACGTTAGCAGAAGGAGGAAATGAAAATATTAAATATTTAATTTTCTCACGCTGTATCCCGCACGAGGCAGGGTAGGCAGAGGGAACCCGGGAAACTAGTGTTAAGACACTCCGTTCCACTTCCGTTCCCCACTTTCCGCCGAATTTGAGGCATTGCGTGTTGAGTGGCAAAACTCAATGCCGCGCTTTGCCTTATTACCAGAGCGAAGAAATGAAACATTAAATATTTAAATTGAAAATATTAAATATTTCATTTCCTCGACTGGGGATCGAACCCAGAACTTGTCGGTTACAGTCACACTCTTGTGCCGCTGCGCCACGAAAGGCCTCTAAGAGAGAGCTCTAGAGAGAGAGAGAGCAATTTTCTCCAGTTGGAATCGAACCCAAGGCCCGTCGCCTTGGGTTACAATCATCAATAAAAACTTGTGTATCAATAAAACAACGTAACGAGGCAAAAAATTATTTATTGACAAAACATTTTTGAGAACCAGATATTATTAAAAACTTTTATTTTATTATAATTAGTAGACTGATGGACGTAAATATTAACACACCATGTACTGCATACTCTACCGCTATATACGATATATGAGAAATAATATTTAAGATTAATTGCTCATAAAATATTATTGGACTTAATTTTGATGAAGTCAGTAATGCTACATTTGTTGCGTTAATCATATATTTTTATTTATTTATTTATTTATTTATTTATTTATTATGTGTCTTTTATTTATTTATTAAATATCTATCATTCTTTCATGAAAAGTTTCATGATAACAATTTACTCGCATTACGAAAAAATATATATATATACTTCATATTTTTATTTTAAAATTAATTTTATAATTGAATAGAGTTTATTATCAATATTTTTTTTATATTTCCTCGTTAAATAAATATTTTTTATCAGTCTCTAATAGATAATGTATATTTTTTATAAAAATAATATTAACGAAAATACAACAAATAATTCATAGAGCGAGTTAAATTGTTTTACACACACACACACACACACACACATTCTTATTCAAACATGGCATGTTAATATTAGGTAAAAGCTAAGAAATTCCAGAAAATGTATTAATTTTATAAATTTTATATGAAAATATTCATTATGAATAAGTTATTGTTTGTTGAATCATTATTTTTATTCTATTTCAAGTATCTATGCCTGATATATGTAAGTAGAAGAAAAAAATATCAGTTCATCATATATCAAAATGTTAAAATTTTTTTCCATACTACATAAATTGACCAGCAATACATGACGTATCAGTTTCACATATAAGTCATTAAGCTACTTGATATCTCTAATTTAACTGAAAGTGGTGAACATACGGAGAAAGTGCAATCAAATAGTTCAGCTATGTGATTATTATTATTATTTCAACCGCAGTGAGTAACTATTGATTTAAGTACACAAGGAAATAACTGCATCCTGATGCAGTTTTGCGGCTCAATTCTATATTCACTTCTATTGAAATGTTTTAGCATACTCTGCATTTTTTTCCAATATATACGAATATATCTTACAACATTGCGTATATCATAACCTAGGTGGTGATTTCTATCGTTTTCGTTTTGTCTAATCAACATTCAACCGATGTAAACCATACTAACCTCAACATACGATATCGATCGATACCTTTCGATAAATACATGTACAACATTGATTTTAGTGTAATTAAAAAAAAATAACACTTGTCAATATATCACCTCACATGTGAATATTATGAGTACGAAGAAAATCTACTATTTAAAATATGCTAATCTAAAAATCTATATACATATACAGTTCTGCATAATAATAGCAAAAATTTGGTGTACTATACACATATCCGAACAATTTAGAATATATTTGATGTTTAACATTATTTTAGTAATTTTCAACAATATGTACTACTTTCATTACAACAATATCAACAAGAAATATCGAACGCTTGGTATGGAAGAGACCTAGCTCATGATTGCAGACTAGTCCAATGCCTATGCCTCTGTTAGAAATAATTATGCCAAGGTTTTGCAAAAAGGAAATGGCATATATATGTATATATATATATATATATATATATATATATATATATATATATATATATATATATATATATATATATATATATATATATATATATATATATATATATATATATATATATATAGATATATATACGATGTAAACCATACTAACCTCAACATACGATATCGATCGATACCTTTCGATAAATACATGTACAACATTGATTTTAGTGTAATTAAAAAAAAATAACACTTGTCAATATATCACCTCACATGTGAATCTTATGAGTACGAAGAAAATCTACTTTTAAAAATATGCTAATCTAAAATCTATATACATATACAGTTCTGCATAATAATAGCAAAAATTTGGTGTACTATACACATATCCGAACAATTTAGAATATATTTGATGTTTAACATTATTTTAGTAATTTTCAACAATATGTACTACTTTCATTACAACAATATCAACAAGAAATATCGAACGCTTGGTATGGAAGAGACCTAGCTCATGATTGCAGACTAGTCCAATGCCTATGCCTCTGTTAGAAATAATTATGCCAAGGTTTTGCAAAAATGAAATGGCATATATATATATATATATATATATATATATATATATATATATATATATATATATATATATATATATATATATATATATATATATATATATATATATATATATATTAAAGACGTATTCCTATGTAAGATATCTCTAGACACACTAGATTTTTAAAAGATTTTTTTATAATTGATTTTGAAAATCAAAATCACGAGATTCCTGAGTCAGGCAACTTTCATCCCAAACGTACAATATTATATATATAGAATATTTGAGACAAACATGATTATGACTTAAATTGACACTAAAATGCAAAATCTAATTTATTGCTTGTAAATTAAGCTTCTAAACTATCATTACTTTTATATAATAAAGAAATTTTAAAAATGTAACATTTTTATTTATATATGTATATTATATTACATTTTGTACGCGACGCGGCAGGCGGTGATACACAGTGGCAGTATTAATGGCATTTCGTTATCTTCTCCTTAACCGAAATTAGCTTAAAGAAGGTTAATTTTAATTACCGTAAGTATTTTAGTTCTCTCTTAGTTTTGTCAGTTGTGTCAGTCGTGACTATTTTGGTTTAAAAATTAAAATATTTTGTATTCAAATTAAATATTAGCTTATATCTGATTTTAAATTAATGTTAGCCTTTTTTATATATATATATATATATATATATATATATATATATATATATATATATATATATATATATATATATATATATATATATATATATATATATATGTATATATATATATATATATATATATATATATATATATATATATATAAATATGTTAGTAAATTATAAATAAAAAAACATTATTTCCTTAATTTAACAGTTCATTTCAACATAACGCTTAATTTTTTTTAATATAATTTTTTTAAACACCACTATTTACATAATATGTTTTTTTTTTTTTGGAAAAACATTTTTTACATCTGTCTCCGCGTGACGAGCAGCAGAACGAACATATTTCTAATAAACATAAATACAACCCTCTATATATAGAACTATGTTATCTATTAGAACTATTAGAACTATTTATATATCGAAATGTAAATATATTGAAAGTCTTGCTAAACTGTTCTAGACTATTTTTCAACGTAAAAGCATATTTTATAAGGCAGTTATTGATGACAGCCATAATGCGTTCAATGTTTTACGCCTGTTTGATAATTTAACTTACTTAACATTTTATAAATGAAACGCCATCTCTTTCGTTTTACAATTAACGGTATTAATTTTGTTTATTCATTTTTGTTACAAAATGAACTTTTAAGAGCCCTATGGACCTGTCGTATCGCAGCGGCACAAGCGTGTTGCTGTAAACGACAGATTGTAACTTAAGTAAGTGAGGAACTGAAATATTTAAAATTTTTATGTTTTCATTTCTTAACAAGGCAAAGCCTGGCGTTGAGTTACCTCATTCAACACCCAATGCCTTAAAATCGGCGAAAAGAGAGAAACGGAAGTGAAAAGAAGTTTTTCAACACTAGGTTCCCATAATTATTCACCGTCAAAACCTGCAAAAGCTTTTCTTGTAAAAGTAACAAAAATATAACAGCTTTTATTGGATAAGACACTATCAACTTTACTAACACCTATATTTTTTTTTATCATAAATTATGAGCATGCTAATGCGAAATTCGAAAATGTCGGTTACAGCCTTTCTGATAGCGGTATGAAATAGATTTTTTTTTCAGCTGCACGCTGTATTCCGCACAAGGCAGGGTAGGCAGAGGGAACCCGGGAACCTAGTGTTAAGACACTCCGTTCCACTTCCGTTCCCCACTTTCTGCCGAAGTTGAGGCATTGCGTGTTGAGTGGCGGAACTCAAAGCTGCGCTTTGCCTTATTACCAGAGCGAAGAAATGAAACATTAAAAATTTGAATTGAAAATATTAAATATTTCATTTCCTCGACTGGGGATCGAACCCAGAACCTGTCGGTTGCAGTCACACACTTGTGCCTCTGCGCCGCGACAGGCCTCTATGAAATAGATAGCATTACAATACCTAAGTAAATCAAGAGAACATTATGAAACAGCCGTTAAACATGATCTTACTCTACAATCTAGCAATATACTATTATTTGTAACAATTGTGTTTAAAATGACTTGTTGGATATCTTGGAATTACTTAAAAATATATTTTAAAAGGCATTAATTTATGATTAAGTAGTTATTATATTTTTTAGTTATTATTGGGAAACGGAGTGTCTTAACACTAGGTTCCCGGGTTCCCTCTGCCTACCATGCCTCGTGCGGGATACAGCGTGAAGCTAAAAAAAATATATATTTTACATCATCTATAATATATAATTTAAAATCTGTTATAGAATTCTTTTTTTTTTTTAAATATATAAATGCAACAATGATTACAGGAAAAATATTTTAAAATCTACAATATCACTTAAATACATCTCCAATGTCTAGTATAAGCCTGATAAAAGCCTATCTATCAAAAGAGACAAAAACGTTCTGAAAACTGTGAATGTATGAAATTTTATTTGTAATTTCTAGACAGCTTACACTAAAAGCCGGTATGTTCCATTTGGTGTTTCCGTTATAAATAACATATCTACATAATCACTATTCATAGTAAAATAAATTATTATCACTAATATTAAACTAATTAACTAATTTCCATACTAAATACTAAATCATTACCAATTTTCTTAGCAACTTAACTAACTAAATTTAAAATTACATTTAAATTATAATTATAGCAGCTCACGAAGGGCACTTAATTATAAAAATGCAAAAAACACCAATATATCGAATTAAATAATACAACTATATACAGTTATTATATAAATATATGTAAATTATCATTATATCTATGGTTATAATACTCGATAATCGATTATATAATGTAAAAGAAATTCACTTATGGACTCGTCACATGAAAATGCATAATAAATAGTAACACCAAATTGTAAATACTCCAGTTAACCGAAATTCTACATGCAGTAACGTTGAATGGAATGAATCATTTATGCCAGGAAATAGATCGAGTGATTAATTGATGTACAGCTCAAAGCGCTATCGCCATTTCTAACACCTTTACTCAGAGTTAAATAATGATAATTTATATTAAAATAAAGACTAAATGAGGCCTGTCGTGGCGCAGCGGCACAAGCGTGTGACTGTAAACGACAGGTTATGGGTTCGATTTCTATACGCGAAAATGAAAAATCTTATCTTTCAATCTCTTCACCCTGACAATGAGGCCGTAAATATTTCGTAAGGTACCCCGGTAAGCGATAATATTTACCTTAGAAGGTTGAACAATGCTGCTAAAATAGCGAAATTCGTATACAAATATGGTAATTTGGCTGTGATTTAAAAATATTTATAGTAAAAAGATAACTGTAACATCACTTTTTCTATTAATATATATTTTTCAAAAGTAGTTGCTCAATTTTTCCACATACATCGGGCTAAATTCTGATATTTTTCTGTAATAAATACAACCGAGATCATGTAAATGATACAATAACAATTTAACGATCATTTTCCAATAAGTTAATAACATTTCTGATTATAATGAAAAAATATCAAGGACGGCAAATTTTGAGTATTTCTGTATTAAATTTGAGCTGAAAAACTAATCTTACATATCTACTATGAATCTGATGGATAATAAGCATTATCATTTAAAATCTTAGGCAAAACGATGTTAGCAATAAAAAAATACAACTGGTAGGTCATATAACCTAAGATCAAGAAGAGCTGATCCCGAGGATCCAGAACAAGAAACAAAAGTTATTATATATGACGCTACTATAGCAAAACTTTTAACTGAACTGAGGAGATGAATTTAGTTAGACCTGTTTATTTCTGGCACCACAACTCCATAACGAATAAAACGATTGAAGTGTGTGTTTTTTTTATCGAAAGCTTAGTTCATCGCGGTGATGACAGAACATTATCTGAAATTAGATAGTGGTTAGCTGGTTTTTCTTTAATCTGGGAATATTATATTAAATAGCATAAGATCCTGAAGTAATAAAAAATAGAACATACACCAGTTTTATATAATACTCGCATATGAAACTTGTAACTTGATTTACTATACTAAAACTTTGTGGGTTTTCCTAAATTTGAGAGATTATCCGAGTATATCTGATTCTGTCGTATACAATGTATTGTAGCTTCTTTCAGAGACATTTGTTTGGTTTCACACTACAATAGGAAGCGATCGTTCTTTCCTGGTTTCGACAAATATTGTTGGAATAAAATATTCCAGGTTAACGTTTATCCGATGAAATATTTTACGTAAAATACGTGATTGAAAAATCTGGAAATATTATATTTAATCACAAAATATTAGTGGCATGTGATTAGTGATATACATAATTTGATAGTTCGTTGTGTTAAAATAAACTTTTGTTGCTTTTTAAAACCCCTTGTAAAAATACCGCTACTATAAGTTTCGCCTGTCTGTCTGTTTGTGGTGTGATAGCTCCTTAATTAATGAACCTATTTTTTTTATTTCGAACGGTTTTTTTGATTGCGGGTATTTCTAGCTATGTTTCATGAAAACCAGGCCAGCCTAAGAGCTACAAGAATTTTGACGAGATGAGGTATTGGTTGTTTAGTTCGAGGATTGATGTTTTTTTTTTTCATATATATTTCATAGATAGTTATGGATTTTTTTTTATATCTTCATATTACAAGACAACAAAATTATTATACAGATTCCTTAGAGCGGATTGAGCCTACTTGAATATTGATTTGAAATGAATTCAAACTTATTTTTTTTTTTTACAAATTAAAACACCAAAATGCACAGTAGTTAATACATAAAAAAAACCTATAAAGACACAAACCGCTAAAAGCGACATTTACCGGTTACACAGGGAACGTACAAACTAAATATTTCCACGGAAGAACGGATTTTGTTTCATATTTACTCCTTATTCGTAATTGAATTAATGACGTAGCCTAGTATATAAACAAATGTATGTTATACTAATTCTGTGTACCAATTTTTATGATAAATGACTCCTAGAGATATACATTAGCATTTAATTGACATTAAATATTAATGTCAATTAGGCGATAATAGACGTCTTGGAGAACAACTGCAATCTTGTTTATATTTTAATGTTAGTTACACAAAGATATAATACGGCTAAGTGCAATATATATAATATTCTGAGCAATAATATTATTCTTGAGAAAATATGTGCATATGTATAATGTACATTGGACATGTCCTACTAATTATACGAGAATATTCATAAAATGAGACCTGTCACGGCGCAGGATATTTGAACCTCCTCGCTATCGTACTGAAGCAAACCGCGGCGTTAAGTTCCGCCACACAACACGCCATGGCTTTCAGAATTCAAGGAAAAGTGGGGAACAGAGGTGACTTATTGTAAACGGAGTTTTAATATTATGTTAAAAAAATCAATATATGTTACGAGTATAAAAAATGCTATTGAAATAGATAAACGGTGTGCGCTTAAAAATCCAAAAATTATTAATCATTAATAATACTAATGAAAATCTAAATTAACCTAAGCTTATAAAAACAATTAACGCTTACTCGTATAATAATATATGTATAATTAAATTTAACAACAGTAAGTTATTGCTGTAAGGTGTTTCAGTTACAAAATTATGTCTAATTCTAATAATAATTATATAACATATAGTTATTTATCATAACGTATGAGGCATGTCGTGGTGCAGCGGCACAAGCGTGAGTGCGGCGTTGAGTTCCGCCAGTCAACACACAATATTTCAAATTTGGTGGAAAATAGGGAACGGAAGTGGAACAGAGTGTCTTAGCACTAGGTTCCCAAGTTTCCACTACCTACCCTGCCACGTGCGGGGTACAGCGTGAAGCTGAGAAAGAGATCACAACGTACATTTTATAAGAAAATGTATAAAAATTATAACGAAACGATATTTGAGCCCGTGCCTCTTGGAATTGTTGAAGCGTTAGAACCACTAAGCTAAGTCGAAATATTATAATTGTTACTATGCTTATGGTTTCGTTTTCCCATACTTCGAGCTACAACTTCTTTCATATATAATACACACGTATAATAAATATACCCTTTATATAGATTTGAACGCACAACCACCGTATGACACGACTGAGCCACTACGACGTGAATTTCACTAATATATCACAAAATGCAACTTATTTATGAATTTTAGTATTATCAGTTACACCATTTTAATTCTATACTAATCTATTCTAGGGAACGATTTTAAAAATGATATGAGAATTTATTGTAAACGATCTTATATTATATGTATTTATGTATGTGTTCGTTATTGTCTAAATAACATATCAATGCAAAGTAAACAATGTTACACGCCTACCGCACACAAGGAGAAAGAACTTTTTTTATACATGTCTAACAACTGTATAATAATAAATATGTATAATAGATGGAAATATTATATACATAATATTCTACTCTGCTAACTTAATTAGAGGAATGACTTTTGTAGTGATTGTTGTTGTTATACATTTGTTACCATATTTTGTTCATACAGAGCTCGTGTGCTCATTTTTAACTCTGTATATTTTACTGTTACACGAACCTATTGAGTATCAATATCCTCAATAATATTCTTGAATAGTACATATACTAAATATTAAATTGTTTAAATCTAATCATAAGGAAAATTTTAGAATAATTTCAACGTAACTACGCTATAAACGTTCAATCGTCGTTGTCCATACCGATCAGTTCAGCTTGTAATCGTCCTTTTGTCCGACAGCAGGCGGTGAGGCAGAGTATTCGTAAAGCGAGCCGAAATTGTGGGCTAAGGGATATAAGGATAACGATCTTCCAAAAGGAATTCAGTATACCGAGCCAGACCACGCCGAAGTGCAGCATTGGGATTTTCAATTCTTGATCTGTGAAATACTCGTAAAGCCTAACTCCAGCGTAAGGAGCCCAACTAAGCCAAAACGCTGTGACCAGTACAAAACTCATCCAATGGCTGGGGTTCGCCAGATTTTCTGCTAGTGCCGTCGCGTATTCCTTATCGTGTATTGGTGCACCACTATTCAGCTTCCTTTTCATAGAAAATATGTAGAAATAGTTATACACGATGGATATAACGCTAGGTCCTAGGACGAGAATGCCTAACGTTGCCGTGTAGGCATATGTGGTGCCCCAGTCTAACATACAGATAAAAGACTCCTTGTCGAAATTTGCTTCTTTCTTATACCCGAGTAGTGGAGGACAACAGAGCATGGCTGCGGAAATCCATGTGAACACCATCCAGCATTGACTTCTAGTACGAGTTTGGACCTATATTAACGTTTAGAGTAAATTCATTAGAAATATGTTATTATATTTCAGAGTGCTAAGTTAAATTGGGATCATTCTCAATAAAAACAAATAGGCATTTTGCAAGCAGAATTAATGTAAATATCAAATTTATGTTGTAATTCCGCGAGTAATGTACGATTATCAAGAAATGGACTAAGTTATTTTGATAAATAACTTTAAAATGAAGGGGACTGTTTGGTTGTGTATTCAATTTCTACTCGGAAAGTGACATTTTTAATGTTTAAAATTAGTCGCTGTAGTAACTAGGAAAAGCGCGGCGTTGAGTTCCGGTACTTAACATGCAGCTTCTCTAGAATTCTGAGAAAATTAAGCAATTAAATATCTTAATGGGCTAACTTTCCACCCAATTTTGGAGTCATTACCAGTTGAGTGGCGGATCTCAATGCCACGTTTCGTCATTCCAAATATTTCAAGCTCATTAATTGGAAGTAATTAAGCTAAAATATCTCTTTATACAGCATTCTATTGTTTTCATTTCTGGATATATCGACTAAAAGCAATCGACCTGTATACAACCAAACAGACTTGAACTGACATGTGGATAAGTAGGCAGGTCATAACACTATTTTCATTCAGACATTTTAATCTATTGTACTTCTTATAGATGGAGCTGAATCACCAATTAAATTGTTATTTGAATAATTTTGGTAAAATATACTTAAGATTAATAAATAGATATTAGATATCGTAATATTGGATACAATGTTATTGTAATAGACACTTACAAAGCTAAGTAAGTACCTAAGGTATAGTTGTCACTATAATGTAACATATTAAAATGAACGTGATGATTATGGTTTCATTTTCCACTTATAGTTAGTTATCTATAATATCATTTTAAAAAATAAAGTTACAGTTTTTAAAAAAATATTATTGTGTCACTATGCCTCTACTTAATATTTGTAATTTAAAGCTAAAGGGTATATAATATAAAAGTGCAAGAAGTGCTCATATATGACATTCTGGCTCTAGATGACCATAATCATAAAATCAGACTAAATCTAATACAGATATTCTCATGTTTCATATAAAATATCATTTACATGCAAGGCTAAATAAGGGAGAATGTAAAATACGGTTTGGGGTTCATGCAATAAATGTTCATGACACACACATCCGATTACTCCATCAATTTTTATAAAGAAATTAAATTTAATATAAAAAAACTTGCCAATTATTTCAAAACATAATTTAGTCGTCAACAATTCGTTCGCAAGTGAATGATATTATTTGGTCATATATTTATTATATATTATAGTCATATGAGAAAATAAAATCATTATTACAAACTTTTTGATGCGAAAGAGAGCATTGAATAAGAAGGGCATAGAAAGCTTTGGCAAATAAACTTTAAATTCGAAGATAAGACAAAACTGAAACAGCTTTAAATGAGAAAATAGGTTAAAGAATCCATTAGAAATGAGTTAAAAGTCAAGAATTAAACTACAAAGCGTAAGACTGAGTTAAGTTGATGGAGACCTGATGCTACCGCCCTGAACAAGCTCTTCACGTCAGTAGAACCAGAGCGTCCGTTTTGTGGAAGATAGGAGGAAGTAATAAAAAATTGATATCTACCGTTGCACTAACCGTCTCATAACGGAGAGGTTTTCGAACGGCTAGGTACCGGTCTACTGAGATCCACATGAAAGTGTAGACGGAGACGGACCAAAGAGTGACCTCGACATAGCCAGCTAGTCTACACATTAGGTCTCCAAACATCCATCGTCCAGTTATAGCGGGATATACGGATAGAGGCACTACGAACAGTCCGCATAGGAGGTCCGCCACGGCTAGTGACAGCAGGTAGTAATTGATCACTTCGTTAGATAGACCTGTTGATAATAATTATTTTATAGCAAGGTTTGGAATTCGATTACCGTTCAAGGGAATAAAACAATGTCCAATATTGGGTTCAAACCATTTTTAGGCACTTTTTAAGGCATTTTTTTTTAAATGAAACTTAACGCTGCTGCATAAGCTCTTGTTACCAAGATAAAGAAATAAAAATAATTTATTGTTCAATTAGGGAGCCATTGCGCTCTGATAGCCTTGGAATAATTAAGGAAACATCAACAAATGTTTTTAAGGAATTTAAAATCTTACAGCAAAAAATATAAAAATATACTAAACTTAAATTTAAAAAGCGTATAAAATTTTTTGAACGAAGCAGGATTTGAACCCGCGCCTCTGGAAAACCGTTCCAGCGCTCTGATCAACTAAGCCATTCGTTCATTCGGCTTAGTTGGTCAGAGCGCTGGAACGGTTTTCCAGAGGCGCGGGTTCAAATCCTGCTTCGTTCAAAAAATTTTATACGATTTTTAAATTTAAGTTTAGTATTTTCTGTCCTAAGTGTGGAATAACACTTTAAAACATAGTAAAAATATATTTATACTGACCTTTAAAATTGAGGAAAGCAGCAATTATTAACAGATTGGAAACGACAATGGCTACACCCATCACAGCGATAACGGCCGCCTGCGTGAGTGTTTCAAAGGTAGCGAGCGGGCTGTCAGCAACGCTGACGTCCGCACCGGCGCGCCCGCTTAGCACCCTTCCTGGCATGGCGATTCTGGAACAAATCATTGCAAAGTTTAACTTTTGATATTAAATGTTAGGTGTTAGTTTAGTTGTTTAGTTTTAGTATTGGTGTTAATGTTAGTGATTTGTGATTTCAACCTTCAATTTCTTGTTCTCTACTTCGCAACATATGAACCGAATATATGTTTTAGATCGCGTTATTCAAAATACGATAAATGTCCAATTTGCGAGCTTTAAGCTTAATTATTATAGAAGTAGTACCAAAAAGAATCTTTTAAAAATAAAATTAATTATGAGAGATTAATAAAATAAATCGAATATAAATAAATAATATCATTTCTTCTATATGGGAAAGCTTCATAACTTTTATTCTCGTCTGATATGTCGTGTAAATTAATAATAAAACTTTCTGTTATATTTTCGATTACAACGTTGTTTTTACGTATTACAGCTTGGCCATATACATATATATATATATATATATATATATATATATATATATATATTATATATATATATATATATATATATATATATATATATATATATATATATATATATATATATATATATATATATATATATATATATATATATATATATATATATATATATATATATATATATATATATATATATATATATATATATATATATATATATATATATAATATATATATATATATATATATATATATATATATATATATATATATATATATATATATATATATATATATATATATATATATATATATATATATATATATATATATATATATATTATATATATATATATATATATATATATATATATATATATATATATATATATATATATATATATATATATATATATATATATATATATATATATATATATATATATATATATATATATATATATATATATATATATATATATATATACATTTTATTCAGCCTCACGCTGTATCCCACATACGGTAGAGAAGGCAGAGGGAACTTGGGAAACCTAGTGTTAAGACACTTCATTCCACTTCCGTTTCTCACTTTCCACCAACTTTGAGGCATTGCGTGTGCAGTCGCATAACTCAACGACGCGCTTTGCCTTGTTACCAGAGCGAAGGAATGATATTATTAAATATTGAAATTGAAAATATTAAATATTTCGTTTCTCATATATATTTTTTCATCCTTCTAAAGTGATTTCATTTCCCAATTTTTTTTTTATAAAAAAAAACTAAGCAAGTAATGTCACATTTACACTTATTTACTCACACAAATGCAAAGCTTAGCGCAGATGTCGCGTACAATACATACATATATGATATATTACGACTTGAAACATGTATATAGGTTACCCCGCTCTTATGGAAATGTTCGACCTAAATGTGAAACACGGTACGATACACGGACTACGTATCGCTCAAATAGGTTACAATAGGAATTTTAATTTTTTTCACGCTGTATCCCGCATGGGAGAGTAGGCACAAAATACTTGGGAACCTAATTTAAGAGTCATTTGCTCCACTTTCCGCTCAATTTGATACACAGCCTTTTGAGTTGCGGAACTCAACGCCACGCTTCTTCTTGTTACCAGAATGAAGAAATACAAATACTTTATATTAAATTACTTCGATTGGGGAACGAACTTACAACCTACTTGTTACGTTTACTGTTGTACGTTTGTGCCACTGCACCACGATAATCTTTAAGCGTCACTATCAATTCTGATATAAATGTCAAAAATTTACATATATACTGTTTACAATCTTACGTGTATTTAGTGGTTGTATGGAAATTACGAGTATGTCTCAGAATATTACACGCGAATTGGTCATAGTGAACGTTTTTTTTTCAACTACACTTGGCACTTGGACACAACGTGTTCACACAGCGGCTGCCGCAACACTGTTTCTATACAATAAATGAGTATATTCCATTATATTTGTCTATAATAAAGAAATTATAATTGTATTGATCATTAAAAACGCGAAAAGACATTCAGATATAAAAAAAATGTATTTTCTATTTGCAATGTTCCAAAGAGTTTTTCAAATGATCATATAACGTCATAAAATTAGTATACAAGAACTATTTTATGTTTGCTAACCTGTTACATAATATAAAATCAAAATCAAAATCAAAATCAATACTGTCTGTATTGCAATATGTCGACTGACATGGCAGTTAACGTTAATTTACGTTAACGTTTCTTTTGTTTCTTACTAGAGAAAAAATATTTTAATACCTTTTTTGATGTGGTTGAAATAATTTTAAACGAAAAACTTCCTAATAAAAGTGACAATTGAAAATTGAGAAACAGTAAATTGTTTAACAATGTGACATTTTACGTGTATCCCACCTCCCTTAGTCTAAATCGACTTCCAGTATTTAATACTATATTTAATCTGGTTGCATTTCGAATCATTTCAAACATTGTAAATAGCTGTTTTTCAAAGCCTAGCAATATTATTTTAATGGGCAGGACAAAACGACAAGAAAATTATTTAATAATAAAGTGAGAACCGAAGCAGCTGTTTGAAAAAGTCTTGAAGGAAAAGCTGAAAAAATACCCATTACTTGAAATACAATGGATTTTTACACGCAAAAATACCCAATAAATACCATAATTTCAAAAAATAATCTTCTTTACTTCGTTCAGTTTCTTTTTCACGGAAAACATTAAAATTGGACCCAGTTTGAACCCAGATTTGCAAAAAATCTCATGTCATTCATGCAAAAATTGTAAATTGAACTCAGTACTATTTCCAGTTAAAGTAACACTGAAAATACAGCTCAAGAAAGGCCTTGACACCATTATATCAATATATAAATGTATTTGTAGTTTAATCAACCTTGCTTACGGCCTCGATAGCTTGGCCCCACTTAAGAATGAGCTTAACATATTAATACAATATAGATATTGTTTTAGATGCTTATAAAATTTCTTAACTTCACGACTGGGGCGGTGTTTGACTTCAGTCAATCAGTTAGTTGTTATCAACGTCAAAAGTTTTTTTTTACCTATGTAAGATATAAAAAAATCTCTGTCTCATCTCAGCTTCACGCTGTATCCCGCACGAGGCAGAGTAGGCAGAGGGAACCCGGGAACCTAGTGTTAAGACACTCCGTTTCCCACTTCCGCCGAATTTGAGGCATTGTGTTAAGTGGCGGAACACAACGCCGCGCTTTGCCTTATTACCAGAGCGAAGAAATGAAACATTAAATATTTAAATTGATAATATTAAACATTTCATTTCCTCGACCGGGGATCGAACCCAGAACCTGTCGGTTATAATCACACATTTGTGCCGCTGCGCCACGACAGGCCTCAATATAAAAAAATAATATAAAAAATATTTTTTTTACCTTTATTATTCACAGGAATTGACAAAGGAGGTGAATGAGTCCATTTCTCCGGGGCTCGTTTGTACCTGAAACAATGAAATTTACTTCTGATTACGAGACTGTCTGTATTTACACAATAGGAACTCTTCGTGTTCAATGGCGGAACTTAACGCAGCAGCTTGTCAAACTACAACGGGGAGATAAAATAATATTTCGCCTGAGTGAGGACTTATGTTGACATAACCATTGTGTAAAGAAAAATAGAGAATTAATATATCAATAAGTGTCGAAATTAATGTTCCAAAATTTAATCTGTATAACGTTATTAACTAAATTATTGGGCGGCTATTGGTATGTATGGGGGAAATACGTGAATTATTGAACTAGCTTTTACCTGCGCCTTCGCCGATTTGGATGCCCTAAAAAACTAATTCTTATGTATAAATCATGATAAGGCGTAAGTACCTAAGATAATGAACTATATCATAAAAAAATTATTCAAATCGTTCCCGAGATTTGCGCATTTAAACAAACTGTTGGTACCTTGTATAGAACTATAGAGAAAAATATTATTGCACACAATATCAACATAACAAAACACAAAAAAAAATAAGACAACGAAAACAAGATTGCTAAAAGCAATCTCTCCCAGACAACCCTTGGCGAGAGGAATAAAGTTATACAAAACCGGGCTTGTGCAAAGAACATTTAGGAGAAAGAATTATAACATATACCTACTTCTAATACATACAATATAATAATATACATATATTAAATAATAAATATATATGTTTATATACTACATATGTACCATATAAAATAAATATACGTAACAAATATAAAATACATGATAAATTAAAAAAAATATGTTATATAATTACAGCTGAGAGCGGAGATGATTAAATAAACGGCTTTTAAAAAAATATATATGTATCTTTAAAGACAACACGCTCGCCTTGTCACCTACGGTAGATGCAGTTAATTGGATCGTGTGGAAATTATAACTGTCACATATTGATACTACTTGATAAGCAATATAATTATCAAAGTTAACAGTTACAAATTGTTTTGTTTGACCGTAAACATGATGGGTGTGGGTTTGATGCCGATTCGGGGGGAAGAATAATTAAATTATTTTGGTTACTTCCATTTCTCAATACTTTACGTCTACGGGACGATAAGTTTTGAAGGTAAAATAGACATATATCTGAGCTAAAAAAATGTATTCAAAGCTTCAGTACGAAAAATTGTCACTTCATTACATTATTATTAAAATATTTCTTTTTAAATACATTCTGTATCTCTCACACAGTGTGAGATACAGGTAGGGATACACAAGGTAGGCAATGGAAACTTGGGAATTCAGTGTTAAGACCCCGAACTCCGTCCCCGCTAACACTATAATTTTCACTCGCAATTTATCTCGTTACAAGAGAGCGACTAACTTAACTTATCTTCACGCTATATCCCTAGCGCGGTAGGCAGAGAGAACGGAGCGCCAAACGCTACGGTCTCGGCATACGTCTTTCGCCTCGTCCACTGCCCTCCGGGGGTCCTCATGCTTTTTACGTAACTTTCATCCAGTATCGTCGATACTGTGTTTTCGAAGGTCAACCGAAGTCTCCCCCTCCCTCTATTACCACTCACTTTTCCTTCACAAATCTTTCTTAATATTCTTTCTTGTCGTGCCCAAACCACCTGAGCACGTTCTTCTTCATTTTCACTGTGACATCCACGCTAGTACCTACCATTGTGTATCTGTTCATTGGGTATGGGATCAGCTAAGCTGACTTCGCATATTTGACGAAGAGATCGCATCGGTACCAACACTGCATTGTGTACGGCCAAACGGGCAGCTATACTGACGTTTCGCCGTCTCAACAATGCAGCCAAGGCCCCGTTTACTCTGTTACCGGTAGCTATATGCCTTTCCACATCCATTTCGTATCTTCCGTCTCTGCTAAACATACTTCCTCATTCACTTGTTCTAATATCGTATCATTTACACTGACCTTACATTCTGTCCTTTCTTCATTTCTTTCAAATATTAGAACTTTCGTATTATGCGCATTCAGGCTTAGACCATTATTCGCACATCCTTCTTTCAGAGTGGTAACCAACGCCTGTAACTCGCTTTTTGATGATGCAATAAGTACTGCGTCATCTGCGTAAAGCATGCAATTTATATTCAAGGTTCCTACTTTCAGTCCCATTTCACTTTGTCTCACTCCATTAGTAAAACAATGCCCAGATAATACAAAAATAATATTTTTTTCAAAATTCTTTGAAAAAAATATTATTTTTCAATTATCTGGGTTTCTGATATTTAAATGCTAGAATCCTTATTTTATCCATTTTAAAACAGCCGTGTGATTCCGGCTTAGAATAGGATCACCCTGGTACTGATGGTGTCGTAAGAGGTGACTAAAGTACTTGTGGGAGAGTCACGTTGTCAGCAATGGCAACGTGCATATTTCTTATTTGGATAATAAATTACTTGAAGACAATCAATACGGCTTTAGAGCCAGTAGGTCTACTGAAGACGCTGTGATGGATTTATTAAATACCACCATCCAACTTGTTGATAAAAAAATTAAACTATTGGTATTTTTTTGGATTTATCAAAAGCCAATACAGTATTTATCCCACTCCTACTTGTCAAATTAGGAAGAATTCCGAAATCCGAGGAACCGCTTATGATCTTTTTAGGAGTTATATTATCAATAGAACTCAGTGTGTTTCAATAGATAACAATATAAGTTCTATTTTTAATATATAATATATACCTGTGCAAGTTACAAATCCCGAATTGTAAAAATATCACCTACACGGATGATACTCCACTTATTGTTTATGGTAGCACATGACGAAGGTCCGATGTTCGCAAACATAGTGAAATAGCTTTAACTATTATAAATAATTGATTATCATGTAACATTTTAACGTTAAATACTAAAATCACAAAATTTATTTTTAGGTCACAAATCCCAGTTTCAATGTCCATCTTTTTCTATCATCGCACACAAATATCACACAGGCCAGGATTAATTTTGTGATTGCTGCCCTCTTAGTTGATAACGTACCATAAAGTATCTCAGAGTAACACTTGATGAATGGAAACGTAATAGTGTCCCCCCGATTAAGAAAACTTGTATATGTTTAGCAAGACTTATATCTAGTGCATCTTCAAAAATCCTAAAAATAGTTTATCTCTTTCTTGTGCAGTCTATTCTGAATTACTGCTTATCAACATGAGCCACCTCAGCATCGAAGTAATGACATCTAAACCTCGACGTTTTCCGACTACAGATTTATATCGAGTTTGTAATATACTTACTGTTCGACAATTGTTTATTATGAACACCATTCTACGAAAACATAAGCATTTGTTTTTCGACCATGACATTATTACTTTAAAACACAGATTTGATAAGGTCTGTACGATTGAACATCGTCGGCTAGCCTCCTCAAGTAAACATTATTATTATTTAAGTTATATACTTACACTATATGAAAGTTAACGAGAAGCTCAACATCTACTCCCTAACCTTACGAAGCTGTATAATTAAAGTAAATGATTGGCTTACAATATTTAATTATCACGAGACAGAAAATCTTGTAACAATATGAACTTCAAATTTACATATACAAATACACACTCATTCACACACACGCACGCACTCACACACACTATATCTTATCTTTAATCATCTTATTAGCTTATATTTTTAGTATTTTGTAATAAAATTTGTTTTATTTATATATTTACAACATTTAAAAACAAATATGATATGATATTAAAATGAATGGAGGTGATCGTTAATAGCCGCAACACAGTAGCGCACTAATGCGGTTTTTATTAAAAAAAATACCGTTCTGTTTCGTCCGTTTATCGTTAAGTAGTTACTTCGGTCACTTCGTTTTGCGTTGGGTGATGCCGGACCCCGGTGCCCGTACCCAACCCCTCCCTGGAATATGAAAGCGGCACAAACAGAGAAATAACCCCTAGAGGGTACCTGCGTCTTTGATGCTTGAGAAGCCTCCCTTTAAACTCAGACTGATACACAATGCAAACGACTCGTACGTTCCACGGCAGCCCCTGCCACTATTTATGTGAAATTTTCTAACATCGGGGGCTTACACTTAAATCTGATTACCATCCACCGTCATCTTGAGGCGGCACAGCCGGCCTTGTTATTTCAATTCAATATCAGTTTACCCGACCGAGCGACACAGCCTATGTTCAATACCCCGGCTACAAAATAGTACATAATTTTATACCTTATGCCAAGGTTACTATGTATGTAAAGAAGGACATGAGTTTCGGTCGTCTTGCCAATTTTGAAGGACGGGACCTGTCCACCATCTGGCTCCGTGGACGATCGTGTCCGAATCTTCGCATGTCTGTTCAGGTCTCATAGTGGTAATGCAGAAACGGATCGGATCATGAAGCACATGCAATCGGCTATACGATGGGCTCTTACAGATCCCCTCCGCAGAGGTCATGATATTTGGCAATTTTAATGTGCATAATGCCAGTTGGCTCGGGTCATGCACCACCGACAACGCGGGAAGGGCTGTATTCGACCTTACTATGGCGAATGGATTGTCCCAATTGGTTTAGTCGCCTACGCGAATCCCGGACTTGGACAACAACAGTACCTCCTTATTGGACCTTCTGCTGACTTTATATCCAGAGCAGTACCAGATTGTCGTCGTTGCTTCTTAGGGTCTTCAGACCACTGCCTGGTACGGAGTAATATGCCCATTAATCGCGTCAATCGCACTTCAAGTCAGCAGATTGAAATGAGGTGTGTACATTTTACTCATCTTATTCACGGGGGCTGGTTTGATTCTTTTCTAATGATCCTAGTAATTGAACCACTGCTGTCACTGAGGTGGTTCTGCAGAGTATGGAACTTTATTCCTAGCTCTGTATTGCCAATCGATGGCAAGTCACAGCCCTGGTTTGATACGTCTTGCAAGCTTGCTGCTCCTGGCAAACACGAGACATATAAAATCTGAACCAAGGCCCTTACCACTAAGAATCTAAAGGTGAAAACCTTAAAAAGAAAGTACAACCGTGCCTCTTGGTACTTTAAGTGGTAAATTTTCAGAGCAATGTCCGAGCATAATGATAAAATCGGCGAAAAGCTTGAAAGCTATCTGTCCAGAATTCACCAGTTTTGGGCCCACTCAAAGGCTGTGCTTGGCAACTTTAGCCAGCCTTCACTTCCACCGCAACGCATAGAAAATGATATGCTGGTCCGTACCTGAGCTAAATGCCTGACGTTAACTTTAGTCAGAAAGCTGTTAGGCGAGCTCGGTCTTCCTTGGACATCCACAAGTCGAATGGGCCAAATGATATTTCTCCTCTTGTATTCTGTTTATGTGCTCCTGAGCTGACACCGGGGCTAACGCTTCTATTTTGGCACTTTTACTTAGTCGCCGTGGAGAGTCCCAGATTTGTGGAAGAGCGTTCTTATCCACCCGATTCCTAAAAAAAGCAATGGTGCCGATTCAACTAACTACAAGCCTATTGCTATCACCTCCCTGCTCTCAAAAGTTATGGAGAGCATAATAAATAGCCAGCTCTTGGCTTATCTGGAGGATCACCGATTTATTAACGACCGCCAATATGGCCTTCGCCAGGGTCGCTTCGCCAGGGTGATCTTCTAGTTTACCTAGCCCACAACTGGGTTGCGGCTATTGAGCAAGGGAGAAGGAGAGGGCCTGGCAGTTAGTGTGGACATGGCGTAGACCTTCGATCGAGTGTGGGGCGGTCATTGCGAAACTTTCATCTTACGGGTTTCCCAAGAATTTATGCAAGTGCATTGCTAGCTTTCTCACTGGGCGCAGCAACAAGGTCGCTGTTGACGATTTTTGCTCCAAATACATGCCCGTGAACACCGGCGTCTTCCAGGGCTGCGGACTGTCCCCTACGCTATTTCTTCTGCATATCAATGATATGTTGGAGGACTCTAACATACATTGTTATGCAGATGCACTGTGGACGCTGTATACTCTGGCCATGCAAGTTTTTCTCGGGATAAATGTTGATCAGTGTCGAAATGAACTTGTAAGACACAACCGTTGAGGCATCTATCAAGAATATTTCCGTATGGGGTGAAAAGAACCTGGTTCACTTCAACTCCAAGAAGACTACACGTTAACCTCTAAAAAATCCCATTTATCGTATTACCAATTTTCGAGAACACTCATCTTAAAACCGCGCCCATCATCAGTATATTGGGCCTTATCTTTTCGAGCGACTGCCAGCATCGAGGTCATTTGGAAAGCAAGGCCAAATTGGACTCGACTAAACTGGGGGTCGTCAGCAGAGCAAGACAGTACTTCACGCCAAAACACTGTTTGGCCCTGTATTGATTGGGCCCAGGTTCAGCCTCATATGGAATACTGTTCTAACTTCCGGGCTAGTGCACCCCAGTATCATATATATCTTGAACCATTTGATCGCATACAACGTAGAGCCGTTCGAATCGGCGACCCAATGATCTGTGTGGGGCTTGATACTTGGGCTTTGCGTATCCTCCTCCAGAATGTATTCTCCCTGTGCCTTCTGTACCACATTTATCACAGAGAGTGTTCTGGAGAACTGTTTGACTTGGTACCTGCCGCCGAATTTTCCAACCACTCAGTACGTTACAAATTAAAGTACCATCCAAATCATCTGGATAAGTGGCATTCGGTTTCGTAGGAATTTTCTTCCACGCGCAACACATCCGTGGAACTGCCTACCCGCGGCAGTATTTTCAGGTCGATACGACATGGTTACCTTCAAAAAGCGCATCTAATCCACCTTAAAGACCGGCAACGCACCTGTAGCTCCCCTGATGTTAGACGGGCCCTCACTATCGGGTAACCTTTTGCCTTGTCTTTCCATAAAAACAACAATGGTACTATTTTATTGATTTTATGAAGTCGTGGAAAATACCTTCGTTAACATATATTATTGGGATATTTTTGGAAAGTATATGTTTTTAGTGTTTTCTTTTTAATAATAACTTGAAACAAATTCAGTTCACTATTAGTGATTGGCCTTTAAGTAATTTTTCGTGTATTATTTACTTAGTTAGCCACTGAAAACAATTAATCAACAACAAGTCCGAGTTCGGCGTTTAGTAACGCAGCTCAATACGCAATGCCCCAAAATTGGTGAAAAGTGAGGAACGGCACCTTGGACACCCTGCTATCCGCAGGATACAATATAAAACTTAGAGAATATGATAACAATAAATAAAAATAACTTTCAGTTACGCTATTTTATTAATTTAAATTTTATTTCATCTGATAACAGTTTCATTATAGAAAGCACCTTCTGCAGCATTTAAAATAGAAGCCGGTATGAATATTAAACATGTTTCTTCATTATATTCTGCAGGGACCACCGAGAAAACTTCAATTTTAAAGTTCTTTACTTGTTCTTTAGACCAAAGCGGAAGGTAAAATGACTATCAACACAAAATATGTTATATTTTTTATCTTTTATATGACAAAAAATAAGATATTATTTTCGTCAAAACATTGTTTTATAGCTTCACGCTGTATCCCGGACTTGGCAGGGTAGGCAGAGGAAACTTGAGAACCAAGTCACTCCATTTCCAATATGCCACTTCTGTTCCCCACTTTCCACCGGATTTGAGGCACTGGGTGTTGATTGGCGGGACACTATACTTTGCCTCATTACCAGAGCGAGAAAACATCAATATAAAATATTTTATTTCCTCTTTTGGGAATAGAACCCGTAACATGTATTTTAAAAGGTAATAATTATATCCACAACACATTTTCAACCCTATTGCCTTAATTTACGATCGGAAACATATTTCATCATTTCGGGTATTCGTTAAAAGTGAAAGCTGCACGTGGTTTGATAGAAATGAATATATATAGAAAATAGATCTGTGTGCAGTACGGCTTTGAACTTTAACCCTTGTGGAGTTCATTGCAAAGCACTTGTAAAGGTCAACGTGTACAATATATAGGTATATAATATGAGTAGACGATTTTATATTTTATTTACATTTTATATTGTTTAACCTTTATATACTCGTAAGGTCAGAGCTATTATTAATATAGATTTTTACCCTTTAAAAGGAAAGGTGTTATTAGTTTGACCTGTATGTATGTCTGTGGCAACCTACCCCCTGAACTAATGAACCGAAAAATGAAGAATGATTTTTTAATCAGATGTCTTGTTCATCATTGCCTTCGTATACGAGACTAGCTTTGATATGCGACTTCGCCCGCATAGTAACACTGATCGTTAATACAGTGAGTTACATTAAACGATTAACGTGATGGAATATGGCATCTATAAACATTTTTATCAATTTGGAACAGCAGTTCTTGAGATTACGGCGTTCCATCAAATCAATTCTCTAGTATTAGAATATTAATAGTATTTAATTCTCTATTATCTCTCGCTGAGTCTTGCGCCGGTTCTTCTCAGGTCTGTTGCAGTACCTTGTGAGTGAAACGGTGGTAAATTGTTCGACATTAAGAAATAAGCTTGTAATTTCTTAATTTCAATAAAAAAATTGAATTTAAATATAAGGTTCCCGATATTTACCCCTTCAGATATATACATTTTTTTTTCTTAAAAAAATATATGTTTTTGTAAATGTGGAATAACATTTTAATAATGTTAAAAAAATAGACATTTCAGGCCATTTAACATTTTTTTTACTAAATTTGTAGCATAACAATATTACTGAAGTAATTTCAGAGTGAGCAAAATAGGACGTATTAAGTGCGGTGACGCTAGCCCAAGTATTGATCCAAAACCGCTGCCAAATGTTATGCGGATACGTTTGTTATATGTGTATGTGACATAGATATTAGTAAGGTTAAGACATTTTGGGAACGTGTAATACATTTGAAGGTCACAAATTCGGGACACTTTCCTTTATTTATGCGTAAGTGTGAAATATTTGCTTTAGTTTATATTTTTACATATTTCGATAGGTACATAGTGTTAAGACACTTCGTTCCCCAATTCTTGTTTAATTTTCGAGACTCATCTTGTTTTTAGACATTTCCCTTTCCATTAACACTTTTGTACCCCGCTTAGTTAAGAAATGTCAATGTCAGAACATTAATTGCTCGTCTATCTGCCAATGTTCGAGACATGATTGACATGAGACGTGTTGAGTGGCAGAATTCAACGTCACGCTAAATATTATAAAAAAAAAATATATCAAAATAAAATTAAATATAAAAAGAAAAATATGAAATAAAACAAAACAACCATAATTTTCTACCTTTCTGTACAAGTGCTTGTAACTGTTGAACTGCTTATCCGATTTAAAACAAATATAACTAAAAACAACCGCAATAAATAAACGATAATGAGGGGTTTAACACTGTGTAATATATCTACTTAGCGTAGATACAATTTATCCACACTTTTCATAGCATTCATTATGATTAAGTATATTTACGTATCTAAACACTGTCGCCCCCACATATAAAATAAGGCAGAGGTAACTTGGTGTTAAGGTATTCCATTTCAGACTTTCTGCTGAGATAGTCGGTGTTAAATCCGAGACGTAGCGCCGCGTTTTGTCGCAAGACAATTTATAATACTATAACAGTAACAAAACCTAGTGTAAGAAAACAAAAAATAGTAAGAAAATATAAACTCCTAAATAGAAATTGAACTTACAATCATATCATTTAGAATCTTTCAACGTACTATTTAGAAACAATTCTAGAGAACTGAATAAAATTTAGAATTAATGTACGTAAATAGCTCAAAGTAATTAACAAGGTGGATTAAGTTAGCTCTCCAGTTACTCGCTTGAGCCTCGCTAAATTAATAATAGGTAACTATTTATATTATCGTTGAATAATAATTTATACTGTAAATAGATGTTTGAATATTTCTGAGCTTTAAAGCTTTTATTTTACATGTTAAATGTGTGGAACTTAACGCCGTGCTTCGTCTTTTTAAGAGAAAATAAATTTAAATAATTCATTCCTCCGATTTATGACTCGTCCGTACTATTAGTACGTACTATTATTTCTCTAAGAATATGTGTACAAAGTTTTATAATAATCGGTTGATCATTTTTGGCGTGAAAACGTAACATACAAACGTACACTCACATTCATATATATGATGAAAGTCTATCATATGTTGGCATTATTATATGATATGAACAATATTTGCGGTTAAAATATTAAAACTTTTATATAAATTACATTAAAACATAACTAGTATACTCTATTAAAGTAATTAAAGTAGAGAAAGAGAATTTAAGAAGCAGCGCTGGTGCAGTAGCGGTAGCGTCTGGCTTTAAACAAGACGGACAAGTATAAGGTTGATTCCCATTTGGTGGATTAAAATATTTTTTTCAAGATAATAAGAAAATAATATTGCGTAGAGTTCCGTCTCTCAACAGGCTCGTATGAAAAATGTGCAGTGTGTGACTAAAAGAGTGTTCTACTACCAATATAAAGTATAAATCTCAAAAAATATATCAATTTCAATTATTTTTTTAGACCATATTAAGTACTTAATTATAATTATAGATTTAATGTCGCACTCAGAAACATAAATTAACATTTAACTGTTATTAAATCCTAGCCAAATACCCAATAGCCATTTACATCGATTAAAAGTCAATTATATGCTGATTACCATTCTGAGCGGCCGCTAATATCATACAATACGAGAATAATTGATCTCTAACCATATTAAGATAAAATAACAATAAAATAAAATAATTTTTAGACAGTCGACATTAAAAGAGGGTGGTTATGAGTTTGAACAGCCGTCAGCATTTTTTTCTTACCCATAGTATATACTTCTTATATATATATATATATATATATATATATATATATATATATATATATATATATATATATATATATATATATATATATACCTAAATACGAGTATGTGTGTGTGTGGGTGCGTTTGTGTATACATATAATTTTATGAGGTATGAGTTAACTTAGTATTTTTTTAATCGGAGGTTTCATTATTTGTTTTTGTTTGTACTCTATAAATTACAAACAAAACGGCAAGGGATTACTTGTATTAAATAAATGACTATTTAATATATTTACGTACTATTTATGTCGGATAGCATTGAGTAGTAAAACCTTACAAACGCTTGATTCCTGATAGACATAAATGTAAATGTATGAAATCAGTGCAATGCAATCGACATTGCGCTTTTTGTCACATAAATCATGTTATTGAACAATCGTATCAGCTTCAGGGTATATCCCACACAAAGAAGGGTTAACAAAGGGAACCTGGGAACCTACAGTTACAAGCGTTTAGTTTCAAATAAAACGCTTCGTTACCATTATGACACTTACCACAATCTGTCCCATTTACAGTCGCACGCATGTGCCTATGCGCCACGACGGACATCAACGCGTTTTCACAGATATTTTAATAAAAATATAAAAATAAAAGATTAACATAAAAGAATCAAATAAGCAGAAGAAGAGACCAAACAAAATCATTACTTATACAAATATTAGAGTATATCTTTTATGGCAGAGGAGGTTGTGAGAACTTGGGAATCTAGTGTTAAGATACTCTTTTCCCTACTTTCTACCAATTGAGGCAATACGTGTTGCCAGAGCAAATCAATAAAACATTATATCTTTAAAAATTCCTCGAGTGGGAATTGAACCCACAGTCTGTCATATTAGAAGGGTAATTAGACACTAAAGTAAAAAAAAACACATTCGCTTTGCATATGCTTGCGTACACAACAACAATAACCGTTCGCACTTCAAATAATAAAAACATGAAAAATATATCTATTTTATCAATACTATTACACATACACGTACAGAACGTACCATATCTTATTATTATATATAATTTTACATCATACATACAAAGTAATATTTCTTTACGTTATTTTTTAATAACTTTCTTTTATAAAAAATACCTTAGAAGGTACACATTATTTCTATGAACACAAAAATTCAATCAATAGGACGCCATATTGAATCACATGCCTTTGTGCGCACAAACCCTAAATATCACCAAAATTTTATATAATAACGTTTTAAAACTATATAATAACAAAAATAACCAAAGGAAAATATATCTTGAAGAGTGTCATTTAAAATAACTATTAACTTACGTTAAAAATAGATATATTCATTGAAAGAAAAACAATATGAAACGTATATGCTTTTGTACATTTTTATGAAAATAATATATGAATCACTGAATGTTCTCTATAGTTACTCATTTATGTATCATATTATAATTAAACGATATAATTCATACTATAATATGTTTTATTTTTACGTATTTTCTCAAATACGACGCAGAACCGTCAAAATCGTCCTTACATAATTTTAAGACGCAATTTCAACTAAAACGGTTAAAACAATATTAAAATAAATCTTTTACACACAAAAAAATAAACAATATCACGGAAAAATGATAAAAAAAATATCATAAAAGTACTCACATATCTCCAAATCACACGTCCATACCGTATCTACTAAACACCTTCACTAAAACACAATACGCCAACGTCGAGGAACGTACGACGTATAACCATTTAAATGGAAATAAGCTTATTTTTTTTATAAAATATATTCTTAGTTAACACTTCTCAATAAAAGCTTTTTATAACAGCTTTAATATCATACCGAATGCGTTGATATAGCTCTTACCCTAGCTAGGTAGGAGTAACAATGTTGTTCTGCGGGGGGAGGCGCGCGCCGCATGGAAGTCAAGGCCGATAGGGGCCTTTCCACCCAAGGTCACACGCGAGTAAATCGATATGCTATTATTAAAAGTGAAGCATGAAATGAAAATTTTTGTATTAGATATTTATTAATAGCGATAATCTATAGATAGTTGTGTATTCAGTGTCGTTACTCTATTTTCCCTCCGTCTCCAAGTTTTTTGCGGGAGAAAATGTCAAGTGGGACAATAAATATAGTGTTAATTGGGAAAAGAAATATATTGAAATTAAAATTTAATTTTTATTACCTGCCCACGGTACTACCTACTCTAAATAATCTTTAATGATTACTCATAACTTGATTTAACTTTCATCAGAGCCTTTATTATCGTGATGTATTCTTCCGACAATGGCAAGGTAATCTTTAACATGAAACTTTCGTTCTCAATATAAAACTTTTTGACTCTAATTTCAGATGAACTCTGTGAGACATTGTTGCTGAATGGCGGAACTCAACGCTGCGATTTTGCCTTCTTTACGGAGCGAAGAAAGGCTGCACTCACTACCGTGCCGTGTTTACTGTTGTACGCTTGTGCCTCTGCGCCACGACAAGGCAGACATGGCAATAATTAATATTAAAATAACTGACTTAATGGAAGCACTTAGACTTGCTCGAGAATCGAAATCTAATACAAAAATAACTTATCTTTACAAATTAACTTCTAAGATTGGCGAAATTAAGCTAAAAACCTCTTAAACTTCATAATATTAGTACACAATATTAGTACATATATGTTTTTAATTAATAATATTATTATTATGGACCGACGCGCTTTTGGTCCACTTGCGGTTATGTCCACACACCAAGTATATGAATATTTATTTAATATTATTTAATTGTTACTCTCTCGCACTCTCTGTTAGGCCTGTCGTGGCGCAGTGGCACAAGCGTGTGACTGTAACCGACAGGTTGTGGGTTCGATAACCACTCGAGAAAATGAAATATTTTATATTTTCAATTAAATATTTAATATTTTCATTTCTTCATTCTGGTACATGGCAAAACGCGACGTTGAGTTCCGACGCTCAACACGCAATGCCTCGAATTCGGCGGAAAGTGGGAAAGGGAAGTGGAACGGAGTATGTTAACACTAGGTACCCGGGTTCCCTCTGCCTACCCTGCCACGTGCGGGATACAGCGTGAAGCTGAGTAATTATTTAATCTAATAAATTGAAGTCCTGTCATGGTGCAGGTGGCACAAGCGTGGGACTGTACAAGCGACAGGTTGTGGGTTCGATCCCTACTTAGTCATCACTTTTACTACACGAAATTTTTACAAACTACCGTTGCCCAAAGATGACTCCTTAGAATAATCATTGTTTGGCAAAGAGATACTATTTATGAAATATTTACCAATTTCTAACAGTGCCTTTTGGAATCGCGGGTACAAAGCCGCTGCGTTCAAAAATTTAAGACAATTTTTAAATAATTATGTATTATCTATCTGAGGCCTGTCGTGGCGCAGCGGCACAAGCGTGTGACTGTAAACGACAGGTTCTGGGTTCGATCCCCAGTCGAGGAAATGAAATATTTAATATTTTCAATTTAAATAATTAATGTTTTCATTTCTTCGCTCTGGTAATAAGGCAAAGCGCGGCGTTGGGTTCCGCTACGCTATTCAACACGCAATGCCTTAAATTCGGCGGAAAGTGGGGAACGGAAGAGGAAGTGGAGTATCTTAACACTAGGTTCCCGGGTTCCCTCTGCCTACCCTGCCTCTTGCGGGATACAGCGTGAAGCTGAAAAGAAAAGAAAAGAAAATCTATTTGATAATGTAAAAACAATATGAAAAAAATGTATAATTTAAAAATTATTGTTTAGTTAGTAGTTATTTTATGTGAATATTTTGAGATATCATTATATTGTACAATATTAGCGGCCTTTTACAAAGCAATCGCCATTTAATCGACTTTTAATCGATATAAATGTTTTTGTTACTATTTAATAACAGCTAAACGTTGATTTTCATTTCTGAGTGTGACATTAGTGATATAAATATAATTAAGTAAATATTTCAAAACATGCTTCAAGTTAACTATGATGTTATTTTGTATTAATTTTGCAAGGGAGGCAGAGGGAACCTAGTCAGACATTTTATTTCCCAAGCAATGCACAATCTTTGAAAGCTTAGAGGCGGAACCAAACGCCGTGGTTTGTCTTGTTATCTGGGTGAAGAATATAAATAATTCATTCCCCGAGTTAGTATCATCTTGTTTATAATCAGTAGCTAAGTTTTCCAAGCAATGCCCGAATTTTGAAAAGGCAGTACTCAACGCCGTGGTTTGTCTTGCTACATTGAAATAATTAAGATATTTTTATAGTCGCTTCACCGCCACATAGCTGATATTCCCCCTACTAGATATCAATTGCCACAACAAAGTTTACAGTTCGGCCCTGCAACAACCCTGTATGTAATGTATATTATGTATATAATGTATATTGGTAAAGTGATGTTATAGAGGTCCAATTGATTGATACGTGATCCGATTGGACTTAATCTTGCGAATATTACATAAAGACATGTTCTCAGTTTATGGCGTTCAGAAGATTATATTGTCGAAATTAAATAATATAAAAAAAGGTCAAGAATTCGTCTATCATGGATGGCATGACAAACTAAAATTTACGATCGTTTGTACTAATTTTAATATGACATTGACTGTAACTATAAGTTTGTAATGTTTTTATTTTTACCTATATTTATGTATATTCAACGGAAAGAGATTAACGGAAGTGGAACGGAGTGTCCTAACACTATGTTCCCAAGTTCCCTCTGTGTGTATTGCTTTACGCTGTATCTCTCAGCGTGAAGCTGAGAGATACAGCGTGAAGCAATATTTATATATAAATATTGTAGGAGTTCTTCTTTTTCTCTTACTTCTTGGAAAAGTGCAAAATGGTTGTTCTATAGGAAATATTTTATAGGTGATGAATACTCAGCGAATAGCTTTCAGGTACGCACTCATTTTGTATTAAAAGAAATTATCTTTTTGGATTTTTGTTTTTATTTATATTACTTGCGAGCTTTTTTAAATAACTATTTTACTAATATCAATTACTTTTGTGTTCTAATAATATTATCACTGTATAATTTACATTTATAACTAAAAATTCAATTAAATTATTTTAATATCTTCCAGCAATTTTTAAAGAACTAAAAATTTTAAATTCACATACCTTTTTATTAACTGTCTTTAAGTCTAGTTAGCCGTTTCTAAAATAAGCACATACAAACACAAACATTTTAAAAATTACTAATTTGGGCCCTATTACAATAAACCCTATAATAATAAACGTCCACTATAAAAATATTTTAATATATTTTCCATGTACAAACAACGATCAGTTACAGATTTATTAGAAGTATAGATAAGTGATCACTTCTTGTCAAATTTCATAACTGTTGGTTTTTATTACGTAACAATTTAGTACAAAGTGCAGTAATAACGGTTGGTTTGGTTACGTTAATTTCAAAGTTTAATTTTTCTCTGCTTCGAGGGATCGTGGTCTTAATTTTTGTATATGAATTTCCCAACGATTCGCATGGCTCTACGTCGTATGCGATCGAATGGTTAAATTTGATACTGGTGTACACCAGCTTTGGGTGATAATAGTCCCGGGATGTATGAAGTCGGAACTGGGCCCTATACAGGGCCAAACAGTGTTATAGCGTGAAGTACGATGTCGCTCGACTTCCAGTTTCTTCGAGCCCAACTTGGCCTTGCTTTCCAGATGATCGCGATACTGGTTGCTCTTTTTAGCTTATATAAAAATATTCTCGCAGGGCCTCTCTTAAGGTCTCAAACGGCAAGCTGTTAAAGGCATTGACTACGTCTTATGAGACGGCAAGCAGAATATCTCTCTTTGCTGTCGCAGCCAACGACCGAGTCTTTAAGGCGCTTAGGGCGTCGATAGTTGATCGACCAGCCCTGAAACCCAATTGAGCTTTTGAAAAACCCCGGCCTACTTCTTCTAAATGTTGAATAAGACGAGAGGCAATTATCTTTTCGAAGATTTTGCCCGTCTCATTCAGCAACACTTTTGGCCTATGTACGGATAGGGAATCCTAAGGTCGCCTCCCTTGTGCAGGCACGACTCTCGTTCCTTCCAGATCTTTGGTAATTGTCCAGTTACAAGGTACTTATCAATCAATTCCCGAAAATTTTCGTTCAGATATCAGGGCGATATTTAAAACTCTTTCTAGAATACCGACCGGTCCAGGGGCCGTCTTCTTGGCCCTTAGTCACCCGAGTGGTAAGTCCATCTCCTATTTTTTTTTTTTTTTTAATTTATTTTTCCATAAACTTTAACAAGAATTTCTTTAACAAAAATCTGCCAAACTGCGCAGCAGTTTATCGGCAGTAGTTCTCTACAGTGTTTTAACAACATTTTCTTACATCTATATAAATAAACAAAATAACAATAAAAGTAAATAAAGTATATAAATTAGTAATTATTATTATTATTCACTTATACGACGGGGCGTTAAATGTAATTCTCTCTCATGCTCTGAGAAAGAGGCTATTCTAGGAGGAATATGTCTAGGTGGATACGGAAACAATTTGGGAAAGAAAATCCCTCAATAGTGTTTCAGTCAATTGAGCGCCCGGTAAGCGAAGTTTATTTCGGGCAGCAAGGTAGGGACGCCCCCATGGATCCCTATACACTCTTTCTAACATTACATGATGGGCCTCAGATTTTACTTGCCTAATAGCAAGCTTTAGGGCCTTTTATCTTTCCTTGTACTTACCATATATCCGGTTTTAAAGCACAGGGTCAAAGCCATCCCTTTTCCTGCTCCTTGTATACATTCTATGAGCTTGTATGCAGGCTACCCGTAATTTGAGAATGACAGGCGTCCTTCAATATAATTGGCGGTAACAACAGTGCCGTCGGGCCCTTGGTATTACAAAATCATATACGTGTGCCAATGTGTTCACAAATCACTTGCCAAATCATCAGTGTTGGAGTATCTACTCACTCCCTTTTGCTGATAGCAACGCTTGGCCACTATAGCAGCCTCTTTGGCCAGCTCCCTATTAAGTCGACTGAGAACCCATCTCGGGAACCTACGGGAGGAGCTCCTGGAAGGAGCCACTGGAACCGGCTCGTCGGAAAACTCAAACCTGACATATAAATGGTCTAATGAAGTCTCCATCTCTCTCTAAAATTAAAAATGTTATGAACGACGGATTAGGTAGCAAATGATAGATCCACAACGGACCCTTCTTTGTGCCATACGCAAATAAATGATGTTCCTACATTAAGAAGGGTCAGTTTAGTTAGTAGGGCCTACACTTAAACTTTATTCTTGCTATTTGTAATGGTGTTGCCCCACGCCGGGGTTTTGGCATTGAAGTTGCCGAGAATCAAAATTTATCTCGGAGATTGACAACAGACTGCAGCCCTGATCGTGTCCAGAAAAATTAAGCACAGGGTCAAAGCCATCCCTTTTCCTGCTCCTTGTATACATTCTATGAGCTTGTATGCAGGCTACCCGTAATTTGAGAATGACAGGCGTCCTTCAATATACTTGGCGGTAACAACAGTGCCGTCGGGCCCTTGGTCTTACAAAATCATATACGTGTGCCAATGTGTTCACAAATCACTTGCCAAATCATCAGTGTTGGAGTATCTACTCACTCCCTTTTGCTGATAGCAACGCTTGGCCACTATAGCAGCCTCTTTGGCCAGCTCCCTATTAAGTCGACTGAGAACCCATCTCGGGAACCTACGGGAGGAGCTCCTGGAAGGAGCCACTGGAACCGGCTCGTCAGAAAACTCAAACCTGACATATAAATGGTCTAATGAAGTCTCCATCTCTCTCTAAAATTAAAAATGTTATGAACGACGGATTAGGTAGCAAATGATAGATCCACAACGGACCCTTCTTTGTGCCATACGCAAATAAAAGATGTTCCTACATTAAGAAGGGTCAGTTTAGTTAGTAGGGCCTACACTTAAACTTTATTCTTGCTATTTGTAATGGGGTTGCCCCACGCCGGGGTTTTGGCATTGAAGTTGCCGAGAATCAAAATTTATCTCGGAGATTGACAACAGTCTGCAGCCCTGATCGTGTCCAGAAAAATCGCAAATTCCACCAGGCTACGATTAGGGGAGAGCTACACACTAATAGAAGTATGCCTGTTGCTTATCCATCATAACACCATTTTCTTTATTCAGACGGCTTCCAGCTCCAGAAGACGCTCTGATTTCTTGAACATTTTGCTCTTAACGAACGGAGGGTGACCATTAGCACCATCCATTATGTGCCCAGCTGGAATTTTCGCATCAGTGCAAACCATACACCGTGGCACGGCTTTGACCTTTTGACCTTCACATCCACAGCGAAAACAAATCTGGTCTTGGACGATAACTGATGGACACCGAGGCCGAGAGTGTCCTAAAGCGAAACATTTAAAACAACGTAAGAGGCGCTCCTTCAAAACCTGAACCATTACAGAACTCCAATCTATTAAGTTTAGCTGCTATAGACTCGCCCACCTCTATTGCGCACCGTATCACCAATGTCATCGTCTTTTCAGGCCCATGAGAGATATCTGATACCGTTATTGTATCAGATGCACATCCACTGACACTCGCAACTACCGCTTTCACTTTATATTTCGTTACCGAACCATACAGGCCCATTAGTTTTAAAGTAGCGACTTTATAAGGCCAGCCACACCATCTTATAGTAATCGCAGATGCTCGGCTGAGCGTTGGCTAACAAATTCACCTGACCAGCGGAGTGTGCACCAGCAGCCTAAAAAGCCTTCGCTGATAACCAACTGCACCTGGTCAATGCCCTGCTGCCCTCTCTCTAGTACTTATATGGGTAGGGTATAAGAGACTTTTCTAGCAACGGCCTCTGGCGTCAAAGTAACTATTACCGCATTTGTACGTGGCAGCTTAGCTACTTTACACCTTTGAGGCTGTTTCGACTTAGTATTTTCCGTTCCTTTCGATATAGTAGGGTTGACGGTAAAAGATTTCTTTGCCTTCTTGCTCTTTCTAACCACTGCAGTCCAAGGAATATTATTAGTCTTGGTCGGTCGGTCTTTCATAGGCGTATGAGCTGGAATATTTTCGCGTCGTGATTTGCGCCCAGAGCTTTTTCAGTCTCCTTATACCCCACCTCTGTTTCCGTCTGCGGCAGCGTCACTCTTACGAGGGATGCCTCACCGGAAGACACAACTTGATTTCGGTACTGGTCGACGTTTTCTCATTAAGTATACAACATCCACAGTACAGTGCTATCATCTGTATAATAAAGTATATTAGAGTCCTCCAACAAACCGTTGATATGCAAAAGAAAAACCGTGGAGACAGAACGTAGCCTTGAAAGAAATCGGCGTTTATGCAGAAACCGTCTACAGTGACCTTGATGCTTCGCCTATTGAGAAAACTAGCGATCCACTTGCACAAATTCTCGGGAAACACGTGAGATGGAAGTTTCGCAAAAAGCGCCGCATGCCACACTCGATCGAAAGCTTTCGCCATGTCTAGATTAACTGCCAGGCCCTTTCTCTTAGCATGGATAGCCCAGCGGTGGGTTATGTAAATCAGAAGATCACCAGTTGAGCAAACCTGGCAAAAATCGTATCGGTGGTAGTTATGCAATAGACGATCCTTTAGATAAACAAGAGCTGGCTATTTATTTAATTCTTTATAACTTTTAAGAGTTGGTAGGTGATAGAAATATGCCTGTTGTTAGTTGGATTAGAGCAGTCGTCTTTTTTCGGGATTAGATGAATAAGAGTGCTCTTCCACGAGTCTGTTTATTTTCTGCAAAGTGTACGCCGAGGGGAATCTAGTATTAAGAAATTTTATTTACCACGCACCACCCTATTTTTGTGCGGCGTTGGTTATATTTATTATCTTATACAAGTGTTTTTTTTTTATTTATATTTTACATCTCCACCATTGTCGAAAACGAATTTATTTATTTAAATCTACTTTTATTATTATCAAAGTAGTGTAAGTAAACACCACGCTATGATCCTTTAAGCGTTGTACTAGAGATAACTACAGATTTTTGCTTCGATGCTATTATATTATTTGTACAGGAATATTATATTGACTATACAAATAACATCTAGGTACAAATTAGTGGGATTTTTAAAAAAAAGAAGTAAAAAATGCTAAACCTCCAATTAAGGATCGCAATTAGGGAAATAGTAAACAATGTTTCGTATGTTTTTCCTTTGATAGTTGATATTTCTGAATTTTTGTAGTTTTTGTAGTAGGCCTCATTTTTTCAAAGTAACATGAAGCGGTTGGAATATTGTAGTTTTTGGTTTACTGGGTTGAAAAAATTGAAAATGTTACACTTACATTTCATCACAAGCTGTAATGAATTCTATCAATTGATGTTATGTCTATGTAAAATATTTTTTAAAGTATTTTATTGCGCATATATGGGATTTAGATATTATGTTCTAAATATTTCGAAAAACTATAAAATTCAAATAGTGTGATAATAGGGATGTGGGCTGTACTCAAATAAGTATATAATTTTACCACGAAAATGTAGTTTCTATAATAAAAATAATAAAAAACACAATATTTTCATCAATAAACAATAGATTATTTTTTTATTTAATGAATTGTAATTAAATATTTCATCCTCAAGTCACGTGACAATGAACACCAATCAAAATGCGTGACGTCACTTGTTGTCAAATAAGAATTTTCGCTGTCAAATACATGTATCAATGTGTTTGTTAATTTTTGGATATGTATCTCTTTGCATTATCAATGATGGCTCTCCGACTCGTAGGGTTAATCCAAATCAGAATCCTAGGACTGCTGTTGATCTTTCCCTATCCTCCCCATCTCTGGCTACCCAGCTATCATGGTCTGTTCTACCTTCTACCCATGGTAGTGACCATTTTCCTATACTTATTTCAATGCATAAAAGACCTCCTCCTTCTTCCTCTCTTTATTCTACATCTAAATTTAACCTAAAACAAACCAACTGGAATAAGTACGCCGACTCTGTGGATTGCATGTTGAGCAATCTTCCTGAGTCTGCTAATTTTGAGAATATCATTCTTTGCTATGAACGTTTTGTCTCTACCATCTTATCTGCGGCTGACTTACACATCCCTAGAAAACGCTCCATTCAGAATTGGATGCATTTCAATCCTTGGTGGGATCAGGAATGCTCTGATTCTGTCAATCGGCGAACAGCTGCCGAGGAGTCATATGCAGTCTATATGACTATGGAGAAATTTGTTGAGTACAAACGCAGTGATGCGAAGTTTAGAAAATTGATTAGGAAAAAGAAAAGAATTGGATGGGCCAATTTTTGTGAATCCCTTAGCCCTCGCTCTCCTTCCTCACTCATATGGAAAAATGTTAGGAGATTTCGCCGTTCCCTTAACTATGATTCCAGTCCTAACTCCAATAATCCTTCTTTGTGGCTGTGTGATTTTGCTAACAAATTGGCTCCGCCTTTTGTACCAACTTATTTATTTTCCCACTGATTGAATCTTCGGATGAAATGGACGCTTGTTTTTCGTCTGAAGAACTCAAAAACGTCTTAACGGATTTAAGAGACACTAGCCCAGGTGAGGATAGTATCTCATACTATTTTATTGCTAGACTAAATGAGAAGTCTAAGCTATATTTCTTAAATTTAATCAACGCAATATTTCAATCAGGCAATATTCCACTACCTTGGAAATCCCAAATTATCATTCCTATCCTTAAACCTGGAAAATGTCCTTCTGATACCGATTCCTACAGACCCATTGCCCTAGCTTCTGCTCTATCAAAAATTATGGAACGGCTTTTAAAAAATCGTCTGGAATGGATAGTGGAAAGCAGAAATATCTTAGCACCCTCTCAATTTGGCTTCAGAAAGGGGTTAAGTACCACAGATAGTCTCAGTGTTTTTTCCACAGACATTCGACGAGCTTTCGACAAAGGAGAGTATTTAGTGGGGGTTTTTTTAGATGTCGCTTCTGCTTATGATAATGTCCTTCTTCCGGTACTCAGGCAGAAACTGCAACAGCTGAGTATCCCGCCGAAGTTGTCTCATTTCATTTGCAATCTGCTGACCGGCAGAACGATATCTGTGAAACATCCGCTTCTTACTGTACCTTCCAGACTGGTCTAAAAGGGATTACCTCAAGGCTCAGCTTTTAGTCCTCTGTTGTATAACCTATACACTCATGACCTCGAATTGTCTGTCAGTAGCTTTTGTAATATCCTTCAATACGCTGATGACATCGTCCTCTACTATAGCTCAAAATCAGTGGAGGACATAACTTATCGTTTAAATACTGCTTTACACTATCTAGACCAGTGGCTCCTTGGCCATGGCTTGGCATTATCAGTAGCAAAATGTCGGGCGGTAGTATTCTCCAAAAAGAGAGTAACACCTAATTTTGAAATTTACTGTGGTAATGATATCATACAATTAGCAGATAGTGTTAAATTCTTAGGCATGGTCCTTGATAAAAGGCTGAACGGAATTGCTCATGCTGAACATGTCAGCAAAAAATGTGAAAAAGGCATCAATGCTTTAAGAGCTGTGTCTGGTGTGTGGTGGGGTGCACACCCTTTTACTCAAAAACTATTGTACAATGCAATAATTCGTAGTCATATTGACTACGGGTTATTTGTTTTAGACCCCTTTAATAAAGCTGCTACTGCCAAATTTACAGAATTCAGTACAAATGCCTTCGAATTGTTTTAGGTGCAATGAGGTCTTCCCCTACCAATGCATTACAGGTGGAGTGTGTTGATCCACCGTTTCCTATTCGTCGTCAATTTTTATCTGATCGATTTGTTGGTAAAATGCTACAGTTTTCTTCCCATCCCTTGTGGTCTAAGCTATCTGAGTTAGCTGACCTTATTCCTCGTGGCAAGCCGCTTCCCTACTTGCTTGCTAGCTTCATTAAATTTACCTCCCTTCCTCACCCTCTGTCCCGCTATCCTGCTAACCCTTTATTCTGTACGCCTTATAAAGCTTTAGTACACCATCCCTCTATCATCACAAATCTTGGCCTGACCAAGGGAGCTGCTGACACCAACACAAAGTTCCAAGCCATAGTAAATGAAAACTGGTTAAATCATATCCTTATCTTTACAGATGCGTCAAAGCTTTTAAACGAAAGCTGTGTAGGTGCAGCGTGCTGGATACCAAAATTCAAAATTATTTTACAATTTAAATGTCCTCCCGAATCATCCGTGTTTACTGGAGAGGCTGTTGCTTTGTTAGAAGCAATCCGGTTCACACTCTCCCATGACTTTAAACAGACTGTTATTTGTACTGACTCATTAAGCTGCTTACTAGCTGTAAAGGGAAATCCCTTTCATAGTAAATTAAGGTCTTCAATTATTTTAAGGATTCGTGAAGAACTGTACTCATGTTATTTAAAGGGTTTGGTTGTTACTTTGGCATGGATTCCAGGGCATTCTGGAATCAGTAGGAATGAATCTGCAGACTCTTGCGCAAAATTAGCCATCCAGTGTGGCAATTTGGATCACTTTTCTATTTCGGCCCAGGATCTGTTGTCCCTTGCATTAACTCATTTGGATGTGTCGTGGTCTGAATTTTGGAATATGTCAAAATCCCAGAAAGGTAAGTTCTATGCTGCGATTCAACCTAATATCCCCAGGCGGCCATGGTTTTATTCTCAAAAATTTATTGAACGGAGGATAATATCGACCATATGTCGCTTGCGCCTTGGACATGCGAGCACACCGGTACATCTAGCTAAGATTAGGGTCAGGGACCACTCACTGTGTGAATGTGGTCTAGACGATGGTTCCCCTTCTCACATTCTTTTTACATGCCCCAACTTAATCCATCCCTTATATGATGTCCTTCCTCACAAAGTTCCCGTCCCCTTAATGTTCAATGTTTGTTAATGTTTGTGTTTAGTCCATTATGTAAATTTTTATGTAAATATATTAGATATAATAATATTAAATTGTAGACTAACACCTTTGTATTATATATTTCTTATTACTAACCCTGTGTATAGATAATGTATATATTTATTTTAATATATGTATTTTTTTTTTTTGTTATAGGTGAAGGCAATTTTTAACTTGATCTCCTTTTTTTAATATGCATTCTCCTATTGTGTAATATTTTTTTTTCTACCGTACAACCTCCTTCGTGTCTTCTCCATTCAACGTGACATTGGCGAAGTGATATGTGCTCAACTGGCACGCTCGGAACGCCACAATCAAAGAACCATACCATACCATAATTTTTGGATAATATTATTACAGATTGCCCGTAAAATTTCTTCGAAATTTGCTCAATTATCTTTTTAAAATCAATTTTTAAAGGTTTTGCCATAATGGAAAGTGGATATATTAAAGCAGATAGTTCAAATTTGCCAAGAATTGATTGCTTTACGGTGGTCAATTTCTTCGCAACAAATAGTAATTTCTGCTCTGCTGAATTTAGGAATGTGAAGACCTCTATGTAAGTATTATACTCAGAATGCATTATAATAGATATCATAGCTATTTATAAACTAGAAAAGTTAAATTGAAGGGAATGGAAAGAAAAATTAAAAATGTTCAGTTGTTGAAACAGCAACCAGATTTCCACAAAGATGATGTTATAATGTGTTCAATGCACCAACTATGCTTGAAATACAAGGACGCTGACTGTGAGATTTTTTTGGTAAATGCCAGCTCTTTAATTACTAAAAATACCTTGATGGAAATTGAAAAACTCACAAGAGATCAATCCCAAAACAAATGATGGTATGAGTTGCGATATGGACGCATAATTGCATCGAAAGCTTATTCTGTTAGTAAATGCAAAACCCCTGATGGGAGTTCAATTGCCCAAATTATGGGTGGCAGAATTCCTTGACTACACACCTGCAATGAGACGTGGCCGAAAATTAGAAGATGTTGTACGCAAAATTGTAGAAATTAAAGTTGGAGTGAAATTAGAGAAATGTTGTTTAGTGATTTCTCAAGAGTATTTGATGATTGCTGGTTCACCAGATGGTATAAGTGATGTCATCGAAATTAAGTGCCCAGCAAGTACCAATTACAATAACTATGTCCAGGAAGAACAACCAACAAATATATATTACGCACAAGTGCAGTTACAATTGTTTTTGTCTGACAAGAAAAAGTGTTATTTTTGTGTAGCGGATAGTAACTTCGAAATCAATGAAAATGTGAATATAATTGGTGTTCACTTGGATTCGGACTATGTTGATAATTTACTACTTAAACTTTCAGCATTTTGGAAAGAGTATGTCTACCCATTGTTAAATAAAAGTGTAAAATATAATATTATCAAACTCACATCAAAATGATCCTCACAGAAATACATTTTACTTTGTGTAGATACAAGTGCCGGATCCCGACGGTCTAGCTGAAGCCACATTTTCCGCATCGTTTTTGTACGTGGAACGTGAATAAATAGTTTTTCAGATGTTTTAACAGTAGCACTTTTACACTGCGGCACCGCACAGCATTTATAAAACTTAGATTCCATCTTATTCACACAAAACTACGATATAACTTTCTATTACACACAACTTCAACAATGTTTATGAACAGGTGACGTCACAGCGAGCGTTTGACAGGTATTCGCCGTTTCCGCGTGAAATTTCAAATGGAATTTTAAATATCTTATTTTAAAGGTAATAAGCTATTTATTATTATTTTTTTAATACAACATTAAAAGAATAATAATAAATAGTTTAGGCTATATTTGGTCCTTATGCATGGTTTTAAACACTTTCCCAAAAATAGTCCACATCCCTATTATGTAAAAAATATTAGAGTGAATTTTCACATTATCTGTATCAGTTTAAATTATACATCATAAAAAAATTTAAATCACTGATAGTTTTTATAAAATATTAAATTAAATTTTAATAAACTGTATTTAAATCGTTTAATTAGTTCTGGAGCTACGGTGTCGACAGCTACACTTATAACACCTCTTTTTTGCATAGGATGTTAAAAATAAATACTCTCCAATTGTGTGGTGAAAAGTAGCTGGCAATAGTTGGATGGTAAGAACCTTAGATCGAAGTCAGTAGTGTGACATTGGAGAGACATAGTACGGTACGATAACTGATGATGACAATGAAATATTTTAACTAAAAATATAATTTAAAATATGAATTCAATGAGTCATAAATTGATACCAAAATACCAATTTACATATTTGGCTAGATCAAAAAAACGTTCTTTCTTTTGGTATTTTCTAGTTATCATCGAACCTACAACTACAATTTACAATCTCTAACTTCGTTACTCCAATACTCTAACTTCATTATATATACGGTATTCATTCATAACTAGGCTTACAAAGTGAACTACAAACAATACACGAACAATACAATGACACCTTAATTGCACTATTCAATACGTTGAAACCAATACTTATTGCTTCAGTGACATCTATATTGTGTATTGAGGTAAAGTGAAGATTTATGTTTTATATTGATATGCATGAAATTAAAGTAGAGTTTGATTTATATAGCTTTAAAGTATTCAGGGGTATGATTGTTTTTTTTTTTTTAATTTATCTCTCCCGGAAAACTAAAACGCAGTGTTTATCGCCGTTAGAATCCAATACTCAGGAAATTAATACTCTCTTAGCAATATACAATTTTTCATAAATGTTTGATGATAATGACGATATCACTTAAAATTATCTTCCGTTAATTACTGACACCCAGTGTTGTTTAGTTTGCATTAAGGTTTTTTTTTTACTTTATAATAACATAAAAATTTACTACATATTAAATTTATTATGTCAAGCCCGGCGTGGAGTTCCGCAACTCGACACGTAACGACTCAAATTTGGCAAAAAATGGGGAACGGAGTGGATTTTCCTAACACTCTTTTTCCTTACTCTGCCTGTCTAATGAGCGGCGTGGAAATAAAATAAATTAGAATTTTTACTTGATATTGACATAATAATATATTTTTACAGTTACTGTTCAATGTTTTCTTTAAATACACAGAATATGTCAACTTTTGGAAGCGCCTCATTAGGCTGGTACAGTACTTTCTTAAGTGATGTTGATGAATTAGCAATAAAAACATTTAAAAACAATCTCATTCTTAATCTTTACTAATACCAAAGGTTGAAAATTTAATTTGGTTGAAAGCAGCTCGAGAACTTCCATTTGTTATAGAAAAGTTATGTGAAAACCTTCCTATATTTGTATCATATTTTTTAAATTATGCCAAATTTCACGAGTCTAGGTTCGACTTTCCTAATTACCTTGTTCTGATTAGGCCATAAATCAATCAATGGACGCTGCATGGACCACACCCGCGTTTTCAATCTGACCTAGTAATTAATAGTAAAACCAAAAAGCACTACTATCAGTTATTAACTAATTAATACAACTAACTGAATATAATTCAGACATTGATTGTACGCGTAACTAAACGCTGCAATTTCCCTTACCTAGCAAAAAAAACAATACACACTATCTTTAATTGGGGATAAAATCCACAATCAACGTGTTTATTCAATTAATTTCTTTATTTATACGAGTAACTTAAAAGTTAAATAAATAATGTCAAGGCACTCTTTCGCTTCGCATGTTTTTTGCTTTATAGTTTAAATATAAAATAAGTAATTTATAATGTTAAAAACAATCTTACTTTTAAGCAGTGGTGGGGATAGGGTGTACTATAGTGGGCTTCTTCCTCGCTATAAGGATCTGCTTTGGCGAACCATCACGCGTACTGGACTTTTGCATCAGCTCATAGCACAACCTTTAAGAAAAAATATGTATATAAATAAGTTAATGAAGTAAATTTTTTTTAGCCATGGCAGGATGGGCATGGGGAACTTGGGAACGCAGTGTCAAGACAATCTGTTCCTATTAAGACACTTCTGTTACCTTTATCGACGAAGGCTCTTCTCAACGCCACGCTTTCCCTTGTTACCAAAGCAAAGAAATGAAAATATTAAATATTTAAATAGAAAACATTATATAATTCATATTCCCAAGTGGGGATCGAACCCACAACCTGTTGGTTACAGTCACACGCTTGTGCCCCTACACCTCGACAAGCCTTATTCAGTAATAATATATTTAAAAATTTGTAATAAATCATAATTGCGTGGCATAGCGCTATAGAGTTTGACTTTAAATGCGAGAGTTGTGGGCTCGATCACGCCGTATCACGCTTCCTCAGGGTAATCAAAGTTTTCCCTTCTAACTATCCCATTTGTACGTGGTACAGTGTAAAGCGGAAAATATTGGAAATGTTTGATGAGCTGGTTTGTTGGTTCAACCCTTATTTATACTCAGATCAAGTTCTCTAAATAATATTTTAATTTGTAAAAATGGTGTACAACAAAAAATTGTGCTGAAAATGAATGCAAAAAATATCATAATACAGTATCTGAATAAAAAGCTGCATACAATGACTGAATAAATAAAAGTATTTTTGTTATGGTTTCGGATGAACGTGGGCTTCGTTATAACAAAATTTATTATTTGTATGTAAACCTTTGAATAAGCTTTGTACGAATATTATAATATGTTTTGAAATTTGTACATTAGCTGCCCTTTACGTTTGTATGTGTTGTTAAAGTAAAACCAGAAAAAAAGTACAATTGTTACAGTAGTAATAATTGTCAGACTTAAGATAAATATTTATTTAAAACGTATGAAAATCACCGAGGCCTATCGTGGCGCCGTGCTTTGTCTTCTTTTTTATATATATATATATATATATATATATATATATATATATATATATATATATATATATATATATATATATATATATATATATATATATATATATATATATATATATATATATATATATATATATATATATATATATATATATATATATATATATATATATATATATATATATATATATATATATATATATATATATATATACATACATTGTATCTTGCACAGAGCAGGATAGGCGAGGGAAACATAGTTATAACTCTCCGTTCCCCAAGTACCACCCGACTTTGAAACTTTTTAAAACTTATTGAGTGGCGGAATTAAACTCCGCGTTTTGTTTATATGAATAAAATCACTAGCCTTAGTTGGAACCTGTAACTATTATTAGAACGCCAAATGAAATTCCAAAACTATTCTAATCCAGTTTCAATTCAAAGCTTCTCACCTCAATAAGCAATAAATTGGCGTTTATGCTGTGAATACCTCAATTAATGTACGAACTGTTATTACCTTACTATATTGCAATCCATAGCAATCAAACTAAACTAATAATCAAACCCTAAATAAATAACCCATTAATAATTTCGTTTCAACCTCGTCAGCCAGCCAGAGGGAACTTGGGAACCTTGGGAATGCATCCGATCCCCGATTTCGTAAAATTACTGTTGTACTGATACGTAACTGAACACCGCGTATTGCCACAACAAGTTGAAACTGTAGTATTTAAAATGTTTCATCATCATATTAAAGTAATAATTTAAAGGCGTTGACTAAAAATGCCACGTTCATAGATAGCTTCTAACTAGCTATAAAATCATATGTATGTGTTGATACGTATAAAAATTTAAATGTATATAAATATTAACGTACCAGAATTTGCACCCGCGCCTCTTGAAATCTGTCCGAGTTCAAGAGGCGCGGGTTCCTTGAGTATTTTACATCCATAAAATATGGAATAATACTTGATAAGAACATCATACATAAAAAACTTTAACTATTAAAAAATATTGAATGATTTTAAAAAAATGAGCAAAATTTATTCAAAAAATAAATGGTATATTTGTTGACAATATTTGCAATCGTTTTTTTTTTTATTTAAAGCGTGAACAAACTGTCAGTCATTTTATTGGAAAAAGTACTTCGAATAAACGGGCAAATAGAAACGAATGAAAATGTTATGAACTTTTCCTTGAGTCTACAACTGCGTTAAAGGCTAAAATAACAAGGTTAGTTTGTACAGACATTTGTTTTGAATAGAAATTGTTTTAAAAAAAATATATACACTATAGTAGAGTGGTAGTAGCATATGTACAAGTATGTGATTCATTCCTAAGTAGAGAAATGAGGGTGTAGAGTAAAGTATTTCTTAAACAACGATCGATCGATATCCACTCATACAACTGATCGTATTTAAGTTGCCTTTAATTACTTCCTGAGAAAAATATGCGGTATTTAATTTCACCTTTCAACACGCAATATCTCAAAAATTAAGCAGTGATTTAAATATTTAATGTTTCATTTCTTCGCTCTGGTAATGAGGCAAAGCGCGGCGTTGAGTTCCGCCACTCAACACGCAATGCCTCAAAAATTCGGCGGAAAGTGGGGAACGAAAGTGGAACGGAATGTCTTAACACTAGGTTCCCGGGTTACCTCTGCCAAGTGTGAATACAACTTGTGCAGGATACAACGTGAAGCTAAGAAAGAAAGAAAGAAAGAAATATATATGTATATATGTAAAGCACAATGATAATATAGATAATACAATTGCCAAATATGACATGCATTAAAATTAATACAACTTAATTAACGTAATTAACATTTTTAATTAACTATAATAGCAATGTATCGCGCTTTGAGTTATAATTAATAAGAAACATCAGTTTTTATATTAAATGACATATTTAAATTTCATGACACAGTAGGAATGCTTCTGGTAGTTGGTAGTAAGCGATTGTAGGTTCAATTCCAACTTAAGGGGGAGATAAAATATTTAATTCCCATGGTCCCAAGCAGAACTCAACGCCGTGTTTAACAAAACACGGCGTTGAGTCCCGCCATTCAACAAGCAATGTCTATAAATCGCGCGGAAAGCGGAAAACTATTTTTTATATCGCTAAGTTAACTGCCTTCCCTCAAAATATATAAAATTAAATCACTGAAGTATGATGCTGTCGTGACTGTAAACGCGACGGCTGTAGGTTCGATACAAACTTGTGTTCTTTTTCTTGTTCAGGCATCGAGGCAATTAATATTGTCATTCATCACAAAATGTTCCCAGTATTTAGCGGAAGATGGTAGACGGAAGTGTCTTAATTGAAACGAAAGGTCCTAACTTTTGGTTCCCAGGTTCCCACTGCCTATCTTGATACATGTTGGATACAGCGTATAGCTAAAAAAGGTTTGAATTATGATATCATTTGTGCTATTTTAATTATTTACCTGACAATATTTAATTAAAATAATTCTATAGCCATTATTAAGCTTCACCTGTAACCACAAATTAAATGCTATATTTTAATCAACGCAAAATGTTATTAGCACATTGGACCTATGCGAACTATAATTATATTTTTGGGTTTGGGCGTAAACGGAAAATACTCCGGGAATTTCTCTGTATTAAATATCGAGATTTCTTAGAGATTTCATATACTTTCTAATCTACCTATAATTCTGTATGCAAGGTGTCACTTTTTACAACTGGTAGTTTCGGCTTTATAAATAATACCCCGGGTACCGTAACTAAGTATGTTTTATCGTTCACCGTAGTATATTTTTTAGCTTCGCGCTGTATCTCGCACGAGGTGGGGTAGACAGAGGGAACCCGGGAACCCGGGAAGCCGGGATCTCTCTGTTAAGACACTCAGTTCCCGACTTTCCGCTGAATTTGAGGCATAAAAATTATGTTTTAAAATCAAAAATAATATTTATCTTTTTTATTCTTTAGCTTGGGAACCTGGGAACATAGTGTCAAGAAACTTCGTTCCTGTTAATACACTCCTATTCCGATTTTCCACAGAATTCTCAAGTTTTATAGCGTATTGATTGGTAGATCTTAACTACACGCTTTGCATTAAAATCGCACCGAAATAATAAAAATATTTAATAAGAAGTGCAAAGTAAGTATTAATTAAATTAATTATATAACATTATTATTGGAAATTCATCAATTGGTTCATTAAAATACCTGAATATTTTCGGACGAGCAGAAAAGTTAATTTTTATTGAAATTTATATGAAACTGAAAAGAATGCACACTGCTTTATCTCAAAAATTGGAATTTATAATTGTAGCTTACGGGAGGATCCGTCAGATACCGTCGGTAAAAAATACTGGCATCGATGTATATCAAAGAATTAATTTACTATTTTTTTATATTAATTCTGACACGCCTAAAGACATGAAGGCAAAAAATATATACGATTTTTTTTGGCTTCACACTGTATCCCAAACGCTGATGGTGATCACTCACCATCAGGTGACCAGTACGCTCATTTGCCTTGTGTTTTCCATAAAAAAAAACATAACCAGCAGGGAAAGCAGAGGGAACCTGGCTGAGATACTCCGTTCCCATCAAGGCACTTCGGTTTTCCATTTTTCTAAAGTCATTGTGCATTCAGTATCTGAATTCAACGGCGACGAAATAAAAATAATAGATTCCCCCGACTGAGAATCGAACTGACTTTCCAATTATTTCCAGTAGTAGTAAAACTAATAAGTACTTATGAAGCATTACTCTTAGCTTATATGAATGCTTGAGTAAAACGTGCTACTTACCTAAATAAGTGTTAAAACGAAATCTGGTTCAAAGAAAACTGTAAATTATAGGAAAAACTATGTTATATATATATATATATATATATATATATATATATATATATATATATATATATATATATATATATATATATATATATATATATATATATATATATATATATATATATATATATATATATATATATATATATATGTAAAGAAATAATACTTCTTTAATTTTCTTTATTTACTTTTAATTTTACATTGCCGATGACATTTTGACAAGTGCTAGACAGAGCCTATGGACGGTTGAGAGATTATGTTGGATATTGCATTGAAAAATAGTTACATTGTAATAGATTTATTAATTTATAGGATATTATATAAATAAGAAGAATTGGTGGAAGAATAGACTTTAATTGTCGTTTCTTTGTTTTCAGGTGAGGTTTTAATAATAGTGTGATAAAAAAAGTTACCATCTTTGTAAGAAACTAACAAAATAAAACTTTGTTTTCAGAAGCAACACATGAGTTTATTTTTATCCTAAAATTGAAAAATAAATGTTATAAAACGACAATTTTGTTTGTTAAAATACCAAGAAGGCAGAAACAATGGAACAGCTACGTTTCGAATTTGCAATATTACCGACGAGTGATGGGAAATCAAACATTTATAGTGTAACGTCAATAACAACAAAGGAAGAAAAAGTGTTTGCTATACCAGAAGAACTACAATCTGCTGGCCTTCATAAGGAATTGATAAAGACCGCTGCATATAATAAAGTAAAAAATAGTTTAAAGAAAAGATACCAGACACGAAAAATTTGGATTAAAATGACAGATGAACTGAGGGAAATCTATGTAGATGACGATGGTAATTTACAATTCGGAGAGCAATATCTTGAAGAAATTGAACAAAAAGTAGCACCTGGAGGACAAGTAGCTAATACAGAGACATTGGAAAAAATATTTTCGAAACTAATTGAAAGTACACAAGAAATAAAAAAACAAAATTTAAAATATATTGCAGAGAAGTTTGTGATCGAGAAATTTACAAGTAAAAGCCCAAACGCAAGCCAATGGATTGAAACGTTTGAAAAGGAGTGTTCTCGTTTCGACATTACGGAAGATGGGAAAAAAATTGAGATCCTCCGACTATTCATGGACAAAAGCTGTGTTGACTGGTACAGTTCAATGATTATCAAACTGACGCTAAACTCAGAATGGACAGAGTGGAAGGGAAAGTTTTGTGACACATTTGTCAACCAAGGCTGGAATCAAGTGAGTTATGCACTGTCATTTAAACATCGGGAAGGTTCATTAGTGGACTATGCCATAAAAAAAGAGAAACTTTTATTGGATATGAGGAGAACAATAGACACAGGTACACTAGTGGATCTTATTGCGGCAGGTTTACCAGCGTCTGTACTAGACAAGATAAGCAGAGAAGAGATGAAAGATACAGTTGATTTATTCAATGAGGTCAGAAAGTATGAACATTTGGTAAAAAAATATAAAAATGTGCCCTTCAGAAAATATGAATATCATAAGATAAATACCAGAATTGAAGATCGCAATCCATGCAAAACTTGTGAAAAATTGAATAAAGGCGTCCGCTATCATCCGGAATCTGCATGCTGGTTTAAGCTTAAAGAGGATGACGGGTTGAATAGAAAATTTATCAGACATGTAAATAATTCAGTGATTGAGACAGAGTTAAATGAAACGGAGCAAAAAAACTAATAGTGACACCATTAATTAAGATCAAACTACTATTAAATAATGAAATGGAAATCGATGGAGTATATGATTCAGGTTCTAATGTTTCTCTCATCAATTCCAAATTATTAAAAATAAGATCAAAAAGAAATAGTCAAAACGAAGAGAATTTAGTAACAATTAATGGTGTCAAAAAGACAAGTGGTTCGACAAACCTAAAAATAAAAATTTTTGATATAGAAGAAAATGTAGATGTATATATCATTGATAAGTCAAATTTCAGATATGATTTCCTAATAGGATTGGACATGATAAAGAAATACAAACTTGTACAAAATGAGGACTTAAAAATAAGTCAAAACAATACTTATTAAAAAACAATATAAAGGAAAAAGAAGAAGAGATAAATGAAGAAAAAAGTGAGGATAACAGATTAGAAAAAATATACGAAATCAATTTTAATGAACATATTAAGGAAGAAGACTTTAAAATAAAAATTGACCACTTAGATGAAAATAAAAGGAACGAAATTAATAAACTTATACAACAATATAAATCAGTATTTGCCAAAGACAAGTATGATGTAGGAACAGTTAAGGGATATGAAGCAAGAATAGATTTATTGATGGATAAATACTGTAGCAAAAGGCCATACAGATGCACAATAGAAGACAAAAAAGAAATTGAGGAACAAATAGCAAAATTATTGGATAATGAGCTTATAGAAGAGTCTTACAGCCCATTTGCAGCACCAGTAACTCTAGCATTTAAAAAGGAGGATAATAAAAAATCAAGACTATGTATAGACTTCAGAGATTTAAATAAAATAGTAGTACCACAGGCACAACCCTTTCCATTAATTGAAGACCTGATGATAAAAACAAGAAATTGTAATTTTTTCACAAGCCTAGACATAAATTCCGCATTTTGGTCTATACCACTACGAATAGAAGATAGGAAAAAGACAGGCTTCGTCACACAAGAAGGACACTTTCAGTGGACTTGCCTACCATTTGGGCTGAAGACTTCGCCAGCGATATTTCAAAGGATATTGAGTAATATACTTAGAAAATATAAACTTACCGATTTTTCCGTAAATTATATAGATGACATTTTAATATTTTCCAAATCTTTTGATGAACACATAAGTCACTTAAAACAGTTACTAGAAGCAATTCTTACAGAAGGATTTCGATTAAAATTTATAAAATGTACGTTTGCATCAGCGTCTGTCAAATATCTAGGACATATTATACAGAACAATTCTATCAAACCAGTGAAGGACAACCTAATTTCGATAAGGAATTTCCCCGTACCAAAGACACAGAAGAATGTTCGACAGTTTTTGGGTAAAATCAATTTTTACCATGAATATATACCAAGAAGCGCAATAATACTAGACCCACTTCATAATTTATTAAGAAAAGGGCAGAAATTTTATTGGTCAGAGAAATGTCAAATAGCATTTGATAAAATTAAGAGCCTGCTATGTTCACAACCGATACTAGAAATTTTTGACAAAGATTTACCAATAAACATCTATACCGATGGATCGTTGGAAGGCGTTGGAGCAATTTTGAAGCAGGTCCAACCAGATGGTAGAGAAAAACCAGTTGCCTACTTTTCAAAGAAACTAAATGGAGCGCAAAAGAAAAAAAAAGCTGTGTATATTGAATGTTTGGCTATCAAAGAAGCTCTGAGATACTGGCAGTACTGGTTGATTGGTAAATCATTTACAGTTTACTCGGACCACAAACCACTGGAGAATATGAACTTAAAAGCAAGGACGGATGAAGAGTTAGGTGATTTGACTTATTACCTTTCACAATATGACTTTAAAATCAAATATTCTCCAGGAAAGGAAAATGTAGAAGCAGACAGTTTGAGTCGAAATCCTGTATTAGAACCAGAGGAAAATAAAGAAGAACAACTGAAAATAGTGAACTTAATTACATTGGAAGATATTATAATGGATCAGAATAAAATAAAGAAATACAAAGCAACAAAGACAAAATAATACAAAGACGTAATGTATATTATAAAAAAATAAGGAACAAAGAAAAAATAATACTAACAGAAAGATTCAGTATCAAACTTATACAACAAGTACATAAAGACCTGTGTCATATTGGAGTTGGACAAATGCTAAAGAGTATTAGTTCTCTGTATGTAACAAAAAATTTAACAAAGAATATAAAAGATGTTTGTAGAAGCTGTGAGGTCTGCATAAAAAATAAAACAAGAGGACAACACAAATATGGATTAATGTCACACTTAGGACCGGCGAAAAGACCTTTTGAAATAGTGTCAATAGACACAATTGGAGGTTTTGGTGGATCAAGATCAACAAAGAAATATCTACATCTTTTAGTCGATCATTTCACTAGATACGCATTTATTATTACATCTAAAACCCAGAGTGCACATGATTATATAAAGCTAGTAAACAAGGTTACCGAACCAGATGAGATTGGAATACTTCTCACCGACCAGTACCCTGGTATAAACTCCACAGAATTTAAGAAATTTCTTAGAAACAAACAAATAACAATAATATTTACAGCAGTTAATGCACCTTTTTCTAACGGTCTAAATGAAAGGTTAAATCAAACACTAGTAAACAAAATAAGATGCAAAATTAATGAAGATGAACAAAAAAGAGCATGGACAACAATAGCACATGAATGTGTAGAGATATACAATCAGACCAATCATTCGATAACTGCCTTCTCACCAGCCTACTTGTTATATGGAACAGATGTTACAGTCCTACCAAAGGAACTACGTCAAGAACGTGAAAAAAGTGTCTGGATGAGAGATAAAGAAACAGCGCTTAATAACACTTTGAAATCACATGACTATAACAAAATGCGTTATGATAGAAATAGAAAAGATAAAGAATTTAATGAAGGAGATATGGTTTATGTAGAAAACGGGAATAAACTAAATAGAAAGAAACTAGATCAACTAAGAATGGGACCATATAAAATAATAAAAAAAAGAACAAATACGATTTACGAGATTGATACAGGACATAAAAAAACGGAGTCAAATCTATTTCATGTTTCAAAATTTATTCCAGTACAGATAAAAGAAGAGGAAGATACAGGTAATGAAAACATAGGAAACCACATGGAAGAGACCTAGAGAAAATCCACGGGTAAATTTTCTTCCCCACGGGGGGGAGATGTAAAGAAATAATACTTCTTTAATTTTCTTTATTACTTTTAATTTTACATTGCCGATGACATTTTGACAAGTGCTAGACAGAGCCTATGGACGGTTGAGAGATTATGTTGGATATTGCATTGAAAAATAGTTACATTGTAATAGATTTATTAATTTATAGGATATTATATAAATAAGAAGAATTGGTGGAAGAATAGACTTTAATTGTCGTTTCTTTGTTTTCAGGTGAGGTTTTAATAATAGTGTGATAAAAAAAGTTACCATCTTTGTAAGAAACTAACAAAATAAAACTTTGTTTTCAGAAGCAACACATGAGTTTATTTTTATCCTAAAATTGAAAAATAAATGTTATATATATATATATATATATATATATATATATATATATATATATATATATGGGTCATTCTACAAAAATCGACATATTTCTGATGCTTTTTTGTCCTCAACCTTTTTTAAATGCTTTCGGATATTTGAATAGCGTATATTATATATAATTGATCAAGTATCTTACATCTAAAAGGGCCAGTCATTATATCCGTTATTTTAGAAAAAAATAGAATATTTCTAATTTAGGCATCTAGGGACTGACAGCTGTGGGAGCTGATTGGTATTATTATGGACTGATAAACAATAATGATATTGTAATAAAATAAGTTGGTTACACATTCAAAATCAGATTTATTTGTAAAATAGAATTACAATTTTTAATATTTCCAATTTAAATATTTAATGTTTTTATTTCTTCGCTATGGTACAAGGCAAAACGCATCGTTGAGTTTCGCCACTCAACATGCAATGCCTCCAATTCAGCAGAAGGTGAGGAACGAAAGTGGCACGGAGTGTCTTAACACTAGGTTTTCAAGTTCCGTGTACGGGATACAGCGTGAAGCTGAGTATAATCGCACAATTATCCTGTAACAGTTTATTTCTTATCTTCCGTTAGTACTGGCTTCTTCGTTTAGCTTCCACTTGTCTAAAGTTTTATTGTAGTCATTCATCTGCAGTTCTGAAGCTACACTTTTTCCCTTTTCAGGTGTAGGTGGCGTATTCTGAGCAACATATTTCTCACAATCTTTTTTAATTGTTTTCTTTTTTCTTTAATTAGTTGAATAATTCTTCCATTGTTTTTTATTTTTTCTCTGCTCATGTGGGGTCATATCTTGAATAGACTTATGTGGTCCCTACTCTTTCTATATATCTCAGTCTTTCTTTCTCTTTATATTCTCATAACAGAATTGAATCGATCTTGATTTTTTCCAATCGAGCTGTAGTGGCGGATGATTTTTTGTTGTCTATTTCCCCTTTGGATAACTTTGTAAGCTTGTGTTCTTTTTGGGTGCCATTTTTCTGCAAAATGGAAAAATAACACTTAATAACACTTAACACTTAATTAGCACTTAATACGACTATAATGACCAACGACTGTAAACAACTTATTATCAGTCTATAGCTTCCCAGTTTCTAAACTCAAAATAAAAAAACCAATCGTAGAATGTCGCATTAGGCATTTTATTAAACATTTTTATATAAATAACATATGCCCTAAATGATTTATAAAAAATATCGGAATATACAATAAAAGTCATTCCCTAGCTACATCTATCAGTCCCTAGCACAATTAAGAGCTAGGGCCTGATGGTCTAGGGACTGACGATTTGGAGTAAAACTTAAGAGAAATGTAGGTTAAACCTCTAATTAAAGCTATTTAAACGATGTACTAAAGAAGACCGACAAATAACACGAAATATTATTTAATTATCATTAATTTCATATTATAAAACAATAAAACTACTCACCGAGGGACTGACAAAGTGAGTGGATCAGTCCGTGTTTCTGAAACAACTGCCACCTTTGCACTGATTTACAAAATTACAGCAGCTCAGCGATTATTGTCTATGAATAATTTAGTGTCGTTCTTTTAAATTCACTAGATGTCATTCACTTATTATTCTTATTAAGGTGCTAAATTGTAAATGTTGGCGTGGCTAGGGAATGACGGATAAAATCGAGGACACTTTTTAAGCTATTGAAAATGGAACTATTTTTTATTGAACCTACAAAATATTAATAAAATTTGTTGTATGTACGATAAAGTAGTCAATTGTTAAATCAAATAAAGTATATAGTTGATGTATCTAAAAATATGGATGCCCAAACATAAAATTTTGGAGTGCGGACATGTCTAGGGACTGACATTTTAGGGTTTTTATGAGACATTTCAGATTTATTTTAAATATATATTCGTTTCTAAATATGTGTACTCAATAAAACACATTGCAAGCTGTTAGTTTACAATTTTGGAACAAAATATTAATAATTATAGTATATGAAATGTGCGAGGACAATGATTAGTACCATTTTTGTAGAATGACCCATATATATATATATATATATATATATATATATATATATATATATATATATGTGTGTGTGTGTGTGTGTGTGTGTGTGTGTGTGTGTGTGTGTGTGTGTGTAGAAATATTGTGTAATGTAAAGTTGAAGTCACAAGCGTATGACGGGTATGCTCGATGAGTGGTGGGGACGATTCCTTTTCCACGAAAAATAAAACATTATACATTTTCATTCTCCATAAACTAGGTGGAGTGCGGCGTTGAGTTCCGCCACTCAACACGCTATTCCTAGAAATTCGGCGAAACGGTGCTCAACGCGTCTCCTTGCTTTATATTGAAAACGTATTAATGAAAATATTAAATATTTCACTCCCCAACTAGAAATCGAAGGCACACTCACCGCGTTTACACATACACACGTGACGCTGCACCACGACGGTCTCTAAAACCCGTCGTACATAGAAAAAAATAGTGTAAAAACGTAGAAAATATTCAAAACATTATAGAGAAATATGAAAACTAAAGAAAAACGATTTAAGCCCCTTTTAGTAAATAGGTCGAAAGCCAGTTAGGTTAGACAACAAAGTGAGGCAAGCATGATATTCTGTAAACGGTTTTATGAAATAGTTTTTTTTTTTTACTTCCGCTTCCTTTTTCTTTTGCTACCTTTTGGTATTTTCTTATATTTGCATTATAAGTATTTTTTTGGCTTACGCTGTACACAGTAGAAGGCAAAGGAAACTTGAGTGTTATGACACTAGCTTCTTCACTTTTCGCCGTATTGAGGTGGTTAATTTAAATAAATATTTACGAGTAAAGAATATATAGAGACTGTTATGGCGAATCGGCAATTTGGGACAGTATTTTTTTTATATTCTTTTTTATGCTACGAGACAAAACTATAAGGACAAAATTTATGAAAAATTTTTTTTTTCTTCTTTTTTAGATTCACGCTGTATCCCACGTATGGCGGGGTAGGCAGTGGACACTACCTAGCGTTAAGACACTCCGTTCCGTTTCCCACTTTCCGCCTAATTTTAAGCATTGCCTCTTGAGTTGCAGAATTCAACGCCGCACTTTGCCTTAGAAACGAGAATGTTAAATATTTCATTTAAAAATATGAATTTCTTCACTTCTTCGAAAGAGGATTTAACCAACAATCTGTTCTTTACAGTCACACGACAGGTCTCAACTCGTTTAACCGATTTTTCAGTGAAAATCAAATAAATTGTAATAATTCGGTAGTTAACACATACATTTCAAATTCTTAGCTCAGCCAGACTATTTATTTTAAAGTCGCAAAATCACTTACAAATTAAACTAAAAGTCACATCGCTAGTGCTATTTATAATTAAACATAGAAAAAAAACATGGAAAGAAAATATAGTAGCCAAATATGTATGTACCTTTGAATTGTTGTACTATAAATAAAATTTATTAAAAATCATAAAAAAAATAATTGAATTTAATAATGTTTGTAAAAAAAATGATAATTTAACAAGGTTAACATAAAATAAAAAAAAAAAAATACACAGCACACAACGTCTACAAAAAATCCCATTCATCACTATAAAAAAAACCGGAGAGATCACCCACAAAAACTAATTGAACAAAAAAAAAACACTAACGCCCCAAAAAAAAACCGAATTTTTTTTTTGTTGAAATTTCGAAGCTAATTTAAAAAAAAAAAAAAGTTACTCACAAGCGAAGCGTGGAAGATCGCGGCAGATCTCAACTCGTTCTGGCCCTACTTGGGCACGGTCGGCCACGCCACGCTGTTATGCAGTAGCGACAGCGCGCGCACCCATCCCACCCTACTGCTACTCAAATAACCGCTTCACCCTCACCCCTGTACTTAGCTTCATACCATCGATTCATCGTAGACAGTTTTTATCACAATAGGTACAGCTTTTCGGGAAATTAGGTCATTACTTCGGATTTAGATAAAAATATTAATGATAAATTAAAAAAAAAAATTGTAATATCCCATGCTTCACGAAATCGAAGCCAACGTTCAGTTTTAATGGTTAAGATTTCTGTAAAGTTTTATCAAAATAGGGTTGGTAATTTTGCCTGAGTGATTATTATAGAAGTGATATTTATTGTTATTACATATTTAATTTTGGCACTTTTTTTTATTAAAATAGAAACATTTTTTGAGATAATTGTATAGACGTTGTTCATAAATAAAAATATTAATAATCAAAAGTTAAAAATGAATAAGTTAAACTAAGATATACTGCAACTGTACAAGCAAAATTATACAATACTTTTACATATATTGTAGTCTATGTGATATATAAGCTAGATTACTGTTAAGTTTCATCAAAATCCGCTCAGTAGTTATCTAGCTAAGATTTTGAATATATAATATTTATTATCATTGTTATTATTGCCAATTTAACATACATTTCTTATCATAATAAAAACAGCTCTTGGGGTAAAAATTCCGTCCGTCTGTAACATATAAAAATAATATTTAAAAACAGATTAAGCCGCGCGCGACTTCACCTGCTGTTTTATTTTCTATTCTCTATTACTTTCTTGTTCTAAAATATTACCACTTTTAAGATAACATATACCAAAATTTTAGCCAAATATATTGATTTGTATAGCAATTATGTCAAAATTAATATTAAATTGACGTAACTTTTTTATTTATTCACTCACTCACTCAGCTTCACGCTGTATCCCGCACATGGTGTAGCGTAGGCAGAGGGAATTTGGGAACCTAGTGTTAAGACACTCCGTTCCACTTCCGTTCCCCACTTTCCGCCGAATTTGAGGCAATGCGTGCTGAGGGGTGGAACTCAACGCCGCGTTTTTGCCTTGTACCAGAGCGACGAAAATGAAAACATTAAATATTTAAATTGAAAGCGGCACAGGCAACAACTGGTAAGATGTCAGAGAGTCATGTAGAGAAGTATTCTGGGTATAAAATTAAGGGATAAAGTCAGAAGTTTTGATATAAGACATACAAGGAATTTATTTGACATCCTAATACGTTTTTTTTTTATTTTTACTATGTTTTTAAGTGTTTTTCCACACTTAGGACAGAAAATACTAAACTTAAATTTAAAAAGCGTATAAAAATTTTGAACGAAGCAGGATTTGAACCCGCGCCTCTGGAACCGTCCCAGCGCTCTGAACATCTAAGCCATTCGTTCTCACCGAGTTCCGTCGAAATTTAAGTTTAAATTTAGGTTTAAAATCGAAATTTAAGTTTAAATAAATCGAAATTTAAGTTTAAATTTAAGTTTTAGTATCCTAATACGTAATGACCAGCTCAAAAGGAGATGGACGGGTCATTTGCTTCAAAGTAAAGAAGACAAATGGAGTAAAAAGGTTACAGTCTGGTACCCCAGGGATGGTTATAGCAGTCGAGGTCGTAAACAAAGACGTTGGGAAGACAATCTGAAATTGACCTTAGGTACCCTTTGGATCAGAGTGGCAATAGATAGAGAACAGTGGAAAAGTTTGGAGGAGGCCTTTGCCTTACGGCACACAGAGCAGCGCGATATTTGATTATAATATGAAAGATGAATGAAAGATGTATATATTATTTCTTTATAGTTAGAATATTCGTGTTATTGCTTGGAATAAAAGGCTCATTATTATTATTGTTATAGATGAGCGATACAAAAGCTTCGCCCGCTTTAGCTATGCTTCACTACAACTATAATAGGCTGATTACAACCAACGCATACAATATCTTTACATAAATGGATGATGTATTATTGTGTAAGATATATATAAAAAAAAATATGGAAAAGCCTGCAAACAAGCGTACCGGTCACCTCACAGTAAGTGATCACCGTCGCCCACGGCTCCGTGTAATTCCAGAGGAGCTACAGGAGCGTTGCCGGCCGCCAAGGTGGATGGGCACTGGAGCCCGGCATTACCTAATGCGGTTTTAAAGGGAAGGGGTGGTAATAATCCGTTTTAGTCTGCCCATACGTGTTGCCATTGTGGACAACGTGACTCTCCCACACATACTTTAGTCGCCTCTTATGACACCATCAATACCAGGGTGATCCTATTCTAAGCCGCAGCTCTACTATATATTTCAAACCATAATGAATTTGAACCCTGTAGTGACGCAGGCATGTGTGATTGTAATCGTGATAGGTTTTGGGTTCAATCTCCACTCGAAGAAATTATATATATATATATATATATATATATATATATATATATATATATATATATATATATATATATATATATATATATATATATATATATATATACACATATACATATATATACATATATATATATATATAAAATATTTTTATCTTCTCTATAATATATATATATATATATATATATATATATATATATATATATATATATATATATATATATATATATATATATATATATATATATATATATTATAGAGAAGATAAAAATATTTTTTTTTATTTTAATATAATATATATATATATATATATATATATATATATATATATATATATATATATATATATATATATATATATATATACACATATACATATATATATATATAAAATATTTTTATCTTCTCTATAATAATAAGGCAAATGCTCGGCGTTGACTTCCGCTTATCAAAACCCAATGCCTTAATCCGATGGAAAACAAAGAAAGAAATATCTTAAAATTTGGTTTCCAGATTACCTCGGCTTACAGTCACACGCTTTCGCACTTGCGCCACGACAGGCCTTTAATAAATAATGTATTTCACTGGACCATTTCTAATTTGCCTGCGGTTAAAGCGTGAAAATAAAAAGTTAAGCTTGATATATTATTCATATGTAAAAATAATAGTCATATAAAACAATATCACGTTACTGTTTTCTATGATGTTTTATGTGAAACATTAAAATGATTGTACATTTTTGTATAAAAGTAAAACATTTTGTTTGGTTATACGCGATAATCTCGGAAACTACTTGTTCAATTGGAATGTTATTTTGGCTATCGATATTTCATTAATCGACTAGGTTTGGGGAAAACTTTAAATTTGGAATTCATTCTTTAGGTTCCTGCTGTATCCTGCACTAGGAAAGATAGGCAAAAGGAAGTTGTAACTCATGTTATCATTCCGATCTCATTATAGAAATTCTGTTAACCACTTCCGGCGGACGTAATGAGGTATTGATTGCTTAATAGCGTAACTCAACGCGGCGCGTTGTCTCGTTACCAGATCGAACGACTACTTGTCACTTTTATGACGCAACTTATTGTATGTGCCCTTCCGCCTCCGGCCTTAATAGGCCGCCTTAGGCCTTAAGTTATAAGTAAATAAGAATTCTGAAACAGATTTTGTTTGCTGAAAACTATGAAGAATGTAATAATCGATCACTCAAAGTAAGCTTATTAGTTACACACTGTATTTCGCATATTTTTGGGTTAGCAGAAGGAACGTAGCGTTAAGATTCTTCATACTTCACTTTTACTATCTAACTCGGTTAAAAATAAAATTTTTCATTTCCCCCGCCTGACAACCAAACTCACAACCATCAGAGCGTACAATAGCACGCTTGTGCCACAAGTGCCTCTGATAAAATTATAGATAGTTAATATTAGTATCATTATTATTTTTTTTTCATTTACTCGTATATAGGTAGGTATATTAAGCTTTAGCTCGAAGGTTTTTTTTGTTTCTATTTGCTTGGAGTGTTTAAGAAAAAAATGTTTTAAATATAAAGCTGCATAAAGCAACGCTTCTATAGTACAGTGGCATAGAAACAAGTTAGCGAAGCGACTGTTACAAGTTCGATGTTTTTAGAAGAAAATTTATGAATCAAACGCGGCGTTAGGTTTCGCTATTGAACACGAGTTGACATTTAAATTGGGCGAAAAATGAGTGACGTGTATTAAATAATATGAACAATATATCTATGCCTGTATTGAAAAGCAAATTTTTAACACATTCAATACAATGGGTATTACTTTTTTATTTATTAGCCGATTGAAATAAAACAAACACAAAAATGTTAAGGGAATCTTACGAAATACAATAGTGAAAACTGTAATTCAATCGGTGGAGCCGGAAATAACCTAGAATTTCAAATGTTTAAAGTCGCCCTATATTTAAAGAGTCCCTTCCTAAGATTCAACAGCAAGAAAGAAACGAAAATTCGTTCACATTTACAATATATATATATATATATATATATATATATATATATATATATATATATATATATATATATATATATATATATATATATATATATATTTAAAACAAATATAATAAATAATAATAAATAGCACTCTCCCTTGTCAAACATTTATAAAAACTCCCTACAGAGATGCTAACAACAATAAGTTGTAAAAAGCTTATACGAATTTCGGCAGCAGGATAAGAACATATAGCTTAGTTAGTCCTCGCGTTTTGACGGTATCCAAGGCATGCAGATTCAAATCCTGCTCTTCTTAATTAATATACGTTTCTTAAAAAAACAACCGAAGCATTTTGTTCGGAAAATTTACTGTAGAAAGTAAATTATTGTATAGTTGAGCAGGTAAAAGCGCCAGTTTGTAAATATATTCGCAAACATTGTATATATGGAATATGTACTTAGAACCATCGCGTGTTGCAAGCAATGTTTACAAAGCAAATCTAGCATAGCCGAGACGGCGCCTTGAAATTATACTTAGAAAATATTAATATAATGCTTTTACTAGTGGTTATTCCATCTTATTTGCTTATTGACAAGCCTCTGGCGTAGTTAATTTTAGTCTGTTTATCTGTGACACTGTCGTTCCGGAATTAATGTACTGATTCTAGTTAAATCAATTTTTTTTTTAAATAAAAACTGCATCTAACTGATTCATTGTAGTTCTTAGATTTATTTACTTGTTTTATAAAAACTTGAGTTAGTTGCCACTTAACGGAACGGAGTGTCTTAACACTAGTTTCCCAAGTTCCCTCTATGTACCCAGCCATGTGCAGGATACAGCGTGAAGCTGAGTGTTAGACGATGGGTTGCTGCGTTGCAACGGCCTTAATAAATCTATATTTTGTTAAATTGGTTTCTACACCTTTCTAGTAATTTTTAGATACCGATACCGATAGTATAAATATAAATGTTATTCACATTAATATGGATTTCAGTATCAAATATTTTTGTATTATATTTCAAACAGTTTCTTCGATGGTCAGAGCGCTGGAACGGTATTCCAGAGGCGCGGGTTCAAATCCTGCTTCGTTCAAAATTTTTATACGCTTTTTAAATATTTTTGTATTATATTTCAAACAGTTTCTTCGATGAACTCAAATTTAAATGGTGTATATTAATAATTTATAAATAAATACCTGTTCCTACGCGTATGTTAGGTGTGTAACAACACACCCTAATAAGGGTAAAACGTGTAAATACAAACACGTGGTAAACGTGTTAAAAGTTTTACAAGTTTTAAATGTGTAGATTGAGGCTACCGTGGCCCAGTGCGAGTGTGTCTGACAGTATGCGCGATGACAATCATCAATCAAGGCCCAAATCCTGCCTCGGACAAAATGCCATAAAATATTGTCCAACTTAACACGACTAAATATGTTCATCCTGCCAATACGACAAAGCACTGCGTTAAATTATAAAAGATCAATTTACGTGGAGAACAGAGTGTCTTAGCACTACGTTCTTTCTGGATACCTTGATATATGATTTAGTGTTAAACGTGTTAAGCGCATTAAAAATGTTAAATATTTTACACGAGTAAAACATGAATAATCATCAACATGTTAAACGTGTAAAAAGTGATAAGCGTGTAACGTGTACGTGTTAAGCGTGTTAAAAGTATTACAATTTTAATCAGTTAAGTCTTGAACGTGTTAAATAATTAAGTGTACGGTACAATATGTATATAAAGCTCGCTGAAATTGGATTAAACATAATTCTTAATATACTAATATTATAATTGAAAACATTTAATGAAAATTGTTCACTTTACGAATACGATAAAATTACAATGTACATAAGATTTAATCGCTTCGTATTTGTTTCGTTTGACTGAAGAAATTCGTTGTATAGTTTTAATTATGTATCCCGCACGAGGCAGGGCAGGCAGAGGGAACCCGGGAACCTAGTGTTAAGACACTCCGTTCCACTTCCGTTTCCCACTTTCCGCCGAATTTGAGGCATTGCGTGTTGAGTGGCGGAACTCAAAGCCGCGCTTAGCCTTATTACCAGAGCGAAGAAATGAAACATTAAATATTTAAATTGAAAATATTAAATATCTCATTTCTTCGTTTGAGGATCGAACCCAGAACCTGTCGGTTACAGTCACACTCTTGTACCACTGCGCCACGACAGGCCTCGACAAGGTATTTAGGACTTGTCACAAATAGTATATGATTTTTTAAAAAGATTTTTAAAAAATCATATACTGTTTGTGACAACGAAGTAAATGTAATTATAATCAAGCTCTTTGCATATTATAATAACTACTGTATACGTACAGTAAATACATCAATTAAAAATTAGGAGCAACTGTTGTGGCTAATATCGATAAGCTATCACTCAGCTTCACGCTGTATCCCGCACGAGGCAGGGTAGGCAGACGCAACCCGGGAACCTAGTGTAAAGACAATCCGTTCCACTTCCGTTTCCTACTTTCCGCCGAATTTCAGGCATTGCGTGTTGAGTGGCGGAACTCAACGCCGCGATAAACTATCAGTTTCAAATTAAGTATAGTATATTTAATTTGAAACTGATAGCTTATCGCGGCATTTTGTGTTTACTTATCTTCAATAAGGACATAAATGCACTATTTAAATAAAAATAAAAATACTACTAATATTATAAATGTGAAAGTTTGTGAGTATATAACACAGAGAATTTTTTTTTTTTCATTTTCACGCAAGAATGAATAAACAGATTTTAAGGAAACTTGTACAATTCGATTTTTGACCAAAGACTTCTCTCCATTTATTCCATTCTGGTCTATTTCTAGCTGTTAATCTCTAGTCAGTCAGGCCCAGTTCGTTTCGCCATGTTCATTTTGGTCTGCCGATTCTTCTTTTATAATGTGGACCCACTGAGTAAAGCTAGTCGCCCACAACTTTTTAGGCATACGATAGACGTGTCCAGCCCAGTCCCGGTGATTTTGTGAGAGCTCAATTCAGTGTGTCGGATTTTGTCTATTAACTTGACACCTAAGATGCTGCGCCCGCGCACATTCGTAAACTCTCTCTATTTAATCACAGTATGACTATAATACAAAATAAGTCGGCGAAGCCGCGTTCGGGTCATTATAATGTAAAAATATGCGGAAGAATAATACACGTTATAGGCTTGATTTACGAAATTTGCGATGTTTGTCCCACTTATACGAAAAAGCTGTTGAACGCATTTGGATGAAACTCTACAGTCATATAACTTAACACATAGGCTACAATTTATGTAGTTTATATTATTTGGATATAATTTAAATAATAAGTTCAAGCGGATAAAGCCACGTTTTGCGTTGATAGTGTTATATATACAGGCAAAATAATTATATAAAGATAAAAATATTCAAATTTCTTTCAAATAGGACATATGGAGTGGTGGATGCCAAAAAGTGGTAATCAACACCAAATTTTAAAAAAAAATATATTTTAATAAAATAAAGAAACTGCAGCTTTATCGCTTCACTTTTGCATTTAATCTACGCAAATGCAAATATGGTGATAAAGCTGCCACCTAAAATCGAATTCAAAATCATCTATTCAACGGTAACTATTTTTTTATATCCACTCTGTATCTCGCATAATATATTATGATAGGCAGAAGGTAACTGGAAACTTAATGGTAAGACTCTCTGTTCTCGTTCAGAGACTCGACGGAAATCACCGCTGTGCTTTTTCTCGTTACTAGAGCGACAAAACGAAGTGAGATATTGTATATTCATAAAGAATTAATCCTCTGATTTTTTAATTTGCATTGTAATCACTCTTAATACTTGGATTTTCAACATTTGCTTGTCTAGGGGAATGTTTAATAAAATTTTTAAAAATGATGCTCTACATTAAATTTATAACAAAAGATGTAAGGCAAACGTCGGTAACTATAGACCCATATCTGTCGAATATTGAATATCTTGGAAAAGCAATAAGCTTTACTACAATTTACAGTATCTATTGTTAATTAACAAGATACTACAATATCTATTGTTTGTTACATACACTTAACAAGTATAAATACGAAATACAAACTATTATATCGGTAAAAGAGGAGCCGCCTTAGACCTTTTTAAAAGCTGTATCTGACATAATTCAAATAATTACAATTAATAATAAATAACATTAGCAATAAAGCGAACCTATTCTTTGGTGTTCCTTAGGCTGGTGGTTTGAGACCAGCACTATTCTTAATCGATGTTAATCAACTTCGCAACCTAACTGTATAAAACGTTAAAATTATTTAATATGCACATGACGTTGCTTGTTGCCGAGATGAGGGCACATAGTGAAAGGCTCTAGCCATATTAATAAACTGGTTGTCCTACAACAGTTTTTAACTTTAGGCCCCAAACTTTTATTTCCATCCGTCTCGCTTTCTATAGTTGATCATAACCTTATGTGACCTGTCGCTGTAACAATATCACTAGATCTTTCATTATAAAATAATTTAGAGTTCTTATTAATAAGCAATAAGCTGTACTACAATTTACAGCATCTATTGTTCATTAACGAGGTACTATAATATCTATTGTTTGTTACATACACTCAACAAGTATAAAAATATCACCTAGAAAAATCATATACTTTTTGTTAGTGCCCGTATTCGAGAAGTAGTGTACATTTTCAAACAACTGAAATCTGGCGCTAGCATAAAGATTTTAAAGATGGTTAGTTATGAACTCGTGCAACCGATTCTTACTTACTATATATGTACCACCGTGGTGTGATGCATATAAAATAATTCTGCTACTCCACTAGAAATGCCCAGAGATACATATCCAATTGTCAAGATTATGACATGTAAACCTCCCCTTTTTTAACAAATTCAAATTTAAAAAAAATCAAATTCAAATATTTTATTCAAAAAAAGTTACAAGTTTCGTTTTTTGAACGTCTAACAATTATCGGCCCGACATATACCTGCACATATACATATACAACATTCCTGCCTCTTGGTTCAACAATGATCTATCAACACAAGTACACACAGTTGATATATACAATTATCTCAAATAACAATATGTTCACAAGTTGGATGCTTAATACATAATTACAAAAAGTATTTACTTAATTCGATACAATATTCATTAATAACAATATTACGCAATACAATATGAAACGACGGGTGACAATTACGTCGTTCTATGTTGGATTCATTCATTTCTTTATCATCGCTGCCCGACGTTGAGCTTCGGCTCATCTTTGCAACAGCTACTGTCCGGGTGGGAGGCGATGTTGGTGGCAACTGAATGAACAGAACTGAAGTGGTCACTGAATTCCATCATCATAGGTGATGGTACTTCTGGTACCGTCTGATCATTCTTTCTGATTGTGCCGATAAATAATTGCCATCGTTGCTCTGGGTTGATAATCCCTCTTTAACACTGTCGTCGTCGCAAGGTAACCCCCCAATCGGTCAATGAACCCTTATACAAAATCTTTAACCAAATACTATTATTTACTAATACGTTTTACTATTACATCCCGCTTCCACAAACTTTTATGGCTATTTATTACATTTTTATATAAAACCTTATCACCTATTGTAAATGTTTTTTTTTTTTCACCATATGTCTTAGCCTCTAAACACTGTTTGTTTACGATCGCATGAGATATGTTGTCTGACGAAGGTGACTGTACAATTGTCTTTGGCTTAAATTTCTGCCGTATACAATTCTGTAGTACTGTGTACTGAATTCCTATATTCTAAAAGATACTTTAAACGGTTCAATTACTACTTAGACGTACATTGGTATCAGCAAGAATAGAAGTATTGATGCCCTTTTTAAAAATTTTTACAATACTTTCTGCCTGCCCATTGCTGGCCGGAAAATAAAGGGGTGACGTAGTGTTCAAGAATGAAATGACGTTAGAAATACAACATTTTTTGAACTCCCGAGATATGAAAGCAGTACCATTTCCACTAACCAAGGTTTCAAGCACTCCAAACCTTGACTTTATGTCAAGGTCTAAAACAATTCATCAATTACCGCTAACGAGGTTGACGTGGTCCTCATATCATAGTTTTTCACCTATTTTGAGTACGCATTCACTACAACTAAAAACACATTATGATTTATATATTATTATTTAATCAACATTCTGAACCCTTTTTGTTCAAAAAAGGTCAGTAAACTGAGTGTGACTTGCTCTTACACCATAATGATGTAGCTGCATGACCAATCTTAAGTGCTGCACTCATTCAAATGCCTTGAACAAGTCACAGAACATACCAAGAGCATCCTGCGATCCATGGAGCCATGGAAAATAATATTTTAAACAATAGTTCCTGACACAATTCACAAATAATTCACTGACAACAACAGCAGAACTATATGACATACGAGTATGTAAGGTATTAACTGTTATACAATTATTAGTTCTTTGTTCTGATTTTCGAAAGTAAAATAGATTCACTCTCTTTGATTCGCAGACAATATCCACTAAACGTAAATTTGATAAAAATTCCCTTCTTGACAAACCGCACAGTTTTATTATTTAATTTTGATATTATATAAAAATATTAAATTAAAAACTATTCTCTCACTCTGAATCAATGTAAAGCTAAATTGATTGACTGGTTATCAAAATTAAATTAAGACTCTGACCTAGTTACTTTATGTCAATGTGTTCATCACTTGTACGCACTCACACACATACACACACACACACACATTCACATACACATGTACCACAAACACAAACGACCATCCCGCATTATTACCCATTTTACTAATATTTTGTATTAAGCACAATAGATTTTTCATTTTATTTTTAGATCATTGCTTTTACAAATAATATTATATTGTTTTTATTATTACTTTGTCAATTTATTTGGTTTTATTTTCGTTGTAAACAGTTTTTTTTTTACTGAGTGAAACGTAACTACGTAAAACGTAATACTAAGTAAAACGGGCTTTATTAACCGCCAATTGACGACTAATGCAGTTGTTATGGTTATCTATCTCAGCTTCACGCTATATCCCGTACGAGGCGGGGGAACCTAGAAACCTAATGTTAAGACACTCCGTTCCACTTCCGTTCCCCACTTATGGTTTACTCCGCCTCACGCACCCAGCAGTGTAGGCAGAGGCAACTTGGCAACCTAGTGTTAAGATATCCGCTCTGTTCCCTACTTTTTGCCCAATTTGTGGCATTGTGTGTTGTGTGGCGGAACTCAACGCCGCGCTTTGCTTGTTGTATTTGTCTTAATTATATCCAAGAATGAATTAGACTCGCCCACCGAGGGTTCCGTACCAATTTCAAAATTAAAGGTCAACAGGAAATACAATCTGTAAGTATGTATAAACTGAATATTTCAAACATTTTAAAAATGAATTAAACCACGATTAAAAATATGCAATATCTCTTTCTTTATTTATTACTTTTTACTTCCGTTCCCCACTTTCCACCGAATTTGAGGCTTTGCGTGGTAATTGACGGAACTCAACGCCGCGCGTTGCCTTGTTGCCACCAGAGAAAAGAAACGAAAACATTATACATTTCATTTGAAAATATTAAATATTTAATTTCCTCGAGTGTGGCTCGAACCCACAACCTATCGTTTACAGTCACAGGCTTGTACCGCTGCACTACAACAGGCCTCGAGGTAGATTTAATAAACTGTTCCAATCCTAATCTCAATTTCTGTTAAAATATTTTGATCAATTTTGTCCACCTGGATTTTCTTTACACTACTGAGATAAGTAAATCAATAGCTTATTTTTTATATAAAAAATAATTTCTTTTTCTTAAATTATATATAATATAACGGAATTATGTACGTACGTTATAACGCAAGTTCTATTTAAAATTTTGTATATTTATAGCGTCAGAAATAAAGCAAGGAGAACGACCACAATATTACATGGTAAGGCAATTTTGACGCAATAATTGGCCCCATTCGAAATAGACAATGCATACGTCAGTCAGTTTTACTCGTATCTATAAATAGTTTTAATCTAGTGATATTACTTTTTCAATGATGCTTACTTATGTAAATTAGGGGTATCATTTGTTGCTATTAAGGCCTGATGCAAATGGAGGAGTGAAGACTATAATATTATGGAAAACCGTCCAATCGTCTACTAAAATTACAACCGTTCAATGTGATTGATATTTAAAAGCAATTTTTGTAATTTGTGGTTAAAGAGTTTATTTATTACTCAAACGAAAATTACAGGAGAGACAAAAGAAATTTATATTTTTTATTTGAGACCTGTCGTGGCGCAGTGCCACAAGCGTGTGACTGTAGCTGACAGGTTCTGGGTTCGATCCCCACTCGAGGAAATGAAATATTTAACATTTTCAATTGAAATATTTAATGTTTTCATTTCTTGGCTCTGGTTCAAGCAAAACGCAGCGTTCCGCCACTCAACACGTAATGCCTCAAATTCGGCGGAAAGTGGGGAACGGAAGTGGAACAGAGTGTCTTAACACTAGGTTCCCAAGTTCCCTTTGCCTACCCTGCCATGTGGGGGATACAGCGTGAAGCTGAGTGAGTGAGTGAGAAATTTACATTTCACTTAGTGAGAATTAACAGTTATCTTAGAAGGTACATATTAATTTTTGTGAGCGTTGTTATCAAGCAGAACATTGTTTATGAATGACCAAAGAACATAATAATAAGTGTTAAATTAATACATACGACGACAAAATACAAAAAATCGTACAAATTATACACAGAAAAACAAATTAATACGCTCATATAAATACTACAACGGTATATATTATATATATGATAGTTGATAGTCATAAATGAATTAAGTAATGTGACAATAACATCTTTGATAAGTATACGTTTTCCTTATAAAGTAATTGTTTAGTTTAGTTTTTAATTTTTAAAATTTTTACGTGTTTTTAAATATTGAGATAGCTTATTATAAATTTGTACACAATTTGTACGTCCAGCCATGGCAGGGTAATCATAGGGAAGTGTATTGACTCCGTTCCGGTCTCCACTTACTGTTTAGTTCGGAGCATTGCGTGTTGAGTAACGCAACTCAACGCCGCACATTGCTAAAGAAATGAAAATATTAATATTTCATTTCACCGAGTGGTGAACATACCGAAGTTTTTTTTTTTTTTTTTTCAAAATATTCCGTATAAAAACTTCTATACATAAAATTTCAGTCAGATGTCGTAAACACAGCCTGGCCATCATTTTTCGTTATAATGTTTGACGTTTGAGTGACGTAAGCTCAAAGAGATTATTTATACGTTGTCGTGGATTTCATAGAATTTATATATATATATTCTCAAATTATATAGTTATTATTTAGCTTCACACATAGCAGGGTAGGCAGAGGGAGACCATGTTACCATTAAAACGCTTCCGGTTTCCAATTTCCGCTGAGTTTGAGGCATTGCGTGTTGAGTATAAGAGAGTTGATAGGATTGTACTAGTATAGTAACAATAGTAAAATAGGCATAAAATCTATCAGGAAGTAAAAGCATAGGAGTTTAGTTTCATTTTCGTTTGGAGCAATGGATTATGAGGCCTGTCGTGACGTGAGGCAGCGGCACAAGCGTGTGACTTTAAAGGCCAGGTTGTGAGTTCGCTCCCGAGTCGAGGAAAATAGACTATTTTCAAATTAATTATTTTATGTTTTCATTTCTTCGCTCTGGTAACAAGGCAAAGAGCGGCGTTGAGTTCCGCCACTCAAAACACAATACCCAGATTCAGCAGAAAGTGGACAAAGGAAGTGAAACGGCGAAACTTTCACGTCTTTGAGAGAGCGTAACTTTCACAGGCTTTCTCAACAGCGACCTCTGGCCAAACTTAGTTTTGTATTTAACTGAAACCAATTTATCAAGTGAAAGTACTACGTAGTTTTGTAACGCATTCGTAGCTGGCGCTGTATGATATATAAGGATCGTCTTTGTGGCGCAGCGGTACAACAACTGAATATCAACGAAATGGCCCGGGTTCGATTTCACCGCAGGGAAATAAATAACTTTTGTTTAGACGCTGCGATAACAGCACAAACATTTTTCACCATCCACCTTCTGCGAATACTGCCATGTGCGTCATATAGCGTAAAGCAGAAAAGAATAAACAAATAAAAACACGTCGAGTGAACATTGTAAGTATTTATTTCCATACATTATTATCAATATAGGCACCCTTGGAAGGATCAGTAAATATAATGCGATGATACAGTTTTTGGCCTGTCGTGGCACAGCGGCATGAGCGTGTGACTGTAACCGACAGGTTCTGGGTTCGATCCCCAATCGAGGAAATGAAATATTTATTATTTTCAAATTAAATATTTAATGTTTAATTTCTTCGCTCTGGTAATAAGGCAAAGCGCGGCGTTGAGTTCCGCCACTCAACACGCAATGCCACAAATTTGGCGGAAAGTGGGGAACGGAAGTGGAACGGAGTGTCTTGACACTAGGTTCCCTTGCTCCTTCTGCCTACGCTGCCTCGTGTGGGATACAGCGTGAAGCTAAAAAAAAAAGAGTTCTTAAAGTTTTCACTTTAATTTTAAATGGTTCCAGAGGCAAAGCTGCAAAAAAAATTTCTAATTTTATTATAGATACATACGTATACGATGTCTCATAAAGGATGATCCCTAGACAAAGCATCGAAAGTGATAGTTTACATTATTTTTAAAAATATTCGAAAAAATAAAAACCATTCTTTACCTAGGGACTATCGTACATATTAAATGATTTTTTAAAATTTTTAGAGACGCAAACAATGATCGACGTATTTATTTCTTGACATCGTATCTATCATTGTTCCTTCAATATTGTAAATATTTTTGCGAACAAGATTTTTTTTATATTAAATACCTTGTGCTACCACCTTAAGGCTTGTTTTATTATAAACATCATTCCGAGATTCCAGAACTCCCACAGGTTCACGGGCTATTTAGCCCATCTGGGGTATTTGATGTTCGGGGATACGGTAGATGGCGGTGAACGTTTTTAAATCGCACTATCACTTGGTGTGATTTGGAAATATAATTTTAGACTCAACATGGACCTATGTGTTATGCGATAAATGTTTCTCAAACCTATTTTTGGGGAGACCAGTTTGTTTTAAAACTCGTCTTGTATAATCTCTAACTATATTTAAAACAATAAATCGTTGGAAATGAAATATTTAATATTTTCAATTTAAATATTTAATGTTTCATATCTTCGCTCGGGTAATAAAGGCAAAATGGCGTTGAGTTCCGCCTCTCAACATGCAATGCCTCAAGTTCGGCGGAAAGTGGGGAACAAAAGTGGAACGGAGTGTCTTAACACTAGGTTCCCGGGTTCCCTCTGCCTACCCTGCCTCGTGCGGGATACAGCGTGAAGGTGAAAAAAAAAATATAACAATTGGTTTAGTGAAAGACGATAATCTCAGGAATTACTGATGTATATTAAAAAAATTCTTTTGAAAACAGATGTTTTTTTTGTAAAAAAAGAACAATGTTGTAGGCAATTTCCGAATTTCATTTAGAAAAATGTTAATATGTTTATCTAAACATCACACAATGAATCGTGATCTACAGTGTAAGCAAGAAATTGGCAAAAACTCCAATTGGTAATTATCATTTGACCAAGTGGGATTTTTAAGCAATAACTTTTAGATAGGCAAAGTTGGTGAAAATCTTCTCAAATTCTTCAAATAGTAGTGGGGAACCGAAGTGGAACGGAGTGTCTTTACACTAGGTTCCCGGGTTCCCTCTGCCTACCCTGCCTCGTGCGGGATACAGCGTGAAGCTGAGTAGAGTTCTTCAAATATAAATCATGTTGCAATGTATATTTCTCAATTACAAATGAGGAAATGATACATTTTCAAATTAAACATATTTAGAAAGATTACCTTATATAAAAAGAATACGTAAACGCAACAAGTTGTGAGTTTGATCTTCACTCGAAGAAACTAAATATTTTTATTTCTTTCACTACTGAAATAGTATAATAAGACAGCTATTACTATGGTAAGAAGAAGAATTGACTTGAGTGCAAAAATAATTAATTTAGTTGAATAAGAACCAGCACTTTCCGAAGTCACGAGAAAGAACAAACTACTAAACTTTATGTTAACTTCACTATTACGGCTGTCGTGGCGCAGCGGCACAAGCGTGTGACTGTAACCGAAAGGTTGTGGGTTCGATCCACACTTGAGGAAATGAAATATTTAATATTGTCAATTTAAATATTTATTGTTTTTATTTGTCCGCTCTTGTACAAGGCAAAACGCGGCGTTGAGTTCCGCCACTCAACACGCAATTCCTCAAATTCGGCGGAAAGTGGGGAACGGAAGTGGAACTAACACTAGGTTCCCAAGTTCCCTCTGCGTACCCTGCTATGTGCGGGATACAGCGTGAAGCTGAGTAAGTAAATTCATTATTACGATATATGTACGTAGGCATAGGGAATTTGTCCTAGTGATAAGACACTCCATTTTATTCCCCACTATCCTATAAACATAAAATATTTCATGAATTCTAAAGTTACATTGTGCCGTTGGTACGGGAATGTAAGTTTTTTTTTTTTAATATCAATATTTGATAGATTTATTTATATACCAGCGGCCTGCGGCTTCGCCGGCTTGAATTATCCTATTCTATTTGACAATCTCAATTACATCCTTGTTCTAACAACATTATCACTTTTAAGACAATATTAAGATATATTAATAAGAAATTTCGTCCAAATAAATAAAATGCAAGTGACCTTTTAATTACTAACCACTTTAAATAAAACAAACAATAAATATTGAGAAAACTAAAATATAATAATTAAACCACATTTATATCTGGTTAGCCGTTTCTGAAACTAGCGTGTACAAACGCACAAACAAACAGACAGCGACAAAAAAAAAAACTGTTTTAGACTCTATCATATTAAACAAAATTAAGTCTACGACGCCCGGTTAAGAAAATCTTTAGAAGATAACTAATAAATACACTGAAGGGAAGCTAAAATATTACTCAGCTTCACGCTGTATCCCGCACGAGGCAGGGTAGGCAGAGGGAACCCGGGAACCTAGTGTGAAGACACTCCGTTCCACTTCCGTTCTCCACTTTCTGCCGAATTTGAGGCATTGCGTGTTGAGTGGCGGAACTCAACGCCGCGCTTTGCCTTATTACCAGAGCGAAGAAATGAAACATTAAATATTTAAATCGAAAATATTAAATATTTCATTTCCGCGACTGGGGATCGAACCCAGAACCTGTCGGTTACAGTCATACGCTTGTGCTGCTGCGCCACGACAGGCCTCGATCAAATATTAATATTAATAAAAAAATTCTGTAGTAGTAGTACAAAAGATGATTCATTTCATCATGGAATTACTTTTCATAGAATTTCTTATCCTCTCGGCTCAAACCAGGTTTGCCAGATGGCAACAAAACGAAAACGAAAACTTGGCAGAGCATAAGCAGTATCAGCTTATGCCAAGTTTTCCTCTAATATGCAATAATCGCCCTCTGTCTACTCTGCTATTTGCGGGATACAGCAAGAAATTATATTTCAATTAAGGTTTCACCGAAACGGAAACGAAAGAAACGGGGAAAAAATATAACGCTCATCAATTGTGGGTAATGTAAAAAAGTGTTCACAAAAATCATTACCGTTTCTGTATATTTCTTTGTTTTGATTTTTTTTTTATTTGAAAGCCAATGTAAGTTTATGATATAAATAGGTAATAAAGAAGAGAATATTTTTGGCAGGTTTATTGTACGACAAATATAGATAACAATTGTTTCGAAAATGTGTTTCTTACGGTATCTATGAAATTATATAAACAATCACAATTTAGAGTTTGCTAATAACTGGAAGATCATTTCAATGACCGTCCTCGTGGGTCTTCCTGTCATGCCTCGGTCAAGATATTGGAAATCAACACCTTTAGTATAAGCAACGTTGTATGTATCAAAGTGAATCCATTTGCTGTCACAAACAAATTGTTTTAGAAAAGCGGCACAATTGGGAGAATCTCCAATGTTGTCAGTAGAAGTATTTGCGAGATCTGCAGCTTCACAACACTTTATACGGTCTTCATAGAACTTCCACAGTGGCATCCTCCATATTCTGTCTCCTGTCTGACTGCTTGCGGCTTCTGCATAGCAAAATAACTCCTCAGAGTTAGTATAGCACGCGCAAGCAGCACCTCCTAACGTATAAAGTAATTCTTTAGACATTGTACCTATATCAAGAATAAATTTAGGCCAATAATTCCGAGCATACACCAAACTATCAGCTACAAGAAGACGGCCTTCCATCGAAGGTAATCGTATTTGAATGCTCTTGCCACTAACGCTAGAAACCACATCTCCAAATTTAGGACCCATTCCACTTGACATTAGCTCACATAGAGGTAAAATTCCTCGAATGTTTACAGGAAGCTTGAGAATGGCAGCAGCACGGGTTATAGCTAAAACACAAGCAGCACCTGCCATATCACCTTTCATATATCTTAATTCTTTTGGTGATCTGAGATCTATACTTCCACTGTCAAATGTAACCCCCTTGCCAATCAGTACAATAGGTCTAGTGCATTCATTTGCTCCAAAATAGCTGATTTCTACATATAAAGGTGGTTGAACTGACGATTTACCTATAGCAACGAAACCCCCCATATTATGGCTTGCAGCCCAACCTTGAGTTTTGACTTCTACATTAATATCCAATTCACATAATAAATCAACAGCAATTTTAGCAAAAGATATTGGATTAAGAATGTTGGGAGGCATTTCTTGGAGAAAACGTGCTAAATTTTGGGATTCAGCTTTTAGAGTTCCTATCTTCCAACCTTCGGCATCACAGTCATCAAAAAGTTGAATTTTTGCTTTAGGAATAATTTCTTTACTTGTCATACGTTTATATTCTTGAAATTTCCAAGTAGATAAGGTAGCGCCTTCTGCTGCTGCCTCAGCATTTCCAAATGACTCTACATCGATAAGCGAAGGCTTAAATTTTTGTAGGGCACGGGTGCCAACACCAGAAGCTATACGTATAGCTTCCTTACTTTCATCCATTTGTTCAGTTGTGTTGAATCTTAAGCATTCTGTCCCAAGCCCAGCAACTGCCACAAAACCGTAAGTGTTGTCTAAGTCGTAAAATATTCTATATTCACCTAGTCGAGGTATAGGAGTCAGTTTTAGCTGATTCCACAATTTTCCACCACATTTTTTATCATATTTTTGGGCACTAGCCGTTAATATTGCTTCTTCGCCAGTCACATTTTCATTATAATATATACCAAGCACTAATCCTTTATCTCTCAAAGAACAAAGTTTTGGGTCAAAAACTCTTCGTGGTGGCTCCTGAGTTATACATTCGTTTTTTGGTATTTTGAACTGTGATATAAACCTCATGCAAAGTTTACAATGTTTATAGTCAAACATTATATTATTTTTATTTAGTAACATTCACAAATGATTTAGTAAAAAACAAATTTTCGAAATGTATTACAAATTACTATTTATCGTTGCCCCATAGATTTTATATATTTTTTGTAATAGATCATATAATATATAAAAACTTTATCATTCAATATTTATTATTAATGAGTGAATTAAATCACGATATAGCACAACACACAACTCACAACAATCGCAAATCACACAATGTCTTTGGATTTAGTCAAGAAGTTTTCTTCTTCAACCACTGGGGCGTGTTGCGATTTATCCATTCGGGTATATTTTGGAATATGGTTTCTTGTAATTGACGGTAGATAATAAGAATTAAAAATGGAATTGCTAACCTCTCATCTTTGAAGAAATAAACCCAGAAAGCGAGTAGTAATAAACATAAATCCACAGTGTAATCGATCACTGACCTAACATTTACCTTAGCTCTTTCTTCTAGCTTTTTATAATCTATGGGTATAACCACAGTTGCTCGTTCTGTGGTTTTTAAAACAACTTGTGTATCTAGCGAACTTTTAACCATAGGTTTTTTAACCTTGAGATGTAAGTTATGAGGATTTTTTTCTTTAATTTCATTTGGCTTTCTCTCTTTCGTCTCGATTGGTAAGTTACTTTTTTGTGGTTTTGTCTTTTCTTTATTAGCTATATTATTAGGCTTACTTTTTTGTTTCAGTGAATTTTCTTGATTTTTTAAAGCCTTCCTCACAACTGTTTTTTTCGTTTCTTTTGTCTGATTCGGTATTATATCTTTATTTACCTGTTGTTCTGCCACTTGCTTTAAATCCTCTGTATTCAAATAAAGTGGAGTACTAGATTTTTTGTGACTACCATACTCTTTGACAATATTACCATAGTAATCTATGACAGTCTTACCTTCATCATTGATTGCCTGCTTTGTTAATTCTTCCTTTTTTATATTTTTTTCTTCAACTTTTGGCACAGGTTCTTCATTTTGGTTTTCTTTTTTATTAGCAACTTTAGGGAAACTGAAAGGTTTTTGTTTTGTAATTTTCTTAAATAGATTAACTTTTTCTTCTTTTTTCTGTTTATTTGGAAAGTATTTTTCCTGTTTTGTGAGCTTTAATTCTATATTTTTATCTAAATCAGCATCTCTTTTCTTTAAAATTGGTTTTGGCACAAAATTAGGATCTGGGAGAGGTGATAATTTCATGGGTTCCTCCTCAGTTTCAAATTCTTCTTCAATTTCCATAGTTTCTTCGACAGGTGATGGTGACGGTCGTGTAATTTTGTTTCGTGGATTATAAGTTTGCTCTTCTTCCAATAACTGATTTTCTCTCGCCTCATCTTCAGCAAGGCTGTCTTCTTCCTCAGAATAATCTCCATCAGTTGATACAGTACTAGCAGTGTAATCCTCATCAAAAGACATATTTTGCCACTTATCAGAAACATCGGAGTCCTGTCTAATAGATGAAAATTTGATTTCCTTAGCCTCCATAGAGTCTGATTTTATAAATATTTCCGGAGTTTTGACATTAGATTCTACATTATTAACCTTAGGCTTTTCATTACTATCATTGCAGTCAACAGTTTTGGTATTGTTATACGGAATGTGATTGGGTTGTCGATGTATTATTTTACTATCCTTACTTTTAGATTGTTCTTCCTCTAATGCAACAGCTTTATAAAATCTTGCCATTGCTCGCTCGTGGAGTAACTCAGTGGAACTGACTGCATTTCGAAGTGCTTTAAAGGGCATAACACATCTGGAGCTAAGTTCTGGCGCTGATAGTGAGATAGGTGGAGGTGATATAGCATCTTCCAAGTCCAACTGGAACGACTTCCTTTTCTCTGAAATATTTATAAGGGAAACAGTTATTTATAAAGTTTTATAAAAAATATTGTAAATTAGATTTTTTTTATATAAAATGTCAATATTGATTTCGCATTTATATTTATTTTCGCACTTTTATATATATAATTGCTGTTTTACAAGCCCAGGCAGCATCAGTTGGCATTTACATAATGAATATATTATAAGTAATAAAATATAAATACTATATTCTTTCTTTCTATAAAATTATTAGTCTCATCCCTTTTTGCAGGGTAAACAAGGGTGGAACAATTTAGTGTGAATACACTTTTTTTTGTTTTCTGTCTATTTAAAAGATGTTACTAATTAATAGAATCCATAACTGCAACTTAACTAGAATTGATCAGCCTCGCTCTTTTCTAACCAGACTAAGGCAGCGAAAATATTTTCAAAAACATATAAATATTTCTCTGAGTGGGAATCGAACTCACAACAAAGATTAAACAAAAAAAAACCTTCTATGTCGTCATAAAATGGTTTGTCAAAATTATATGTTGGTGGCTTCTGGAATGGATAATTTACATAAATAAACATTAATTAAAATGCATTAATTATATCTTTAATGACAGGATTTCTTTAAAAAATATATTTTAAACTGTAGCGCCATTTAATATTTCGCAGTATACGTGACAGTGGCAAAAAAATCAAATATAATTTTTTAGAAAAAATCAAATTCGCTATTGCTTATAAATCAATAATTTTAATAGAATGATTAATGAGAACTTGTCCCATTAATCATTCTATAAAAATATTGATCGACTTCAAAAATAAATAGATATTATAATATAACTATTGCATAATAAAATTTCCACTTTGTTTCTTAAGAATTTGACACAGCTGCCAATATATTACGCTAATTTATACATACATATGTACGTATTATATGTTATTTCCTTTCTAATATATAATGTTTATGATATATATTTTTTAACATCAATAATGTCAATATACCACCGGTTTTCTAAAGTTAGGACCTCAGATTTTAAAATAACCAGCACAATAAACGAGGCAAGACTTTTTTAATATTAATCAAAATAAATGTTAATCACCTAAATCAATAAATATATTGATATTTACAAAATAATAGTTACAAGCATATTGTCGTATACTGACTTACCGATAGACTACGGACAAATGTAACTACTGTACTTAGCAAAAAAAGTAAGCGATGAGATTCTATACAGTATATTTTTTGCATTACAAAAGAGAATTTCTCGAAATTTCACGTTACATGTTCCGCTGTACACGGTTGACGATAATTAAATATTTAGCACTATAATTAAAAAAGGATCTCGAGATGATCACACGGCACGCTCTCCCAAAAGGTTTTACGAATTTTAGACTATATTGCAAAAGTGCTGGCATACTACAGTATGAAATCTTTAGTAGCCTACTTTATTGTCTGCCAGTGTACATACAAATCTTTCTGTCTTCATATTTAGTATGTGATACATATTAAAATTATTTGAAAAGTCTATGTATATTTGGTTGTATTTGATAAAAAATCAAGCAAACGAAATTGTTCGCAAAGCAAAATTTCTATGGTGTCTTCGCAATATTATTAAAAACATTTTTGAAAAATACTCTACATTTTAGATATATACTTTTACATTTCAAAATTACATTTAATCCATACATACTAGACTCAACTGCTGTTTTTGTTCTAACACGGAATAGAACCAGTTACATAAATAAAAGAAATGAAAGCAGAAGTGAGCTAATAGTGACCGCGTATAGCAATTTTCCGGTCGTATTTTAGTCGTCAGTATAATAATAGCAGTAGGCCAATAGCTTCAGCTATAAACACACATAAGCTATGAAATGAATCAGACTACAATTGCATTAGCATCACGCCTTTTCTCGCATAGAAAAGTAGACATAGGAAAACTTTCCGGTTTATCATTGTATAATTTTTTTGAGATTGCTTTTTGTATGGCAGAACTTAACGCCGCGTCAGGGCGAGGATATGATATATATTAATGAAATATAATTCTGCGGGATGAATGGAAATTGAATCCACTCATTTACAGCCCCATGTACCGTATAGTAAAATTTATAAATATATGTTTATCAATAATTAAGGGAAGAGTTCCGCCACAGCAACACGCATTGCTTCAAATTCGGCGAAAAGTGGGGAATGGAAGTGGAACGGAGTGTCTTAACACAAGGTTCCCAAGTTACCTCTGCCTACCCTGCCATGTGCGGGATACAGCGTGAAGCTGGGCATCAATAAACAAAGGTTTTATAAAACCACCTTTTGTCCGTTATCTTGTTGTTTCCGGAAATATAAATATAAACAGAATGCGTAAAAATGTATTAATAATTAAAAAAGATAGATACATACTAAGAATCATAAGTACTACTGGAAAAAGAAATAGATGATGTTACTCTTTACAGTAGAGTACTGTTTTTCACCTTTTCTGGTAGCTAAACAAATGCAAGAGGGCAGTGACGATAATAAATTAATAAATATTCGCTTGAGCGTGTGTTCAATAACTAATTATTATTTTTTTAAATATTTTTTTTACAAAGTAAAACTAATAATGTATTTTTATTTTAAAATATTTCTATTCTTTCAGTTATCTCTACTATTATAGTTACTCACCAGTTTTATCAACAGATTTTTGAGCATCCGGGTACAGCACCAACATGAACTCATTGCTAGTGGCCTCGTTGTGGGTCGATACTTTTTTGTGCTTCCGTAAAGGTACAGGAGATGCCGCTTCTTGCACAGGAGGAGGTACTGGAGACGTTGCCAATCGTTTTCTTCTTGGTGCAGGAGATACAGGGATTTCACCCTCCTCTCTCGTCAATACATCGTTAATAATTCGAGATTCAACAGCCAAGAACTCCATATCCACTGCCCGACCTGGAATCTTAACGGTCGCAGATTCAGTACTCGGTGCACTCATGCCGTAAGGACTTTCTGCTTTCACACGAAATCTGTATTCGCTTCCCTCGATCAGGTCAAAAAGAGTAACAGTAGTTTTACGGCTGGTTGTTGCTTTTAACCAAACATTCCAGCCACTGCGGTAATATTCTATGAAATAGTTACCAATTCGACAGCCTCCGTCATCTTCGGGAGGTTCCCAGTCGAGTGTGATCGACTTGTCTACCTGTCTAGTTACTGTAACGTTTCTAGGGGGATCTGGAGGGGCAGTAATTGTTACCAAAAAGGCTGCTGTGTCCTCTCCTATAATATTTCTCGCGTGCACTTGGTATTCACCTCGGTCGCTTCGCCGTGCCGCATTTATTTTTAACATAGAAAATTTCGATGTATTTGTTATTTGAACGCGTTCATCGACAGTTATTGGTTGGCTATCATGGCGCCATTCAATGACAGGCGTAGGTTTGCCTACAATCGTCGTTTTCAAAAAAACAGTTTCGTTTATTTCGTATAATAGTCCATCTTCGTATTGTCTTGGATATCGCAACTTAGGAGCTGCCTCCAGTGACAGTCTAGCTTTACTCACGGAGTGTCCTGCGCGATTAGTTGCTGTGCATTTGATCTCTCCCTCATCGCTGGGAAGTGTTTGATGAAAAATCAGCACACTAGAAGATTCGTCAGTAGATATTGCTGTCCTCCTACTACTGAATATTTCGTAATCGTCTTTGAACCATGCTATAGTCGGTGGTGGCAATCCCGAGAACGACACTCGAAATTCTGTTTTATCATTTTCAAGAGCGATCACATCTTCAAGATGTTGAAGGAACAACGGTGGTTGCTGGATTGCATTTTCAGGACTGACAGTAAGGACGTCAGACAGTTCACTGTACTCAGAACGGCCAACCGCATTGATAGCCGCGACGCGGAACTGATAGCGGTGTGGAGGCTCTAATCCTGTCAGTAAAAGCTGGGGTCGCAGAACTACAGGAGGTGCTGTTCTAACCCAGTCCACTGACCCAAGCCGATTGCATTCTACTTGGTAACCCCGAAGCGGTGCGCCTCCGTCGTGTGCTGATGGTGCCCATTTCAACGTGATCGCGTTGGGCTCATCATCCGTCAAAAGTGGAATAATATCTGGCTTGCCCGGAACCGCCGGCCGCCCTGAAATAAGAAAGCAAACGATCTATAGCTAAAATAAATATTTTCCAAACACATTCGTAATTATCGCATAATATGTAACATTTACAAAACATGAAATTGACATTACGTTTCTAATAAAAGGCGTGTAATCGTTACATGAACCCAGGGCTTTGTTTTGGTGCGCCACGCTCGCAGCGAGCGGTCTTTTTAAAAATAGCTGTGTAGGCTGGGGCGTCCGTGGGCATCTGTTGCTAGCGAGTGTAGACGCAATCGTTGCGGGGGGCTGTGACTGCATGTTTGAGGGTGTTATAATCACCTGCTGACTTCCAGTGGACGTTTTTCCTGGTCTTGTGGGAGTGTGCGGAGGATTGGTTGCCCATGGCGGCGGCGGCGCACGCCACACTGAGCCTACGCCCGCGCACTGCTCCTCCCCCGCCCGCCCGACACCCGCGAGCTGGGAATAACTCAGACGCACGGAAGATGCGAGATGAACTCTTGTTGATGCCACATCAATAGTGATGGACAGACAATGATTACATTGAATGAAAATATTATTAGGTACATGATAATTAATATACTTATAATTCAATATTTGATTATAAGATTGTAAATTAAGGTAGAGGAAATATTTTCGCACTTGATTTGAGACTGATATTTCGCAATAAGCGACATCTTTCGGGCGCGTACAGAAGTAAAATGAAACGTTTTTACTACAGTTGGGTCAGTGAAAGTCTATGTGAATAACTTACTAGTCATACATACAGAGGGCGTTAGGTGGCACTTTTGATATAAAATCTAAGATTATTTCACCGCTGAAAATAACTCGTTTTTCAAACTTCGGTGTGATAAATTTAAAGATAGGATAATGGGAAGGCAATGAAGGGTTATCTTAAGATTGGTCCGCATTACTTTCATTATTGAAATGACACATATTTAGAAAATGAAACTTTATTATTGAATATTAAAAAATATGTTTTTATTAAAATTACCATAAATGACTACAATAAATACATATTTTTTATTAAATATTTACCCTGTATTCCGTATATAATAAGGTAGACAGGTCTCGATCTTTTGGCCCCCTTTTACCAGAGCGAAAATATAAAAAAATATATATTTTTTCTCTGAGTAGAAACCCACAATCGCTCATTTTCAGTCAGATTTAATTTAACTAACCAGAATATACAAGATACATATGTAAATAAGTATAACATTCCAACAACGTTTGTGAGTTCGATATCCGCTGGCGTAAAAAGATGTTTCACTTTATATTTCATTATATTTATTCACTTTTTTAGTATTAAAAACTTATATGTAGTCGGGTTTAAGCTTGTGCTTTTTGGAAGCCGTTCATTTAACGTTGGTCCGTTGGACGACCCAAGAGGCATGAGTTCAAATCTCTCAAAAGTTATCAATTTTAGACGTCTACTAATCTATCTTTTCCAAACTTTATCAAACCAAGCATTGATTTCCTCCAATCAATATCCAAAATGAGTAAATAGTGAAAGGAGAAAGAAAATAAATAATAAAAGATGAATGCAACATTTTTTTTGTAATTTTCATTTTAATTTGTTCCTTCACGCTATATGACCTACAGTTAGACAATTTTTATAATCGTACCGTGTTGCAATTATTAATTACTTAAATCGGTAATCAACACCACATCCTTTGAGTTTATAATCAGACGGACTGTGTTTATAACATTCCGTTCTTTTTAAATCACTTCTGCTCCCATTATACATGTAAATATATTAATCTGTTCAGAAATATGTTTTTTTCCCAAAATAATTGGATCATCGGTAAAACATATTCATGATTTACAAGAAAAGCAATAAAAAGTCCAATTTTAAAACCATTATTTGCAAGCAGGATTCATGATAATACAATTCCTATAGACACAAAGTCACCTTGGGCTTGGCAACACTCCAGCTTCGGTAACTAGGTCGATACGCTTTTAACTTATCCAAAGGATTCTTTACATTTGTGTAATTATTGCATGTAATTTTTTTTCTGCTTCATCCTGTATACCGCACTTAGTAGGGTTGGAAAAGGGAATGTGGGAACCTGAGACACTCCGTTTACAAAATACTTCCGTAGAGGAACAATCCCCACCCGACCGAACCTCAACTACAGTGACATGTGCGGGATACAGCGTGAAGCTGGAAAAAAATTACAATCGATTCCCGCTCAGAGCTTGGTTATATTTAAATTATTTTAATTTCCCGGCTCCGATAAATATTATGTGGTGTTAAAATCCACCACTTAACTCAAATATTAGCCAATGATTGATAACGGAATGTTCTAACACTAAGTCTCAGTCTAATCTGCCTTCTTTTTTATGCCCAAGAAATTACAACAATTTTCTATATCCTGTATATAACAGGTTAAGAGGAAACTTCAGTACCTAGTGTCAAAACACTCCGTTCTTATGAAGACACTTCCATTCATCACTCTTGTTCGTCCTTTGCCTTTGTCTGTCGCGTTTACAGTCACACTTGTGAACGCCACTACAGGCTTCAAGTTAAAGCTTTTTTAGCTTCACGCTGTATCCCGCACGAGGCAGGGTAAGCAGAGGGAACCCGGGAACCTAGTGTCAAGAGAGTCTCCGTTCCATTTCCGTTCCCCACTTTCCGCCGAATTTGAGGCATTACGTGTTGAGTGGCGGAACTCAAAAACTTTTTTGAACATTGTTAATGTATTTAATCGCGAAAATTTAAAGAAATTAGTAATTGTTCTGTTAGTCATTTTACGCCCGTTTTCCGTTTCAATATGAGTCTGTGCCATTTTTATTATTTGTCTCACAGCTATTTCTGTGAATAATATATTGACGAATCATTATGTTTTTCTTGTGTCATTTTCTTAAACGAAAATAGACTTAGTATTTTATTTCTCTTCTCAATTTAATATTGTGTTTCGTAAGATGCTCTCAATTTATATTATTACTTGTAATATTTACCGATAATTATATGCTGTGTCGATAATTATATTTAATATTAGCATGTGCGGTTTCGTAGGAATTTCCTTCAATGCGCTACACATTTCTGGAATGAGCTACCCGCGGCAGTATTTCCAGATCGATACGACATGGGCACCTTCAAAAAGCCCGTCTACCTCCACCTCAAAGGCCGGCAACGCACCTGTAGCTCCCCTGGAGTTACACGGGGCCGTGGGCGACGGTGATCACATACCATCAGGTGACCCGTACGCTCGTATATATCGTCGTATATATATATATATATATATATATATATATATATATATATATATATATATATATATATATATATATATATATATATATATATATATATATAAATATATATATATATATATATAAATATATATATATATATATATATATATATATATATATATATATATATATATATATATATATATATATATATGGACCGTTTATTTTGAAAGTGGTGTAAGTCCATTTTTGAGAAAAATGAGCTATCACGTAATTCATGCTTAATTTAATGTACTTTTTTTATATATAAATAGTCCGTGTTTAATTTCTCAAAAAAATCCCATGTTTTGTACAACTTAAAATCGGTCAGTAAATGGTACTGCATAATCATCGATTATGAAAGTGGTGTAAGTCCAATTGACAGAGGTAGGTGGCAAAGCAGATGGATGCCTATCAGTGTTTTGTTATTTTTAATTTATTTAATACTAGCTGTGTCCCGCGGTTTCACTCGCGGACGATTTGCATTGTTTTCCCTCCGTGTTTCCACTACTATTAAGTTAGATAAAAAAAAGATAGATATTAAAAAATAGATAAATATATAAGAAAATGTACAGCGCATACATAACCTGTGAGAAGAAAATAAATACGACAAGGCTGTATGACTCCGTATCTTTGCCCGTATTTTGGCAAATTAAAAAAACAACAATAGCGCCATCTTTCTAATTTTATATTATTTAGGAGTAGAATTTTTAAATAGAGTGTAGCCTATTCCAATTCATACTCTAGATGTGTCTCATATAGTGCTAATTTAAGTTAGTTATTCTATTTTTTGTTAAAATGGCTAACTTCATATTAACATCAGATAGTGATATAGGTAAGAACAAATGGTAAACCACTATTATCTTAAAACAACTGCAAATATTTATTTTATTTAATTATAAATAAATTCACACAGACATAAAGCCCATAAATAATGAATATAAACAGAAGAATAATCATAGATTCAAAGGATGAAAATAATTCCGCTAGGAACAACAAATTAACGAATCGAACAAAGAGAAGAAGAATTATAGAGGTAGAATCTTCATCAGATGAAGATACTATTATTGAGAACATGGATTCTGCAGAACAAAATAATATAAAATATATGCAACAAATAAACAAATTTAAGCGAAATAATGGACTAAATTACTATACAAAAAAATGAAAATTCATTTCTGCAAAACAATTTGAATTTAAAAATTGTAATTGTTTGAAGAAATGTATAGAACGTATTAATGAAGCACAACGTATAGAAATTTTTGATAAGTTTTGGAATATAGGTGATTTTAATAAGCAAAATGTATTTTTATATGGTAGTGTTCAACGAAAATCTGTCAATAGAAGAAGGCCTAGAAATAATTCGGGCACTAAAAGAGTATATGCTTATAAATTTTACCTAATCACTTCTGGTGGAAATATTTTAGTTTGTAAGAAGTTTTTTATTAATACTTTCCAAATATCTACTGGACGAATTGACCGTATCCTAAAATCGCATGAGAACATTCCGAATGACATGCGTGGAAAAATGGATGGCTCTTGCAGAAGAACTAGTAAGCTACTGATGAATACAGTGATAGACCACATAAAAAGCTTTCCGGCATTTGAAAGTCATTACACACGATCGCAAAATCCAGAACGAATGTTTTTAAATCCGGAATTAAATATAAGAAAAATGTATAATTTATATTTGGAAAAATGCAAGGAAAACAACTTGAGCTCAGTTAATCAATGGACATACAGGAAAATCTTAAACGAGATTTTAAGTTACGCTTCCATTTGCCACGTAAAGATACCTGTTCGAAATGCGATAACCTAAACATGGAAATTAAGACAACAACTGATGACGACGAAAAAATTATTCTTGTAGAAAGACATGACGTTCACTTGCAAAATGCTGAATTATCAAGAAAAGCATTACAAGAGGATAAAATTCTAGCATCAGAAAATCCAGCTAAATACTTTGCTTTCACTTTTGATTTACAAAAAGCCTTACCATACCCGAAATTGTCTGTCTCAATCGCATATTACAAACGAAATATGTACGTCTTAAACGAGGGTTTTCACAATTTACATAATAATAAAGTTAATATGTACATGTGGGACGAAACCATTGCTTCTAGGGGATCGCAAGAGGTGGCTTCATGCTGTTTGAAGCACTTAGAAAATGTAACGACCCAAAGCCATGTTATTGCCTACAGTGACATGTGTACTGGGAAAATAGAAATTTACAAATGGCATTGATGTGGTTGAAAGTTATCCAGTCGGAAAACAGCATTGAGATAATTGACCACAAATTTTACTCTCTGGGCATTCATACCTACCGAACGATACAGATTTTGGCATCATAGAAATGGCATTGAGAAAAATGAATTTCGTGTACACACCACAAGATTACTATAATGTAATAGCGCAATGTAGAAAACAGGATAAATTCATTTTATATGAAATGAAACGAGAGAATTTCATTTCAACAAAAAATCTCCAAAATGCAATTAAAAAGCAGGTAAAAAAAAATACTAATGGGGAACAGGTCAATTGGTTGCAAATATGTTGGTTGAGGTTCCTCAAAATTGCACCATATACCATTTTTTATAAAACAACGATGACGGACGCAGAATTTAAAATTATCAATTTATTACCTCTGCGTCCTGGAAGACCGTTAAAATTTGAAAAAATCGCCCTGGATTCTTTGTACCAAAATGCCTAGACCTATTACGTACGAAAAGTATAAAGACATGATGCAGCTACTACCCTATATACCTCCGGTGCATCATGCATATTTTAAAACACTACCACATGCAGAGAAAAAGTAAATTCTTGTAATTACAATGTAATTGCCGTCTAAAATAAAATGTTATGTGTTGTTATTCGTGTTTGTAAACAAAATTATATTAAAATTAAGTATACTTTAAGCGATATTTGATTTTTCAAAATTGAAATTAAACGATTTTTACGATTGTCTAATTTTGAAAGTGGTGTAAGTCCATTTACAGCACATAAATATGTGTTATCGTAGTCTAATTAGCCAAAAACAAATTTATATAAACAAATTAAATGTTTATAAAACAATAGAAACAATGCCAGATCTCATATGATATGCCTGTATTTTTAAATCAACAAATATAGTAACCTTTAATTTTCTCGAAACAGGAAAATGGACTTACACCACTTTCAAAATAAACGGTCCATATATATATATATATATATATATATATATATATATATATATATATATATATATATATATATATATATATATATATATATATATATATATATATATATATATATATATATATATTATAAATCCATTACTCCCTAAAATAATCGAACTCGTTAAACTTACAATGACGCTACACTGCGTTACGACGTTCTGTACATTTCTGTTATAATAATCTAGAAGCCATGACTAAATTTAACACAAGCACACAAATATATGAAACATAGATATTCGTATTTATTGTGAAACGCTTTCAGTCTTAAGCCGCTTACGCCATTTCCATTTACCGGGATTCACGTTCAGATGCAATTTCATCAATTTATTGAACCCACTAGCGATGGACAAGCTCACCTTTGTAGTATTATTGGAAGAGCTTTTGGTAAAGCGGATTAAGACCACCGTACACGGCGTAGAATTATGCCTACGATTGAAGGGATCGTTAATATGCCTATAAGTAAATTGTTAATACTATCGCAACACCATTTGGAAACGTACATAGATTTGCTTTTCTAGGCTGTCATGGCGCAGAGGCATAAGCGTGTATACGACAGATTGTGGGTTCGATACCCACTTAAAGAAGTCATATAGTAAATATTTCATTAAAATGTAATACATATTTACTGTTTCATTTCTTCGCTCTGGTACCAAGGCAAAGTGCAGCGTTGAGTTACACTACTCAACACGCAATGCATCAAATTCAGCGAAATAATATGTATGTATATTATTATTAATAACATCAAAATAGTTAGATAATCGCTGCGTAACCCGAATATATGCTATATTACACACATATAATACACTCTTTATACTCGGTTCCCACTAAAACACTTCTGTTCCATTTTGCCGAATGCCGAATTTCTGTGGGCACATTTCTGAGTATTGACTGACGGAACTCAACGCTGCACTCGCTAACAAATCGAGAAAGTGTAAACCACCAATTGCCACGAGTGGCCTCGATGGCAATTTTCATATTTAATTAATAAAAGTATATATACCTTGTTTGAAGCCTCTAAATAAATATATTCGTTTGGCATTTAATGTAGACGCAAATTGTCCTTTACACTGTAGGAATCAAAATACTTTATAAGATGCATTAAATTCAAAATTTATTATATGACATCTAAAATCATACGAGTAAATTCAGATCATTCTCTCACCGACAATGGGTTTTGCTTGCTGAGATCATATGAAACTTATTTTAAGCGTACAGTACTAACTCAACTCAAAATATTATTTGGTGTTCACGTCTCATAGAAAATTGCCATTTACAGCATTTTACTAATGCTTATATATTAGCGAGAATAATCCAAGCGAGATATGAGAGGCTATTATTGTAGGTCCACGATTTTAGACGTAGTACAATTTTATTGGTAATAAGGCAAAGCGCGGCGTTGAGTTCCGCCACGCAACACGCAATGTCGTAAGGTGGCTCAACGGAAGTGGAACGGAGTGTCATAACACTAGGTTTCACTTCTGTTCCCTCTGCCTACCCTGCCCAGTGCGGGATAGAGCGTGAAGCTGAAAAAAAAAAATTTTTTTTTTTTAAGATTTTGGTATATAAGAAGGAAATTATGGAAGATAATGTGAGCAGATATTTGTTGAAGGCTATAAAGTAACTTTATAGGAACCACTCAATCTATTTGTGCATGTTGATTCAAAGCCAAATAATTTTATACAAAATAAGAATTCCTGCTTCATTATTTTTCAACTTCCAATAATTTACCACATGTTTTCTAAATTTACTGCCTTAAACCTAAGAAGAACCGGTGCAAGATACTCCGAGAGACTTTATTATTATTTTTTTTTTAGCTTCAGGCTGTATCCCGCACGAGGCAGGGTAGGCAGAGGGAACCCGGGAACCTAGTGTTAAGACACTCCATTCCACTTCCGTTCCTCGACTGGGGATCGAACCCAAAACCTATCGGTTACAGTCACACTCTTGTGCCGCTGCGCCACGACAGGCCTCTAGACTTTTGTTATAATTAATTATACTAAAAATGACAATATTTTATGAGAATACTTATAAAATAAATGACAATGAAAAGGTGAATACTTTGAAAAAACTGGAGCGAGCATTTCATATCCAAGGCGTGGATGACTTATACAATTAATAATTAGAGAATAACCTTACACGTACATGCGTCTTTTTAAAATTTTTAATAATTAATATAATTTTGGACGTTTTCTTGGATCATATTGTAAAAAGTACGCTTTACATTGTCTAACAAAAGAATTACCGACTCAATACCACTCAGACTGAAACTGTTAAAATACGTTAAGCAAATAAACTGTTTAATACCGAATTCATTAACCCGAAGTAAAATGCCATAGGACATAATACTGGGAAAGCGGCTCAAATCAGTCAGTCAACAAGAGGCGCCCTTTCCATGTCAGAAAATCAAGGAAGAACTGCAATAGCTGCTAAGCTAAGTCCATTTACTAATAGAATCGACAAGATGATGAGCTTTATGTAACATCCAATCTCTTGTTGAACCTACTTGCGATATGTCGCCTGGATTGATCTATTTGTATTTACGTAACTATGTACAAAAGTTATAAAGAAGTTTAAATAGGCATCCTACAAAAATATTACCCGCAATCGGATCGGTAATGCAACTCTAATTGCATTATCAGAATCACGCACACGCACGTACACACGCACATTAACACGCACACACACACAGACACGCACACGCACACGCACACGCAGATGCACATACACACGCACTCGCACACGCACACAGACACACATACACAAGCGTTCGTAAAAAGTTTACAGGTTTGATTCACACTCGAGGATATGATAATAATACTTAAATTTTTTCACTTTTGTAACCAACTAAAGCACTTCTTATTAGGAACAGAGTGTCTTAACGCTAAGGGGTATTTGCAGCAGTCTATTAGTTTCCAATAATAAAAATAATGCAATCCAGAAAAATAATTACAAAATAACATGATGGTCGTAGTGATTTATAAAATATCTCATACGTAAGAAGAGATTCAATAAAACATTTCATATTTCATGCATCAGCTGTTAAAAATATTTGCAGTTTCTAACGCTTCGCTCGCTTGAAACTACTCAAACGAAGATCGAAGAAGCATTCCACATTTCATACAAATATTTTCATATTGAAAAATTTCAAAATATATTCATTCAGATTTTGCTTTGCTTTCCATTTGTGAAATGTGTATGTTCTACATACACATTTCTAAAAGCGTTATCTACAAATGTATGGGAAGTATTGGAAATTTTAGTATACTGATTACCGCATTGCAGGTTAAACAGAGGGAACCTGGGAACATAGTGTTAGGACATTCTGTTCTCCTTAAGATACTTCCGTTTCTCATTTTTTTTTTTGCTGGATTCTGGAGGCAATACGTGTCGAGTAGTGTCACTAACGTCGTACTCTGCCTCGTTTGTTAATAAAAAAATTAAGTGCAGTATCAAAACTAATTGTTAAGAATTCTAGCTGTTATTAGAATATTTTACTGCTTTACAATATCTTTGATATTCAATTGTGATGTAAAATGATGTTCCTAAAATTTGATCTTTGAAAAATCTTCAATATCTTTGTTGACTTCTTCATTATTACTATTACATCATACTACAAATTAAGTTAAAACTGCAAGTTGCAAGTGCAAGTGCAAGTGCAAGTGCAAGTGCAAGTGCAAGTTAGTTCACCAACCAAGGAACCACTTTCATACTTGTCGTAATATTGAGTTACAAATCATAACAATTAGGCCTTAGGTACAAAAAGATTGACGACAGAAACACTTGTTGTTTGAAGACATAAACACTTGTTGTTTTGTTTTCTTTTAATTATTGTGCCTTAGTAATTTTATTGTTTTGTGCTCCAAATAACTTTATTTTCCTGTATTCATTTCAATTTGACAAAAAATATCCAGAAAGACCAAAAGACAGACAAACCAAGAGACCCTAAAAGAATTCATTTATTATGATGTAACATAAGACATTCTAATATATTAGAATTAACTTTTATATTATATATGTATTTTATAAATAAATAAACATTTTATGTATTATATCATTATAATTAAAAAGTTACGTAAAACTAAATCGTTCAGATGTAAAGTTGTTAATAAAAGATGAATAAAACGTATTGGGATTCGAATAGCAGCTACACAATATTTGAGATTGCTCCGGTAACTAAGTGTTAAGACACTCCGTTCTTTGTTTAAAAGCGATTCCTCCAGAGAGATAGAGCTAAGATAAATTAAATATATTCATTTTCCGACTGGGGATCGAACCCATAACTACTGTGCGTATAGTCAGCTGCTACTAGAGACTGCTAATTTGAAAATGATTATTACTAACTCAGCTTTAATTCTTTTTTAACTTCACGCTGTTACCCGCTCAAAGCGGAAAGGCAGAGGGAACCTGAAAGAGTAATAATAAGACCCGCCGGTCTGCATAAAGACATTTGTGTACCCCAATTTCCACCGAATTTGTAGCGCTGCGTGAAACTTAACGCTGCGGTTTGCCTTGTTTCTAGAGCGAAGAAATGCAAATTATATTACTAAATATTCATTTCTTCTAGTATGTATCGAAGTCACACACAACCTGTCCCGTTTACATACACACCCTGGCCACGACATACCTGAGAATAGTGAATTCCATTCCCGTTGACACTTAGAAGCTGCCAACTGTGCCACGATGGCCTAGTTTTTACCAAAAAAAAAAAACTGTTATTCTTGAAAACGTACGAATCTTATATACTTTATTACAATCATTTTCGTTTTTATTTGGTGAAAGATTATTTATGTAGCGTTAAAGTTAACTGTTACACTTTATTCTATGATTTATGATAATAAAAATTTGAATGCTAGACGTGTCTAATTAATGCTTTATGTATTGTGGGTTGGTTTCCGATTTCGCCTAAGTAATTAGAAAAATGTTATGTATCTTTATAATATGTATAAATGTATACAAATTTAGATAAAATGACGTTATAATTAGACGAATAGTTGAGAAAACAGAGGAAACCTAGTGTTAAGACATTTCGTTCACCGATTGTCGAGAAATTGCGTATAGAGTGGGAAGTAAACGCCACGCTTAATATAACATTATAATGATTGAAGTAATAGTGCCAACTAGTCAACCAATATGGACCTAGGTAGGTCCATTTAAGATAGGTATCTCAAAGGACAAATACACTCCGACACTGTACTCGACACACTCATCGCATACACTATACATCAAGTATCTCTGTATGGACACGAGTGTCTCTAAGCGCTAAATTTATTGCGACACTATTATAACTGTCAAAGCAGGTGTCTGTTATGGTATAGTTCTTTGATTATGGCGTTCCGAGTGTGCCAGTTGAGCACATATCACTTCGCCAATGTCACGTTGAATGGAGAAGACACGAAGGAGGTTGTACGGTAGAAAAAAATATATTACACAATAGGAGTATGCATATTAAAAAGAAGATTTAATATATATATATATATATATATATATATATATATATATATATATATATATATATATATATATAAATAGATCAGTAGGCTGAAAAAAGAGATAGAGCTATTTTTATAAATAACTAGTTTTTAACGCGGCCAGACAAAGGGGCAAAAGCCTGTGACTGTAGGCGACAGACTGTGGATGTCATTTTCTCTCAAGGAATTGCATTATAAATTATTATATTATATTAATATTTTCATTTTTCTTCACTTTAGTATTGAAACAAATCGCGGCGTTGAGTTCCACTTTGGGAACAGAGTATATAAACAGTAGGTTTCCAGATTCCTTCTGCCTACCCTGCATATGGCTGTTTATGCCGGATGTATCGTGAATCTAAAAAAATATATCTGCAGCAGTATTGATCTTTATATTATTTTCGAGTCAACATTTCCTTGTTTAAAGACCTGATAAAATTGAAAACGTGGCAAAAATTGAAAAACGGAGGGCCTCAACACTACGCACTCGCTGCCTTCTATTATAAACCGACTAATTTACATAGTCACATGATATTATGACAACGAAAGTAAAATTATACAACCAAGTAAAGTGAAAGTGACAGTTGCTATCACGAGCTGATGAACAATATGGCAATAGTAATATGGATCATTTACATATAATTTGCATCGATTGTTTTTATTATAGAAGCATTATACGTAGGTGAGTATTTTAAATGGTATTTCATAAAGATGATTTAACTTTCACTTGTTTATTTAAGTTACGTTTTTTTTTTCACGCTGTATCACGCATATTGCGGGATAAGCAGAACGAAACTGGCGGTAAGACCATTGCGCTGTACATTTTTGAGACTGCATATTGAGTAGTGGAACTGTAGCAAAACATTTATACTAAAAAGATCCTGTCGTGACAAGCGTGTGGCTGTAACCGACAGGTTCTGGGTTCGATCCCCAGTCGACAAAATAAAACATTTAATATTTTCAATTTAAATATTTAATGTTTCATTTCTTCACTCTGGTAATAAGGCAAAGCGCGACGTTGAGTTCCGCCACTCAACACGCAATGCCTCAAATTTGGCGGAAAGTGGGGAACAAAAGTGGAACGGAGTGTCTTAACACTAGGCTCTCGGGTTCCCTCTGCCTACATTCCTCGTGAGGGATACAGCGTGAAGCTAAAAAAAATACTAAAAAGATAAACATATCGTTTGGTTGAACGCGCTACACTCAAAAACTACTGGCATATAGCTTGTGAAGCCCATTGACTTCACAAGCTATATGATTGATAGCCCATTCAAAAAGTGAAATATTCAATATTTTCTTTTTATTTTTCTCGCTCAGGCAACGAGGCAAAGCACCGCGTTTAGCTTCACCACATAGAACGCAATGCCACTACAATGTTCAAAATTCGACGTAAAGTGGGGTACATAAGTGTCTTAATGAGAACAAACACTCCGTCTGATCACTACGTTCCCAAGTTACATAAACAATATTATTTCAAATTACACGTATTTGTTCACTGTCGACTTCTCATAAATATTTTTTCAAAATTAACTAGCACTTCCTGTTATTAGTGCGTAAAAAGAAAAAAGACTTCTACATATTTTTTTTTTTTTTTTTTTTTATAGAAAGACGGAAAACGATCGTACGCGTCACCTGATGGTAAATGATCACCGCCGCCCACGGCCCTGTGTAACTCCAGAGGAGCTGCAGGAGCGTTGCCGGTCTATAAGGTGGATGGGCACTGGAGCCCGGCATTACCTAATGAAACGCAGTGGCCGAAGCCACTACTTAACGCCGGTATTAAATGCCGGGGGTGGTAATGACCCGTCGAGTCTGCCCATGCGTGTTGTCATTGCCGACAATGTGACACTCCCACACGTACTTTAGTCGTCTCTTACGACTACATCAGTACTAGGGTGATCCTATTCTAAGCCGGAATCATGCGGCGCAAATACATATCATAATATTTTTATTACAATCGAATTTGAACTCAAACTCATCAAAACAACCACTTTGCCTTAGGGCGAAATACACTATTTAAATACTCGTAGAAATAAACGATCTTTGCATTTATAGCTATTCTAATTGCCGTCTAATGTTCTTTCATAATTCATTTCAGTACTTTGTTCTATTTTTCGTGTTATAATTAGAGTGGAAACATACAGTTTCAAATAGTTTTATATATATTTCACGTAAACGGGTCTTGGGCCCGAATTCCAATAGGGAACTGAATGACTTTTGTTTTTTTAGTTAAGATAACTTGACAAAAGCACGGCGTTAAGTTTTGCTATTAAATACGGATGGTTTTGAATATAGGTCAGAAATTGGAGAACGGAGTGTCTTAACACTATCTAATCTCTGCCTAACCTCCAAGTGGATATTTTTCAAGTGAACGATACTATTCAAAATGGTTTTTTATCACCTTGCCTATGCTTATCGTAATTGAAATAAGCGGTTAGCGGAGAGCGGAATGTCTTGACACTATCAAAGCTAGTGTCTAGACACTTTCAAAGCTATTTAAAACTTAGAAATTTAAATAAACGAGCATTGAAGTTAGTCGCTAATGAAAAAAGTACACTTTTCTGTCTAGTCTATAAATTATAAGAAATATGCCGACAATCGTATCGTAACAACATATAAATACTAGATTTTAGAAAGACATTAGATAAGCAGAGACCGTGAAGCTGAGTGAGTGAGTGAGTACTAAATTTTAGGCAGACACTAGATTAGGCAGAAAACGTGAAGCTGAGTGAGTGAGTGAGTGAGTACTACATTTTAGATAGACACTAAATTAGGCAGTAAGCGTGAAGCTGAGAGAGTGAGTGATAGATTTTACTTGCGGCTTCGCCTGCGTGTTAGCTATTCAAAGCAAACCCACAGCCTGTCACATACATACATAGTCGCACGCTTGTCACTCCTGCGTCACGGAAGCCCTCATCATAGACACTTACGTATTTAATTATCAGACAACAAGCAAATAATCATAAGTAAAAGTATATAATTATGACAAAAACAAAATTATATAGCAGTTGAACGCTCGATAGGCAAAAACTGAGGAAGCTATCCAATGTTCGCACTTCAAAATAACAAAGTTTCTATTTCATAGTGTAATTGTTGTGTATTGTCTCCTGTATTGTGACAGTAATGTCACTCTCTCTCTCAGCTTCACGCTGTATCCCGCACACGGCAGGGTAGGCAGAGGGAACTTGGGAACCTCCGTTCCACTTCAGTTCCCCAATAGATACTAATTTCTAGTTAGAAATATGTTTACTAGCTTTACGCTGTATCCCAAGCATGGCAAGGTAGGCATAGTGTACCTGAGAACCCAGTGTTAAAACATTATTGAAATAAGTGTCTTAATAGGAACGAGAATTCAGTGTAAAATGGGGAACAGATTTCCGTTTCATATTTTGTTCCAAATTTGAGACATTGCGTGTGAGCTTAACGCCGCGTTTTGCCTTGTTACCAGAGCGAGAAAACCCTGTGACCCTTCGCCCCGACGTTATTTCTGTAAATTTATAAAAATTATATTATAATACACCTAAATAGGACAAAGGCGCCGTAGAGGCGCAGCTTCAGAAAGTGTGACTGTAAGTGTAACAGGTTCAGTTCAACTCGACAGAATGAATTTATCACAATCCTCACATTTCAGAGGGGCTATAGCGCGGCGTTGAGTTTCGCCACATATACGCATTTTTTTCTATTCTAAAAAAAATATATAACTTAATAAAAGCTGCAAAATGTACATAATATTTTTCTTCTATATTAATTCTAAATAGAAAGTTAAGTCGAACCGTATGTTTCCACTTTCAATGCTACATGTTATATGCAAATTATTGAATTATATTATTCTATGAAGTGATTTAATTAAGTTAAACCATTTCTAGAGTTCTAGAATTATTTGTTCTACAAATTATATTTTCATATTATTTATATGGTATTTTTTAATATATTAATTGTATTGAAATAGATATAGCTTCACGCTGTTACCCTCACGATGCATAGTAGGCAGAGGGAACCCGGGAACCTAGTGTTTAGACACTCCGTTCCACTTCCGCTCTCCACTTTCCGCCGAATTTGAGGCATTGCGTGTTGAGTGGCGGAACCCAACGCCGCACTTTGCCTTAGTGCCAGAGCGAGGAAATGAAACATTAAATATTGATATTGAAAATATTAAATATTTCATTTCCTCGACTGGGGATCGAACCCAGAACCTGTCGGTTACAGTCACACGCTTGTGCTGCTGCGCCACGACAGGCATGATTACCACTCACAAGTTAATTTTCATTTATATTCGCATCAAGACAAAGGGCGGCGTTGTGTTCCGTATTTAAGCTTCATGTCTGTGAAATTTAAAGTCAAACTGTTGAATTCAATATAACGAAAGCGGTGACATTGTAAACGTGACAGGTTATGGCTTCGAAGACATGAAATATTTAATACATTCGTTTCTTCGCTCTGGTCATTACCATTGACCCAATGGGCAAAAGCGCGGCGTTGAATTCCGCCAATCAACAGTACTATAATAGACACAGTGTGAAGCCAAAAACGCACTTAATATTTTCTTCTTGCTTAACAAACACAAAAAGACTTTATTAAATTAAAACTAGTGGTAGTAGGTAAACGCACCAGACCAAACATTTTATTTAGCTTTGATACTCTAAGTGAAGTAAACTTAGTTTCACGATATATCCTGCGCATGGCAGCCATGCGCATGTGCATGGCAGGTATGGCATGGCACTTGGGAACCTTGCGTTAAAACACTCCGTTCCACTTCCGTTCTCCACTTTCTGCGAGACTTCCACTTTAAAATTTGAGGCATTGCCTTTTAAGTGGCGGAACTCAACACTGTTTTGCCTTGTACCAGAGTGAAGAAATGAAAACATTAAATATTTAAACTGAAAATATTAAATTTTTCATTAGCTCACTTTCCGCCGAAATTTAAGACATTACGCGTAAAATTACGGAACACAACACCGCGTTATTTACCTTGTTACCAGAGTGAAGAAAAGAAAAGACTAAATATTTAATTTCTTCGAGATGGGATCGAACCCACAACCAGCCGTATACACTCACACGTTTATGCCCCTGCGCCACGACACGTCAATTTTGGTGTAGATCTATGATTATATTAAGTTGTCCGACGCCGAATTTCAACGGATGTGGTTTCTGTTACAGCACACGGCCTCTAACATGTAATTACATTTTGTTATCACATTTGAGAGATAGAATGAAAGATTTGTTTACATTTTATCTCATTTATATTAGTTGGTGCGAACTAAATTTTAAAGGCACTTATGGTGCAGCGGCACTTATAGACACGATGGTGAAGCAAGTTTGAATCCCGTTCTAGGGAATGGAATACTTTTGGATTTTCAAAGTTTAGTACCAAGATAGAGCATGTTTGACACGTTGTCAGCAATGGCAACACGATCCGGTCGAGTCTGCCCATACTCGACCGGATCATTACCACCCACGGCATTTAAAACCGGCGTTAAGTAGTGGCTTGGGCCATTGTGTTTCGCATTGGGTAATGCCGGGCCCCGGTGCCCTTCCACCTTAAAGGACGGCAACGCTCCTGTAGCTCCTCTGGAGTTACACAGGGCCGTGGGCGACGGTGATCACTTTCCATCAGGTGATCCGTACGCTCGATCGCCGTGACATGACATGGCAGAAGAGGCAGAGGTGGCGACCTGGCGACCTAGTATTAAGTCACTCTGTTCCCAATAACGTTCCGAATTTTCTGCCTATTCCAGGAAGCGTTGAGCGAAAGCACTTATCTGCAGAACTACAGGTTCATATTGAAAAGATTGCTTAAGTCAGTCAAGGAAAGCTAGGCTAAATAGTATATTAATTATTTACATGGGAACAGTTGAAAGCACAGGAAATGAAAAAAACGAGATTCATCATTTTACGTCATAAATTCATCGTCCTTATTGGACACACGATCTCTCCAATTCGTCAGAAAGTGGGGAACGGAAGTTTCTCATTCGAAACAGAGTATTTAACCACAAGGTTCCCAAGTTCCCTCTCTATGTGGGATACAGTGTAACCCCGAAAAAAAAATCATACGCGGTGACGTCATATTTAAAATACACCCGTTTTATTTATTTCTATTAACACACAATGCAAAGTTTACTTTTAAAATATCTTTCTTCCGTTCATCTGGTTAGATGTTTCGTTGTTCCTTATATTTATTCCGCAAAATACAGTAGCGGAATGCGAGAAAATAAATATATAGACGTTAACATTTTGTTTATATAAAGAGCGAACGTGTATTACCATCCAAAGATCCGCTATTTATATCTCAATTTGCTAGTGGAAAGGCAGAACGAAATATAAAAAATATATATTGGTACTAATTTGCTTTCGGGCTTTTTTTATTCTTTTGGGAGCTTTCGGGCTTTTTTCTCGAGTCATCTTTCTTTGTTGATTGGCGATATTTAACGCCAGTCTTTTCGAAGCGGGTAGAGTTCTCTTTTTTTTTTTATGGAAGAGACGGCAAACGAGCGTACGGGTAACCTGATGGTAAGTGATCACCGTCGCCCACGGCCCCGAGTAACTCCAGAGTAACTACAGGAGCGTTGCCGTCCTTTAAGGTGGAAGGGCACCGGGGCCCGGCATTACCTAATGCGAAACGCAGTGGCCAAAGCCACTACTTAACGCCGGTCTTAAATGCCGGGGGTGGTAACAATCCGGTCGAGTCTGCCCATGCGTGTTGCCATTGCTGACAACGTGACTCTACCACACGCACTTTAGTCGCCTCTTACGACACCATCAGTACCAGGGTGATCCTATTCTAAGCCGGAATCACACGGACAAAGTTTCTAAAGTGTGGATTAACACTTTAATAATAGTAATAATATTCGATAAATCGCATTCCCTCTTGCCAAACGATCATTCTAAGAAATTGTCTTTGGGCAGCGGAAATTTGTAAAAATTTCCCTACAGAGATGCTAACAACATAAATAAGTTGTCACAAGCGTATAAGAATTTCTACGTAGCTGGCTTAGTGGTCAGAGCGCTTGGACGTGTTTTCAGAGGCGCGGATTCAAATCCGTAGCAGTACAAATGTTTTTACGTTTTTTTTTAAATAAATGAAAATATTTTATTTCCTCGAGTGGAGATTGAAATAATAACCATCCTATACATTCTATTGCTGTCCCACTATGCTACAATGAGATCACTGTATAAAATGAAACGAGTAAATATGGAGAAAGAATAAAAGTTCAAAACATTTCCCTTCGAACTATTAAATTGTCTGAGCTTACTCGTAAGACATATAACGGCATTTAGTTCTAACAGAAAAAATATGGGGTCCTATCTATTGTTTTTATTTAGTGCATGCAAAAGCTACTTCAGACAAACCAGACACTATAATAAGTAATAATACTAACCTTCAGATTCTGAAACTCTCTAAATGATGTTTATTGAAATTTTCATGAAAATTCCACGGCTGGACTTTTTTATTGCTTTAAAATTAGAAGCGAAGTTTTAGTGATTTTTGTTTATTTGTCCATTACGATAATTCTTTTTAACAGGAATTCACTATAAATCTCTCGCTTTATTTTTCGTATTCTCTGGTATTTAGTAAACAAAACAGTATGGCGAAGAATATTCATTGTTATAACATAAATCTAGAAATAATAGCTTCCTATTAATACAAAAAAAGCTATGGCAAGTTATTAATTTATTAGATTATATGAAAAGAAAAACAATTTTAGCAAATTGCCTCCATTTCTCCCTATTATTTGTTGCCCATGTCTATGTAGCGCCCGTTCAGACTTTGTTTTATATACCCATCTTCTAGACAGTCTGCCTATTCTTCTGTTTCTGTCATGGATGAACCTTTCTTGAACCATTTTTTCATTTTTCTTATTGTTTACTCCCGTTTTAATTTTTTTAAGTTTACGGTGGCATCTTTTGTTTTTGTATGCTTTTTAGTGTCTCTTTCCAATCATATTTTTGTCCTATTTCTGTATATGAATCAAAGCCACTACTTAACGCCGGTCTTAAATGCCGGGGGTGGTAATAATCCGGTCGAGTCTGCCCATGCGTGTTGCCATTACTGACAACGTGACTCTACCACACGCACTTTAGTCGCCTCTTACGACACCATCAGTACCAGGGTGATCCTATTCTAAGCCGGAATCACACGGACAAAGTTTCTAAAGTGTGGATTAACACTTTAATAATAGTAATAATATTCGATAAATCGCATTCCCTCTTGCCAAACGATCATTCTAACAAATTGTCTTTGGGCAGCGGAAATTTGTAAAAATCTCCCTACAGAGATGCTAACAACATAAATAAGTTGTCACAAGCGTATAAGAATTTCTACGTAGCTGGCTTAGTGGTCAGAGCGCTTGGACGTGTTTTCAGAGGCGCGGATTCAAATCCGTAGCAGTACAAATGTTTTTACGTTTTTTTTTTAAATAAATGAAAATATTTTATTTCCTCGAGTGGAGATTGAAATAATAACCATCCTATACATTCTATTGCTGTCCCACTATGCTACAATGAGATCACTGTATAAAATGAAACGAGTAAATATGGAGAAAGAATAAAAGTTCAAAACATTTCCCTTCGAACTATTAAATTGTCTGAGCTAACTCGTAAGACATATAACGGCGTTTAGTTCCAACACAAAAATTATGGGGTCCTATCTATTGTTTTTATTTAGTGCATGCAAAAGCTACTTCAGACAAACCAGACACTATAATAAGTAATAATTAATACTAACCTTCAGATTCTGAAACTCTCTAAACGATGTTTATTGAAATTTTCATGAAAATTCCACGGCTGGACTTTTTTATTGCTTAAAAATTAGAAGCGTAGTTTTAGTGTTTTTTGTTTATTTGTCCATTACGATAATTCTTTTTAACAGGAATTCACTATAAATCTCTCGCTTTATTTTTCGTATTCTCTGGTATTTAGTAAACAAAACAGTATGGCGAAGAATATTCATTGTTATAACATAAATCTAGAAATAATAGCTTCCTATTAATACAAAAAAAGCTATGGCAAGTTATTAATTTATTAGATTATATGAAAAGAATAACAAATTTAGCAAATTGCCTCCATTTCTCCCTATTATTTGTTGCCCATGTCTATGTAGCGCCCGTTCAGACTTTGTTTCATATACCCATCTTCTAGACAGTCTGCCTATTCATTTGTTTCTGTCATGAATGAACCTTTCTTGAACAATTTTTTCTTTTTTCTTATTATTTACTCCCGTTTTAATTTTTTTAAGCTTACGGTGACATCTTTTGTTTTTGTATGCTTTTTAGTGTCTCTTTCCAATCATATTTTTGTCCTATTTCTGTATATGAATCATGGCAAAGGCCCAAATTAAACAATCATTAAAAACTTTTGTTTGAGGCCTGTCGTGGCGCAGCGGCATAAACGTGTGACTGTAACCGATGGGTTGTGGGTTCCCATTCGAGGAAATGAAATATTTAATATTTTCAATTTAAATATTTAATGTTTCATTTCTTCGCTCTGATACAAGGCAGAATGCGACATTCCGCCACTCAACTCGCTATGCCTTAAAATTCGGCGAAAAGTAGGGAACGGAAGTGGAACGCAGTGTCTTAACACAAGGTTCCCAAGTTCCCTCTGCCTACCCTGCCATATGCGGGATACAGCGTGAAGCTGAGAGTAAAAACTTTTCATGTCACAGATATATTAATTTCTTTACTTTTAGTAAACAGTATACAGACAGTTCAAACTCATAACACCTCTTTGTGTGTTAGTGGTTAAAAAGTTTCTTATCAAAAAGATTAAATCTTCTGTACGATAATTGTTTGTCATTCAAAAGTGACGCTTTATCCTTAATATACCTATGGCAGGGAAAACAGGTCAGAAAAAATACCTAATATTAATATACTGTGTTTCTCTATTTCTTCTAATTTTCCAGAAATTACTTCAATCCTACGCTTCAATTTCTGGTTTGGTGGTTTTTTTCTCAAACCCACAACTGTAATAGGTTAATCCAGATACTGTTCTGTTAAACCTCTCACGACAAATGATGCAACGCTTATTACAATAATAGAGTGCTTGCCAAATATGTGCCAAAAGTATTCATACAAAATTTATTAGCTATTATAAAGGTATGAATAATTAATTTTAAAATATTAATTTAATGGTCGATCTTTGCCAATGTATATATGACGGATAGACGCAACATAACGCCGCACTCGGTCAGGCAGAATACAGAAAGAAATAACTAAGGCACAAGTGTGTAACTGTGAACGTGACAGGTTGTATGTTCGATTCTCACTCGAAATATTTAATATTTAAATTAAATATTTAATGTTTTCATTTCTGGTATAGCCAAAGCTCTGCGTTGTGTTCCGCCACTTATTACCCTATGCCTCGAATTCGATATACAGGAATATATATGGAACAGAACAGAGTGTCTTAACACTAGGTTCCCATGTTCCCTCTGCCTACTTTGCTACGTGTATGTGTGGGATACAGCTGAAAAAAATAAAAGAAATAACTACATATGGACATTATCAATTTAAAATAATAGTATATCTTCGGTTTTAGAGTTCTAACCTGCTTACAGTCTATTAAGCTAATTTTAAGCAGAGATAAGATTTCTTTTGTATTTTTTCACATTCTTGAACAATATAAAAACGAAAAAACAATGACAAAAAACGGATTCAGCAGGTGCGGACTAAGCCAACGATAGTATTTAAAAAATAAAAAACATCTCAATAAAGAAATATAATACTGGCGTGGCGTTGAGTCATTGGTTGTGGGTTCTATCCCCATTGGAAGTAAAAATTACTTTTAAAAATATTTTGTCTTCTCCATAATATTTTTAACCTGGCTTCGCCGCTTTATCCACACAATTAATTATTTTACTAATTTTAATAACTATCGTGTTCTAATGACATTATCATTTTAAATATAATATTTATGGAACATTAGTGATCACCGTCGCCCACGGCCCTGAGTAACACCAGTGAAGCTACAGGTGTTGCCGGCCTTTAAAGTGGAGGTATATTTTTTTAATTAACCGATTTCAATAACATATATATATATATATATATATATATATATATATATATATATATATATATATATATATATATATATATATATATATATATACATATATATATATATATATATATATATATATATATATATATATATATATATATATATATATATATATATATATATATATATATATATATATATATATATATATATATATATATATATATATATATATATATATATATATATATATATATATATATATATATATATATATATATATATACTTAATGGTAAGGTAATTTTGCCAAATTACAAAAGTGAAAACCTCCTTGAAACCAAATAAGCAGAGAGATATAAATCCTCCAATAAAGTATTTACTCATATACCTTCCATGTACAGACAGCAATGAAATACAATTTTAATATATGTTTAGATATATAATTATATATTACATTTTCTTGCTCCCTTTTCCTATCCTGCTAAATTCCGGACACTGACTCTATATGTGACTCTGTGAAGAGTAAAACTGATAATAAAACAAATTTAAAAATAAAAATTTTAATTCACAAATCTTGGCAAAATGCCTGTAGCTCTTAAAAAGCTAATCCGATTTTCACAAAACATATGCTAAGAAGCACCGCGATGAACAAGGATTTAAGATACAAAAAAAGCCCACTCCAATTATTTCAATCATTCAGAAGCTACGGTGAGACAGACAGTTACATCTTCTTCTTTTCGGTCGTTGGCTTCATTTCTGAAGGTCGTGTCCACTCTTGTCCATGTTCTGGGTCATGGTATTTATTAAATTTCGCCAGTTCGTCCTGTCCTTGGCTTTTCTCATGACTGTGGTCACTTGGAGTCCCGTGAGATTAGTAACTTGAACGGACCACCGTGTGGGCGAGCGGCCGCGTGGTCGTTTCCCCTCAATTTTTCCAAGCACCATTTGTCCAGGCTGTCGGGCTGCCTTCGTGCTATGTGCCCAAAATAACGAAGGACACGTTGGTAGCATATACTTGATAGTCTCGTTCCTATATTGAGTTGTCGCAGAATAGAGACATCCCTCCTCTTGGCCGTCCATGATATGCGTAGCATCCTTCGTCAACACCACATCTCGAAGGCATCAATCTTCTTTCTCTCCTGTGAGCGAATTGTCCAAGATTCCGAGCCGTAGAGAAATATAAAAAATACCAGAGTCTGTACGAGCCGTTGGTTTTCGTTTTAGTCGATATTTTTGAGTTCTGCCATACGGGTCATTTTGCTCATTGCAGACTTGGCCATTTGAGTTCTTCGCCAGATTTCCCTTTCACAGCTCCCTTGGTTGGTCAGTAGTGAGCCGAGATACAAAAACTCAGAGACATGTTCAAGTTCACTGAGTTCTCGTGTACGACTCAATATACCAGCCCTATCTACTATTAAAACTTTCGTCTTTAATCTATTTAGTGTTAGACCAACTCGCTCGCTTTCATATTTTACTATTTTGAAAAGTTCACCTAGTTCTTCTTCGGATGACGCGAATAGAGTGGTATCATCTGCATATCGAAGGTTACTTATCTTCATCCCGCCCACGATGCCGCCCTGCCAGCCTTCTAGAGCTCTTCTCATAATGAGCTCGCCGTAGATGTTTAAAAGGATGGGGGATAGGATACATCCTTGCCTTACACCTTTCTGTGGTTTGAAAGGTTCACAATTGACACTGCAAGGTGCTGGGGAACTCCCATTTCCAGTAAAATTTTCCAGAGACAATTCCAGCGCACGCAGTCCAAAGTCTTAGAGTAAACAATGAAACACATCAGTGTTGGCTTGCAAAGTTGGCTTTTCTCTATTAGTAGCCTGACGTTAACTATTTGGTCCCTGGTACCTCGACCTCTAACAAAACCAGCCTGTTCCTCCGGAATTTGCCATTGTAGGAATATTTTCAATCTCTCGTTAATGACGTAGAGCATTATCTTACTGGCATGAGATGTAAGTGCCACTGTGCGGTAGTTGCTGCACGAACGAGTAGATCCCTTTTTGTATAGAGGAATAAGCACCGATTCCTTCCAGTCATTTGGTCATGGACCGGTTCTCCACACCTGATTACACAGATCCAGAAGTATCTTAATACCTTTCGTATTTCGGACTCCAGTATCTCAGGTTCAAGATAGTTAGAATCTAGATAATTTTCATTTTGTTGCATTTGATTATCGGTGTAGAGGTCCTCACAGTACGATCGCTACCTTTCAACTACTTGGTCAATCTCTGTTAGTAGATTACCCGTATCGTCTGTAATTCCCTTGTGATACTCTTGACTTGTAGGAATAGATCTCTTGTGTGAGTGTTTTGGAGTGCTTCTCTATGTCCTCCATATGCTATTAAGGTAAGCATTGTAGTCCCGGTGGCTGAGATGTTGGATTCTCGCTGATAGTCTTTTGTATTGCGTACCGTCAATTTCAGCGTTTCTTTTAAGTAGGTCTTTTCTCCGCTTTATTCCTTCCAGGTTTCCTGGGTAACCTATTCCTTTTTCGGGTTGTCCATCTTTACCAATTGAGCGGACTTCAGCTTTAGCTGTTAACATAAGGTCACTTTAGTCCAGTTCGTGTTAATATCTGCACTTATGTCTACAGCGAAGTCTAGTGTTTTGGTGTTAAAGCATGTTCCAAAAACCGACAGCTCATCAGGACTGGGTCGTCTAAGTGGTTTACATAACGTTCTCAGACACTTCTTTAGTTTAATGCGTAGTCTATTTGGTTCCTCACCCGGTCTCCTGGCATAACGCATGTATAGAGCCGTCTCGGATGTTGTTGAAAGCACGTATTAATTATCGTGACGGAGTTCTCAGTACAAAATTGCAGCCATATTTCACTGCGCTCGTTCCTCTCTCCCAAACCATACTTACCAACTATTTCCCTTAGATAGTCATCATTATCTATAGATCCTACTTTAGCATTTACATCGCCTAAGAGTATCTTTATGTCCCTATTGGGTACCACTTTTATCGTGTCCTCTAGCAATCTGTAGAACGCCTTTATCTTCGTCTCTAACGATGATGATGTTGGTGCATATACCACAATTAGATGCATACGGCATGGCTTAGTGTTTAACTTCACTGTCATTATTCTGTCACTCACTGGGTTGTATCCTATCACAACCTTATTTACTTTATCAGAAACTGATAGGGCTACTTTGTTACGGCTTTCATTTTCAGAGCCCGAGTAGTACATTGTATGGCCAAAATGTGTTTCGTAAAACCCGGATTCCCTCATATATGTTTCCGTAAGTGCCAGCATATTCAGTTGATAGTTTCGTTGTTCTTGGTCTTTTATTTCCTTTTTACCCTTTGTAATCATGCCTCGGACGTTCCATGTGCCCAGTCTAATGTTGTTGTAGACTTTGCAGGGAGAGGCTATGCGACTACGTATGGTCATGTCTTGTGCATCACCCACCCTTGAACACCTAACAGACAGCCACATTTAGCGTCGAGGGTTAACATATAAGGATGGAACCCAAAAATCATTGCGAATACCAACACTTATACTCTTGGCTAAAGAGATATCACGTACAATAAGATACTAAAATAAGTCAGTAAAGTATTTATGTTAAATGTGTTTGGCAAATGCGCGTAATCTTTCGGACGTTTAACACTGTTGACCTTACAATAAATTAGTAATCCTGATGTTCATTAAGGACTTATTGTGTAATTTATTGGCTTTTTTTATTATTACATCAATTTGCAAGTAATATTTTAAACGTCGATGTAAATTTAAAATAAACAAATATATTTATTAGAGCGTAATAATTTACTGAATTTGATTCATTTGGAAGAAGAGTATAATTATGAAACTTGACAATAACGTAGCTTATATAACTAACTACTATAGTATCATTGAGCTGGTCTGATGATGGGTGCAGGAACTGTATAGTAGCACTAAGAAAACCCTTGTTGTCGTATTACCAGTTTTCAAGAATAGTTGTTTAAAATCCGCGCCTATTGTCAGCGTATTGAGTCTTAACGTTCCGTGGCACTGCAATAACGATTAGCCATGTACAGGGCACGTCAGGGACCCTTAGCTTATTTTTTTTCCAACCATTAGATAACAATTTTTAAATAAAGCGACTGCCATCTGACTTCCGAAACCCTTTTACAGGGTATATATATATATATATATATATATATATATATATATATATATATATATATATATATATATATATATATATATATATATATATATATATATATATATATATATATATATATATATATACATATATACATATATACATATATATATATATATATATATATATATATATATATATATATATATATATATATATATATATATATATATATATATATATATATGTATATATACGGCACCTGCACTCTCGGGCACAATATAGCTTCATGCTTATCCTGCTCTTAGCAGGGTAGCCAGAGGGAACTTGGGAACCTACTGTTAAGACACTGCACTCATTAAGATACTTTACATTCTTCACTTCTAGCCATATTCTGTGTAGAATGACGAAACTCAACGACGCGCCTCCTCCTCGAGTAGGGGCAGAATCCAAAACCAATAACGTCAACCATCGCACTCTCCTGCCACAGCACCACAACAGGCCCCATAATTAACTTTTTGACTATGCATATATTTTTATTTCTTATTAGTTTTTAGTGAAGTACAAGTAACTAAGTGTCCGATCACTCTGTTTTACACATTTTAACACACGATTACTTTAGTTATTATTATAACAGCCCTGGGACCTGGCGTTAAGGCATTCTTTTTCCCATTCAAATTATATTTGGGCTCCCACTTCATGCGCAATTGCGTTATGAATGTTACTATAAAGCTTAAGTCAATTTATTTTCAGAAAAAAATTGCGCTTATTATCGCTACAGTTTGTTTATTCAGGCTGAGGCAATAAAATATTTTAAACATATTTTTTATGCTTACATTGTATTCTGCATACTAAGCGAGGTAAAAAACAACTTACTTTTATATTTTATCCTCCGAAAAAAATCAATAATTCGAACATTGCCTGTTCAATCACGGAGATTAACGCCGTTCTTTGTCTTTTAACCAATGCGAGAAAATGAAAAGAATTACTTCCTCCGAGTGGGAATCGAACTGATGACCATTGCGTTTGCTGATAAATGCTGTGCGGGCAACGGATTCAATTTTAATAGTGAGATTTGAGCACACTGCCACTAAGTACAGTCAAATTAAGCTAGCTTTCCAATCTAAGCGTCATATATGTATAGTTATGTAGTGTTACAAAAATGAACTGGGGCACAAGCGTGCGACTGTAACAACGCAGATTCATGGGTTTGGTCCGCTCGAGGAAATGAAATTATATTGAATATTTTAATCTTTTCGCTCTGCTAACAAGGCAAATGCGCGGCGTTGAGTTCCGTTACTCAACACACAATGTGAAACGGAAGTATCTTTACGACATCGGAGCGTCCTAGGTTCCCAAGTTCCCTTACCACGTCCTGCCAGCTTGAAGCTAAAGAAAAAATAAATAATTCTGCAAATTAAAAACAAGCAGTTTACAAATAGAATCAGAATAAATTCAATTTTAGAGGAGCGCCTTAAAACAACGTAGAACTAGTTGAAACCTTGCCAAGTTAAAGGGGCAGTATTCCAATTGTAAAGAATGTAATGGAAAATATTCCAGTATTTGTGTTTTTCTATATAATAATGGTTAATTAGGCCAGTCGAGGCCGTGGCGCAGTGAAATATTTAATATTTATATTTCTACGCTCTGGTAACAAGGCAAATCGCGGCGTTGAGTCCCGTACCTCAACACGTAGTGTCTGACATAGGGCGGAAGGTAGGAAACGGAACATAGTGTCTTAACACTAGGTACCCAAGTTCCGTCTGAGTAAAAAAAAAAACTGTTACCACTAGGTTCCCGAGTTCCTTTTGTGTAACAAAAATGAATCGTTAATTAGCTATAATATTCAGAGTCTAGGCGACGATAAGGGGAAATATGTTTATCTGTAATTGTTTGTTTGTTCTTTTTTAGGTTTTAAACACTAAATGTATAAATAATACTAAAAATAAAATACAAGTCCAAAGGTCCGAAATAGTTGAAACTCATTCACGTAATTTCACATCATTATTCAACCATTTTTTTACCTTCACGTTGTATTCTGTACAGAGTAGGCAGAGGGAACCTGGGAACCCAACATTAAACATTTCCGTTACCCACTTTCCACCGAATTTAAGGCATTGTGTGTTGAGTGAAGAAATCGGAAATCAACGTCGCTTTTTACTGCATCACCAGAGCCAGGAAATTAAAATATTAAATATTTCATTTATTCGAGAGGAATCCATATCGCAGCCTTCCGTCCCGTTAAAAGCCGTACACTTTATGTTCTCTTACTAGTAAGGTACTACGGAATTATACGTTTAGTTAATAGTTTATTTTAAGTTATTTTCTTACAGTAGATTTGTAAAACCTTGAGACTTGTTGTGGAGCAGGAACACGCCATTCACACTCTGATATATGAGCTATACTATTGTAAAGTTTCATCCAAATCAGTTCAGTATTTTTTGAGTGAAACAAAAGAATCTGTACTCACAAATTTTTACATTTATTTCGTAAACGGTAAAGATAAATTTAACTAAATATACAATAAATCAGTGTAAGGCGATCAGCCAATTGGATTTTATATGAGAACTGCAATAACATTGCTAGTCTTATTTGAAAAAAAAAATCTTTGATTGGTTTTATCTTTTTTTAAATGTTTTGTTTTTTTTTCAGCTTCACGCTGTATCCCGCTGGCCGAATTGGAATCAAGAAAACTTTTAATATTTCATTTGGAAATATTATTAGATTTGCGATCACGCGCTTGTGCTGCTGCAGCATAATAGGCCTTATTCTCAAATTTTTCTCTTTAATTTATATTTCAAATTCTCCATTGTACTTTCAAGATATCTGTTCTGTCAACTCTATACCTTCGATCTTAGCCGTCTTTTTTACATTAGAAGCGGGTTCGATTACTACGTGGGGAAATTAATTAATTTTTATTTCTCAAGCCCTGTTATAAACGGTATGGTACGTACTGACAAAGAGGAAAAACAAGTATTTTTTTAAACACAAACTATTTTTTTTATTTAAAATTATCATATTTGAAAGTGAAATATTCAGTATTTTTAATTAGCTCAAGCTAAGAAGGTAAGTGGTCATTAGAGCAGGCTACCCACACGCGGCCCACCGACACACTCTTTGTACGCAATATTGTTAATTCCTTTGAAATATTCCTTTTAATAAGAAAAACTGTAAGACTTTTACAAAAAAATTAATTAGATTTTTTTAGCGTTTTCAATTGCCCATTTTCATTTCCCACTTTCCGGAAAATTTGCAGCATTGCATGTTGAGTGACGGAATTCAACGCCGCAGTTAAAATAATAAATTCATATTTCATTTTCTTCGAAAGTCGTTCACACAGTCTGTCGAACTTGCAGTCGACGATTGCGCCACTGTGCCATAGTCCTCTTCATTTGTGGTCCTGTTAATATTATAAATGTTAGAGCGTGTGATATTACACGTTCATTCCACATTTACGCAAAAATTATCGAACATATTTAAATTGAACTTTACAGTAATATAGATTATACATCAATATGACACGTACGACGACTACAATATATGACACTATTTTGTATAATTTGACTTGAAACTAATAATAAGTTGAAGAGGTTGTGTGAGCAAAAACCAAAACAAGGGAACCAAAATGGATTGAAATAGCAAGTAATAGATCTTTCTATTTCTTGCTATTTCAATCCATTTTGGGTGGTGGTTTCTAGAGGTCATTGCTTTCTTTTTAATTCAGTCTTTGTTCCTTTTATAAAGAAGCTAAAAAGCCTAGTGTTAAAACACTACGTTGTCCTTAAGACACTTCCGTTCACTACTTTCCGTCGGATTCTTGACACATTACGAATTGAATCGCGGTTCTTAACGCCGTGCATTGACTCATTTCCGTATGTGTAGTAGTAAAGAAATATTAAACTTTTTAGTTTGTAATTTTGTAATCATTTATGTCCATTTGTTCAAGAAAGTAGTTCTTGAATATATGAGCATAAAGGAGAGAAGGAAGTGAATTAACACTGAGCTTAACTTATCTTTTAAAAGAATAAGCATTAAGCTATAGAAAAAGAACTGATTTCTACAGAAAATATTTAAACTTATATATTGCTATATAAAAAAAAACAGGAAGACATAATTAAAATTGTATAAAAATAAATAACCCAACGTGTGCGAGACGCGCTAGTCTGAACATGTTATTCTGGCGATACTATTTCTGGCGTCAAAAGTCGATCAAATATAACGACTAATTAGTTTATTTATTTTGTATTCTTTTTTTTTATTATAAGCTTCACGCTGGCAGAGTAAATAGAGGGGACTTGGGAACCTAGTGTCCTTAGACTCCGTTCCGTTCCAAATTTGAGGCATTGTGTGTTGAATGGCGGAAGTCAACGCCGCACTTTGCTTAGAGTTCAGAAATGTTAATATTTAATATTTAATTGGAAAATATTTATAGTTTCCACTGTTTCATACATATAGCAAAATAGATAAAGGGAACATAGTGCTGAAACACTCCGTTTCCCATTTTCCAACCATTTTCGAGACACTACGTGTTGAGCACCGAAATTGAACTATGTTTTGTTACCGTTACTATCTAAACACTATGCCGCTGCGGAACTACGGCCTCTCTCGTATGTAGAATAAGACACCTACATATATACGTGGTGTTTTCACTTAACCTTTAAAGAAGTCTTCGTTCATTTGGGCGAAATGAGAGTTTATTTACAAGGGTTCCCAAGTTCCTTCTGCTAGATGTGAATTGGAAAAAAAAAGTAAAACAAAATTACATCACCATATGTTATTTATTGAAAAAAAAAAAAGACAGAAAGACCCACAACAAAAACAACAATTTTAGTTTGTACTTTTTTATTGAGTTTTGTTAACTGAAGAACTCTGATCATGATCTCAGTTTTATGAAGTCTCGAAGAAGATATTTGTTTGAGAGTTTAAAATGTTAGTGTATGTTGAATCTTGTTGAGTTGAGTCTTGTTTAGTTTGTCGCTCTTTCCAACGTCACAATGAGCTGAAATTTAGCTTACGCGATTAGTACTGATGACAATGATTTTATATATAATCAATATTATTAATTTAGAGCTTCACGCTGTATTCCGCACTAGGCAGTGGAGGCAGAGGGAACCCGGTAACCTAGTGTTAAGACACTTCGTTCCACTTCCGTTCCCCAGTTTCCGTCGAAGTTGAGGCATTGCGTGTTGAGTGGCTTCACTCAACGCCGCGCTTTGCCTTATTACCAGAGCGAAGAAATGAAACATTAAATATTTAATTTGAAAATATTAAATATTTCATTTCCTCGACTGGGGATCGAACCCAGAACCTGAACAAAAAAAAATAATATGTTAAAAGTTATTGTAATCAATGGTTATATGCATATAATGAATATTGCAACACAATAAATTTAAAAGCTATATATAATATTTTTTATAAAAAAAAAAGTAATTAAAAAATACCTTAAATTGAATAAAAAATGTATAAGCCACTTTTTAACAAGCGACCTACCACGATTCTCTATTAATATGTCGCTGATATTGTAAATGATCAAAGTAAAAAGCAAGTTTATTTTGGCTTACGAATCATTCGCCCACAAACAGCTTCCAACCGCCACCCACCTCGTGATGACCTAAATACTGACTAAAAAATATTATTTTCGTAAGTGTCTCATATTCAGGATTGTATGGAATACGTCGAGATTTCCGATTACGGCTTCACCAGACCGAAAAGTTAGAATAATTACAAAATATGAAGTAATTGTAAGAGACGTTGTAATTTTGATATATTATTTTTTGAATATATTCAGCGGTAAGCAAGAACCAGGTTGGAGATCATAATATCTATTATAAAAGTATTTTCTTTAACAATGATATATTTGAATTGAAAAAATATATATATTTATGTAACAACATTTTAATTTTATAAAATAGCCCTCCCCATCCATTTTAACATTACCTCATCTCGGCAAAGTACCTGTAGCTTTTAAATTGTCGATGCAATTTCATAAAATATAGGTTATACCCAAAGCTAATAAAAAAGTGGGGAGTGAATCCAAATGCCTTAACGAGTTCCCAAGTTCCCTCTGCCAAGCAAGCTGAAAAAAAAAACATCATATACCAAATTTTCTGATTTTTACAATAACTTTACAAAAATATGATTTATAATGTATTCTTCAAAAAAACTACTTTGAGAGTGGGCTATTATGTTATATTAGAAATCACTTTGGCCAAAGTTGCCAAAATACAGTTACATACAAATATTATTATTATATATAATAAAAACACACATGCAACAACGTGTGTAAGGTGCAACTGGGATAGATGCAACACTTTTATTGAAAAAAGCTCTTTGTTTACAAAATATATAATTGTTGATGTCTAATTAATTATATTAGTTACTTTCTTGTTTATCAATTAAAGATATTGCAGAATTTTGCTTCTTGTGGAACACTTTCTCGAAGGTGCCTACTTGTATGAATAACGGCCATACTGTAACTAACAATAAGAAAGATAGGTACCTGCAGTAAGATATAGAAGTCCCTTGCTATATCAAGCAAAAATGTATGTAACAAAAAATCATCCAAATTTGATGACCTAAAATAACCTATTGCCTCCAAGTAACTGAGATCAAGTATTGCTGCTAACAGAGTTAACGATGCTTTAGCCGTACACAATTCAGTATTGGTACCAACGCTGTTATGCGGCTGCGAAACGTGAACAAAAATGTAAGTAAAATTAATACTTTGGAGACGCGATCTCCTCGTAGGATTTGCAGAGTCAGTTTCGCTGGTCGAATACCCAATCAAGAGCTACGTAGAATGAGTCTAAGAGAGAATGAAGGAGAATGTGCATTGGTGTTCCTTCCTGACCCCCCGGAGGGCTAGTATAAAGAGGTTGATGACAGTGGACGAGGTGAAAGAGGTATGCCGAGACCGTAGTATTTGTCGCTCTGATCTCTCTGCCTATCCCGCTAGGGATACAGCATGAAGATAAGTGAATGTGTAAGAATTAACTTGTTAACTTTAAATACTATTAGATTTATGTGATAAGAAACTAATATTTTGATAAGTTTTTATATATTTTTTTAAAGTGTTAATCTACACGGTAAATTAGTATTTTCCTATGTTATCTATTTCTATATATGCTCAGCTTCACGCTATATCCCGCACACGGCAGAGGGAACTTGGGTACCTAGTGTTAAGACATTCCGTTCCATTTCCGTTCCCCACTTGTCGCCAAATTTGAGGCATTGCGTGTTGAGTGGCGGAATTCAACTCCGCGTTTTGCCTTGTACCAGAGCGAAGAAATGAAAACATTAAATATTTAAATAGAAAACATTAAATATTTAATTTTCTCGAGCGGGGATCGAACCCACAACCTGTCAGTTACAGTGCCGCTGAGCCACGACAGGCCTCTAATTCTACATATCTTTATTAAAATTTCAGTGCGCCTGTGTCATACATAAATATGAAATGCCTTTGACAACATTGTAAATGTATGTATTCAATATGAATATTCAACACGCTTTTAGATGCAGCGTCGTATAAGTCGTCGCCGTTTCGTGCATTAAATTTCCAAGAATAGATTTAATATATAAAAAGTGCTAAGTAGTGAGAATTTAGTAAAAACCATTCGTCGACTATCTGAAATTTAGATATTGGGTGTAGATCAGCGGAACTGAACGCCGCGTTTTGTCTTGTACGAGTGAAAAAGTGAAAGTAATTAATTACCTACCAGGAATCGAACCCACGATCATCATGTTTACAACCTCTTTCATTTCTATGTACTACCTTTTTTATATGAGTAGAAATGAAAGGATTCGAAGTGATACTAAAAAATATCTAACTATATTAATATTATAAGACTTACTTTTAAATATTAGTTTTGCCTGATAATATATATTTTAGTATCACGCCGTATCACACATATAGCATGGAAAGCAGAAAGAACTTGGGAACCTACTGTTGGGAGAACTGCGTTCGTCATTTTCCCCGGAATTTGAGATAGTTGGAGAGGTGGAACTCAACGCCGCGTCGTACCTCGTCACCAAAGCGGGGAAATAAAAAATATATCTAGGAATGACTAAAGATTTTTTTAAAGCTTGAAGCTAATAAAAATATATATATTTTAATCACTTACAGAGAAAATTACAAAATATTAAGTAGAAAAAATATATTTAGAAAACCAAACACCGTTTTATGTTTGAAAAAAGCATAATTCATACTAAAGTTGAAATCCAATTCAAATCACATTACGCAAGCCTCTAAAATTATAATTGTTTTGCAAAACAACAAAACAATATATAAATAACGTTAATAATCACACAACTTGTTCGTAAAATGTTCCACATGGCAGAGTAGGCAAAGAGTACAAAAAACCTATTGGTAACACTGTTCTTATTAAAGAGAAGGCCTGTCGTGGCGCAGCGGCACAAGCGTGTGACTGTAAACGACAGGTTATGGGTTCGATCCCCGCTCGAAGAAATGAAATATTTAAATATTAAATATTAAATAATATTTAAATAATGCATTCATTTCTTCGCTCTGGTAACAAGTAAAAGCGCGGCGTTGAGTTCCGCCACTCAACAAGCAATGCCTCGAATTCGACGGCTTAATGCTGGGTTCCGTAGTTCCTGTATACCTTGTCGTATGCGATAAACAAGAAAAAAATCATTTCTCACTTTTTCTCCAAATTTGAGGCATTGCGCATTGAGTGGCGTAATTCAACGCCGCACTTTGCCTCATTACCAAAGCGAAGAAATCCAAAATATTATATATTTAATTTCTTAGAGTGGGGATCGAATCCACAGCTATCACTTTTACAGTCGCACGCATGTGTGCTCCTGCGACACGACTGGCCTTTTAGAAACATAAATAATTAAATATAGGATTTATAATTAAATAAACTGTCGAGCTTGAGGTCGTTATTTGCAAATTTAATATTGGTATAAAGTTGAAAATGTGAAAATTATTCACAGTATTAAAATACGAAATTGAAAATATTAATTTGAATGAAATGAGGTTATTGTGGCACAGAGCGTCTGGTATGCGGGGATTCGATTCTCACGTCGGGTACGTAATATTTTCATCTGGTTAGACTTGTCAATAGGTTCCCAGGTTTCCCCTGTCAACCCGGCCATGTGCAGGAGACAGCGTGAAGCAGAGCGGTACTGAGAGAAGCCGAAAAAAATAGTATTAATTAAACATATATTCATAAAAACTAAAAACACGAGCTGTTTGTATATAAATAAACAAAATAATAATTTAAATCTAAAATTAGAGAATTAAAAACGATTTTATATCTTCACGTTGTATCTAGCACAAGGCAAGGCAACTTAGGACTACAATGTTTCAAAATTAATTAGGCGTAACTCAACGCCGCGTTATGCCTTGCTGAAATCTATTTAACCTTCATGTCAGATCAACGCACACAAATACAAATTGCATACTGAAAACCGAACGGCATATAAAATGCAATAAGAAAATGTTCAACGCTTGCCAGCGGGCGGCCGGTGGGCGGTATTATTTTGGTGAAAGAGAAAAACATCGCCCACAGCGATGTGAGCAGTGACTACACGTAGAGGTATTCATGAGTAATAGCGAAATATTTACGTAATACAGGTGTTTTTTTTTTTATTTATAAACCAATATTGGCTTACCTGGTCTATTTTTGTCCGGGATGGATTTTTGGAGATTCTGTAATACTCGTAATTGAATCAGAGACTTACAAAACGTGCTATAGTATACAGACGTGCTACAGTATATTGAGGCCTGTCGTGGCGCAGCGGTACAAGAGTGTGACTGTAACCGACAGGTTCTGGGTTCGATTCCCACCCGAGGAAATGAAATATTTAATATTTTCAACACGCAATGCCTCAAATTCGGCGGAAAGTAGGGAACAGAAATGGAACGGAGTGTCTTTACACTAGGTTCCCGGGTTCCCTCTGCCTACCCTGCCTCGTGAGGGATACAGCGTGAAGCTGAGTAGAGTAGAGTAGAGTAGTATATAGACACAAGAGTTGAAATAAGATTTGAAATTGCTACTGTTGTGAAAGATTGGAAAATTTTCACTGAGCCACAATAGCTTATATAATTATGATAAGAGCATTATGATATAACTTTCAAAAAAAGTCATTTACTTGTCGTTTTCGTTGAAGAGCATTTTCGTTTCTTGTCGGAAGTTTAGGGGAAATTTTAATTAAAATGTTGTAATATAAAAGACACCATTTTCAATATTATATATTCTGAAATATATATTAAATATGTTTATTAATTAGAAATATTTCCTAAATATATCGTCATGTTGTAAAATTAAAACCACAATTTTTTTTTACTACTGAAAGCTTTTAAGTCCAAGTGTCCTCTTGGAAACCGCCCAAAGGCACGGGTTTGAATCCCGCTACGTTCAATTTTATAAACTCTGTCAGATATACGCGTCATTCCGAATAGCAGGGTAGGCAGAAGGAACTTGAGAATCTAGTGTTAAGACACTCCGTTCTTCACTTTTTCTTAAACGTTTTCTAAGTATTTTTCTCACCAAAGTGTGGATTAATTTTTAAAGATAATATTATGAAAGTTGACATTAGGTATTTCAAGATGCTACGGAGTATAGGGAAGCATTAGAAAGGATTTCCGGAAATGCCTACAACAATTGGAAATAATAATTTACTCCAATTTATTTCACAAATTTTACAAATTACACAAACAAACAGACAAATTCTTATGAACAAAAATAAGAAACACAAAAAAACAGTCGTGTCATACAAGATACATGTAACACGATGCGTTCTGAAGGAGCTCCAGTATTAATATAGCAATGCTTTTATTAATAAACCACCGCGGAGTTACCTGTGCCACGCCCACTCCAACTACGATTGAAATAAAAATGTTCGAGTAAGATACATTTTCTTTTTTTGTAGCTTCACGCTGTATCCCGCAGGGTACTTGGGAACCTAGTGTTAAAATACAATTATAAATTCTCCAATTTCCGCCGAATTTGAGACATCATCCTAAGTGGCGGAGTTCAACCTCGCACTTTGACGTTTTTCCAGAGCGAAGAAATGAAAATATTAAATATTTAATTTGTAAATATTAAACATTTTGTTTTTCCGAGTGGGTATCGAACCCAACATCCTGTCCGTTAACAGTCACACTCTTGTGTCCCAGCGCCAGGATAGGCCTCACAAGTTGTACATTGATATAATTAACATTTTAATTCAAATTCTATTCGAGGGCCGATCAGCTAAAATATTTGATAAGATATTAATAGATAACTTTAAATGATTGTAGTACGATTCTCATGGTAGAGTATGCAAAGGAAACTTACTTACCCGTGAAACATGGCGTGTGGCGGAACTCAACGCCGCACTTCGCCTTGTTACCAGAGCGAAATAATGATTATATTGAATATTTAAATTTTTCGAGTGGGTATCGAGCTCACAACCTCAGTCACACCCTTGAACCGCGACATGTCTGAACATATTCCAATGAATTAAATAACGCTCAATATATAATATAATCTATGGTCAATATATCTATTGCGTACTTGTTAATAATATCAACATTGTATGCGTTATCCATTGATGAGTACAAAATATTATTATTATTTTGACCTAAAATAATTAGGTATAAATAAGAACCTGTCTGAAAAGCTGAAGAAGCGGCACAAGCGTGTGACTGTAACCGACAGGTTCTTGGTTCGATCCCTGGTCGAAATGAAATATTTAATATTTTCAATTTAAATATTTAATTTTTCATTTCTTCGCTCTGGTAATAAAGGCAAAGCGCGGCGTTGAGTTCCGCCACTCAACACGCAGTGCCTCAAATTCGGCGGTAAGTGGGGAACGGAGTGTCTTAACACTAGGTTCCCGGGTTCCCTCTGCCTACCCTGTCTCGTGCGGGATACACCGAAAAGCTAAAAAAAATAAGAACATAGACCTAAACGTTTAAACATAAACGGTTAGTGTATCTAAAATGAAACTCGAACTCACTACTGCCATAACTGAATTAAAACACTCCCACAGAGTCACAATAGTTTAAATCTCTATAAGAAGATATGACATAGTCGTAAACAAATGTAAAATAAAGCACATCACTAATATTTTCATTTGGCACCACATCTGGTGGTCATTGTCAGTTTTAACGGCTACATAAAACTATATATACGTTATATATGTGTACACCATAGAGTAGTAGTCATAGAGTATGTCATAGAGTAGTGGGGCAGTGTTTTAGTATGGAACGGTTGTGGATTCGACACTAGCTCGAGGAAATGTCAAATTCAAATACAAAAATAAATCAGTATTTTTCTAATTAGTCGTAAAGTTGAACGGAGTGCCTTAACACTATGTTTTAATCATCTTCACGATGTATACCGAACATGGCAGAATAGGCTGAGGGAACTTGGGAACCTAGTGACCGTTTAGTAACATTTCCATTCTTAAAGCCTGGCGTTCTGAGTAGTTGAGCTCTGCTGCGTCACCTCGTTAGAAGAGCAAAGAAATATAAATATAATATATCAGATTTTCTGGAAGTCTACTCCCAGTAGTGTGGTTTCTAAGCCACAACTGTGGCACGCTTGTGCTCCTGCGCCACAAAGGCCTCTTCAAATTACATGAAGATAAAAAACATAGTAAAACTGTACATATAATCTTTATATATTTACAAAGTACCACACTTCTGGACGGTCGCCAAGTGTCTCAGAAATTGGTATCTCCAATCGACAAATTATATGATTTGTTCAAGCATGCTCGGCATCGTGATGTGAAGTGCCAATTTTTTCGAATTGTATAATATTTTTCTTCACGCTGTATCCCGCACATGGTAGAGCAGAATAGACAGTGGAAATTTGGGAACTTACTATGACACTTCATTGCAATCCCCAATTTTCACTGAAATTCAAGCATTACGCTGTAAATGACGGAACTCAGCGCCGCGCTTATATGTATATATAGAACCAATAACTGCATCGCCACCACCGCCTTATAAAACGTATATCTTTTTTTTAAAAGGATAAAACATAAAGACAAAGTGTTGAGTTCCGTAATTCTACATGCAGGATATGATGAAAACGGTTCAATCCCAATTTGAATAATTTTAATATTTAACATTTTCATTTTCTGGGTCTATTAAAGTGGCAAAGCGCGGCGTTGAGCTCCGCTACTCAAATCGCAGTCTTTCCTGAATTCGGTGAAAAATGAGGAACGGAAGTGTCACTCACTCTGGGCACTCTACTGTGCGTTTCCGCAGTAACTTCTTTCCACGCGCCACGCAACTGGAAGTGGAGGTGGACCTGTCTGCGGCAATATTTCTAGGTCGATACAATATGGGTGCTTTCAAAAAGCATCTATCTTCATCTCAAAGGCAAACAACGCAAGTGTAGCTCATCAGGACGGGACCGTAACCAGCGTATTTATATATCATCAAGAAAAGTATTTTGTTCCAGTAAGATCTCTAAAACAAAAGTCCAATAAACAATAATCATATTGTTATCGAAATAATTATAAATTCTTTACAAGTTCAATATTTTGTTCACTGATTTTTTTTACGGAGAAGTAAATGATTTTATTAATTAACTCTAATGGCTTTACTCCTTTGGAATTGTCTAACGAACGTAACGAAATAAGCTGTATAAAGTATGTAAAGCTCTTAAGGAATCAAATAATTATGTTTAAGCCAAAAACTATAAGATACTGTTTTTATATAATAATGCTTTCTTGTAAAATTTATCGGAAAGTTTTAATAGTTTTCATATTAGCAATCAGTGTAAGTGCACTGAAAACGTACTTATATTTGGAGATAAATATGTTTTAGTATATTAAATAAATAATACAGTCGCAAGCGGGCGAAGCCGTCGGCGGATCTCTAGTACTGTAATACTATAATATCCTTAGTATGATTCTTATTTAAATGCATGCAGCACAGTGTATTCCTATAAGCGACACGGTTGTGGATTCAATTGGTAATAAGGCAAAGCGCGGCGTTTAGTTATGCCACTCAACACCCAATGCCTCAAATTCGGCGGAAAGTGGGGAACGGAAGTGGAACGGAGTGTCTTAACACTAGGTTCCCGGGTTCCCTCTGCCTACCCTGACCGTGAGGGATACAGCGTGAAGCTAAGTTGTGGATTCAACATCCAATTAGGGCAGTACCATTCATCAAAGGTGAAAGAAAGCGCTGAGTTCAGTTCCGTCAATTAACATTCAATATCACAAGACTTAAGTACAAAGTCTAGTATTTTGTAGTATTAAATGAACCTAGGGAATCCATATCCTTGGCCAATTCTGCGGAGTATGAGGGGACAGCGTGAACAGCGTAAATGTATATAAAATTCAATATAATTTAAAATATTCGTTTGATCAACTCGTACAGTTGAATGAATGTAATGCGAATCATTGAATACGTGCACGTGACAATATATTGTGGAAAGCACTAATTAATATGTTAGGGTGACCATATGAAATTGGAGATTTCAGAGACATTTATGATCATTTCATACCCGATGTATAGAAAATTTTTTTTTCAATTTAACTGTTTATCTGGTTGTGAGTCTGAGTCTGGAATGAACCCATATAAGTATTTTTTTTATTATAAACCATTATTTACTTGTGGAAGGACCATCCTTAGATATATTTTATAATGAAATTTTTTTTTATTTTTACAACTTTGTCCATTTGAGTTCGAGTTTTTATTAATTTTGCTTACTTGAAAGTGTCTGACCGTATGAGAATTAATTCTAATTTGGAATAATGAATTATTTTTATTTCCTAGTTTTAGTAAGAAGCAAAGCGCAGCATCGAGTTCTGCCATCTTCATCATCATCATGATTATCATTCTCGCCATGTCCGGAACGTTAAACATGGTACTGTATACCTACGTTTAGAGTTGACACACACACTTAAAATGTGTCACGTGTCATACAAAAAGGAAAATTTACTTTATTTCCATTCGTCGAGCCGTGTTAAGTTCTATTTTTTATATAATGTTTTCAATAAAAATATACGTAGCTGAATATTTGTATCGATTATGAATAATTGAATCGATTTATAGTCTAAAATATACCTATAACTCTTAAAAATACTTCATATAAACATTCATATAATCAAATGTTCTTGAAGTAAAATTAATACGTTGAAATTTCAATCTTCCATATGGCATGTTCAGCAACGCTTGAGCGACAGTTCCGTCGTCATTTAAACGTCGATATTGAAGGTTTTGAACCTCATTTTTAAAATACCGCGTTATTTGCCTATATTTCTTTTTACTTTTAAGACATGTTGTTGCTCAGAGACGTAATTGTGCTACTGTGAACGCGACAGGTTGTCACACACTCTCACAATTTTTAACGGAAAGTGGCGAACGTGAATTTAACGCTTACATCCTTCCTCCAACTCTGTTAAATGCAGCATACAGTGTGAAGTTACAAAAATCAACATGAAACGTTTGAAAACTATAGTATGGTAATATAAAATGTGTAAAAAACATACTTTTGTCTCTATTTTTGAAATTCACGGGTAATCAAGCTGGTAATATATCAAATAAACAGAAAAAAGGATATATATCACTAGACGTATTATAGCTAAGAATTTTAGCGTTTAGCGTGGAGAGGTCAAATAAACCAAAGCATCGCTACGCATACTACAATCTCAGAGTAAAATACCTTGTACTGTATTCTTGAAGGTCAATTGTGGTCTCCACATGTCCGACTTGTGATAGCACAACTGTTTAAATATAGATTAAAACTCACTATTCATTTTTTGTTTTTTTTTTATGGAAAAGACGGCAAATGAGCGTACGAGTAACATGATGGTAAGTGATCACCGTCGCCCACGGTCCCGTAAATGAGGAGAGGAGCTACAGGAACGTTACCGACCTTTAATGTGGATGGGCACCGGGGTCTGGCATTACCCAATGCGAAGCGCAGTGACCAAAGCCACTACCTAACGCCGGTTTTAAATGACGGGGGTGGTATTAATCCGATCGATTCTGCCCATGTGTGCCATTGCAGACAACGTGAATCTCCCACACGTAATTTAATCACCTTTTACGACACCATCAGTGCCAGGGTGATCACCCTGGGAATCACCCTGGTATTGATGGTGTCGTTAGCATATATTGGACTGAATGTAGATAAATTCTTATCTATTTTTAAAATATCTTCTCCCAGTGACTTATACTCAGTCTTTCTACTTTATAGTAAAGTATAGTTGCAATTACTCTTACATGTATTTTTAAAATATCTTCTCCCAGTGACTTATACTCTGTCTTTCTACTTTATAGTAAAGTATAGTTGCAATTACTCTTACATTTATTACTATATATAGATTTAAAAAAGTTCATCGCCATGGTCACCCTACTGCCCCCCTCGATGCACCCCTTGCACACGTCAAAATAGCACTGATGCGTCAGGAACTGAGATCACTGTAATATTTATGATTCAATTAAATTTTTGCTGATTCATTTTCAGAAATATGCTCGAAATATTTTAGTTTTTATGTAATGTCGGTCTCTTGATGTAAAATCAATACGTTGAAATTTCAATCTTCCATATGACATGTTCAGCAATGCTTGAGCGACGGTGCCGTCGTCACTTTAACGTCGATATTGAAGGGTTTGAAGCGTGAATCTAACCTCATTTTAAAAATAACGTGTTTTTATTATCATATGCTCGAAATATTTTAGTTTTAATGAAATGTTGACTGTCTGTTTTCCGTTTTTACACTTTTTATTATATAAATAACTGCTTATTAACTTAAATGCACTGTAAATCGTTTATGGCAAGGTAGGATGAGGGAATTTAGGAACATAATATTAAGACACTTGATTCACCACATTCCGCCAAATTTGAGGCGATTGCGTTTTGAGTGGCGGAATTCAACGCTGCGTTTTGCTATTTTGCCAGAGCGAAGAAACGAAAAAGTTAAATATTCATTTTCTCGAGTGGGTAATCGAACCTGCGATTTTTCGTGTACCCTATTAACTCAATCAAAGTCTCTCACTAGATTTTTGTGAACAAATGAACGATGAAAGCAAAGATATAAAAATTAATGCACAAAAGGGTAAGTAAGTCTTCAATACATTCTCAGTTTTGGTTATTTTTGGTCGTTTTTTGTTAAGCACCAAAAAGGTGAAGACCACTCCGTTTCTATAATATCCGTTTTTATATATCTCTCTGTTTTTATATTTCGAGTTTCTATATTATTTATTCTCATTAGCTAATATAGAACCTTAGACATCTCGTTGCGCCACAATGGTCTCTATCTCACTCTCACTCATCTTCACGCTGTTTCCCGCTCATGGCAGTGTATCTAGAGATGACAGGGTGAACCTAGTGCTAAGACACTCCGTTCCACTTCCATTCTCCACTTTTCGCCAATTTGAGGCGTTGCGTGTATTGCGATTGGAGTAACTCAACGCCGCGTTTTGGCTCTGTCAAGAGCGAAAAAATGAAATGTTTTCATTAAATAATTTAAATTGAAAATATTAAATATTTCATTTCCTCGAGTGGGGATCGAACCCACAACCTGTCGTTTACAGTCACAAGCTTGTGCCACTGCGCCACGACAGATATCTAACCCCCATTAAATGCAAATAAAAATCGTTTTTAGGGTTTCTTACGTCACATTGGCAGAAAGTGGGGAACGCACCGGAGTGCCTTAACACTAGGTTGCCAAGTTTCCTCTGCCTACTCTGCCATGTGCTAAATATGCCGTAAAGCTGAAAAAGAAGCCGTATACTTCCCGTAGTAAGATCGCTGATTGAATGTAAAGTAACACTTCACCTTTCTAGTGCACAATGTGAGATATTACGATTATGCAAAATGAATACAGGTTAACAAACACAAAGTAATTTATTAATGTTAACTGTACCATTTTTTAAATAATACCGTTGGTAACATCACTTGGCCGGCATAAAATATTTTTTTATGCCGGCCAAGTGACGTTTATAAATATCTATCACCGTTGACAATCCAATTATTATTTTTTTCTCAATTGAACCAATGAGGGGCGCGGAAAAAATGGTGAGCGAGTCCGATGCGCAAGCTTTTGCAAGTTTTTAAATTTGAAACAACTTCCTATATATACAGTAATATGAGCTGTTTGAACGAAAAGCCTTAGCCCTTTCTATACTAATGGAAGCTACAACGTATTGGTATAATATAACAACATGTCAATAACATTTAACGGTCAAAAATTAGATCAAAAACGATAATAATATATACATATTTTGAATAAAGTAATTTAATTTGACTTTTGAAAATAATAACTATACTCTTAGTGAAAAGCGATAGTTTTAAAATCGATACCCAATAGTGAGATTCCGTTTTCATTTCCCCGCTCTTCTTAAAAAGGAGTGTAGCGTACAATGTAGGTGATTATAATATAATAAGGCCTGTCGTGGTGCAGCATAAGCTTTTGACTGTAAACGACTGGTTGTGGGTTCGATCCCCACTCGAGTTACTTAATGTTTTCATCGCTTTTGACTGGTTATATAAATATCTAGATATATTTTACTATTTTTTCAGCTTCACGCTGTATCCCGCGCATATCAGCGTAATCAGGGGTACTTTGGAACCTAGTGTTAAAACACTCCACTTCCGTTCCCCACTTTCCGCCGAATTTGAGGCATTGCGTGTTGAGTGGCGGAAGTCAGGAGTACTTTGGAACCTAGTGTTAAGGTTGCTTACACTTATATGCGCGGGATACAGCGTGAAGCTGAAAAAATAGTAAAATATATCTAGATATTTATATAAGCAGTCAAAAGCGATGTTCGAATGGAAACAGGAAAAAAGGAGTTTTACGTATTAGAGTCAACGCAATCATGTCTAATTATTTAAATGTTAATGTTACTTACTAAACTTAAGGCTTAGTTAGTCAGAGCGCTGGAACGGTATTCCAGAGGCGTGGGTTCAAATCCATATTTCATTCGTTCAAAATCCATTCGTTCAAAATTTTTATACGCTTTTTAAATTTAAGTTTAGTATTTTCTGTCCTAAGTGTGGAATAACACTTTAAAACATAGTAAAAATATTAATGTTACTTTTTTATTTATATCATTAGATGATCTAAGATTTCCAGAAATCTCTATATACGTCCCATTATAGATTATAAATGTGTATATTTCTGAGAATTAATGTTTATTTCACTTTCATGCAAAAACAGCTGAACGGATTTGAATTAAGCTTAACAGTAGGTAATATAGCTTATATATCAGAATATACAATGTATGTCATCATTGTGTATACTAGCTCAAGGCAGGGTAGGCAGAGGGAACATGGGAACCTAGTGTTAAGACACTCCGCTCCACTTCCGTTCCCCACTTTCCGCCGAATTTGAGGCATTGCGTGTTGAGTGGCGGAAATCAACGCCGCGTTTTGCGTTTTTACCAGAGCAAAGAAATAAAAACATTAAATATTTAAATTGAAAACATTAAATGTTTCACTACTTCGAGTGAGATTCGAAACCCACAACCTATCGATTACAGTCACACCCTTTCGCCGCTGCGCCACTAGAGGCCCATTATTGTGTATTTGTGTACATTTTTCAATTTTATTTTCCGCTACTCAGCAATGCCTCAAATTTTGCAGAAAGTGGGGAACGGAGTGTTTTAACACTAGGTTTCCAAACAATCAATCGACCTACCTTGCCATGTGCGAGATACAGCGTGAAGCTAAGTGAATGAATCTTAAGCTATTGTGACGTTATTCTAACATTAAAACTTCTATTACAAATACTTCCTCTTTTTAGGCTACATTTATTTAATATTTTACAGGGTCGTAGAGATTGATTAGTGTAGGGACTCTCCTTCACCACTTTCCTACCGAATTCATTGTTATATTGTATGACAATTGGCGGAGCTCAACGCCGCATTTTATCTTAAACGGACGGAGAAACGAATACAATTTACTTTCAGATTGAGATTCTAATTCACAACCTTTTACCTTTTTAAGCAGGCAATGTACGACAGTGGCATTTGAAAATTATTTAGTTATTAATTTAATAATAAAAAATATATAAAAAAAAAAAAATATTAAATAAGTCACATCACTATAAAAAAAAAATATTTTTATTTGTTTACTCATTAAGTTCATGTTTGCATTGATTATGTAATAGTAGAAAGTATTTATTATAATTATAAGAAAAGCAATAAAATGTTATATTTTTTATTAAAAAAAAAATAACGAACGATCACCTTTATCATAATTTACTCAGTTTTTTCCTTCTTCATTTAAAGACGTTGATCGCTAGGTGGCGGAGCTTAACGCCACATTTTGTATTTATTATCATTACCTAATTTCGAAAGAATTCTATATTTAAAGTTAAAATGCATTCAATTGGAGTAGAACCTGTTACAATGATATAGAATACAATTTCCTGCGCACGCGCAGTCACGTACGTATGTAGGTCACGTTATACCTTTTAAATTAAATAAAATACATTACCTAAATATGTTTAAAACAGTTAGTTTTTATTTCATATTTTTTATCTGTTATAGATTATAAACAAATTATATATATATATATATATATATATATATATATATATATATATATATATATATATATATATATATATATATATATATATATATATATATATATATATATATATATATATATAATATATTTATTTATTTATTATTTCATAACAATGAGTAATAATTAAACACAAACTATAATCCTTTACCCTATTATTATTTTTTAAATAAAACAAAAATTAAAACAATTTTTTCACTAATAAGCCATATATTTATTAAAAAAAAAACAATACAAAATAATAACATTCAGCTTACAATATTCACTATATATATATATATATATATACATACATACAGACTGACGTACAGAAGTACAGTGTACGCGGGAGGCGCGTAGGGGGGGCAATATCTCAAAATAACCACTTATTTCGGTAATCAACCCCGCTCTGCGCCACTCCTGCGCAGCTTCACTGTCCGCTAAGAATTCGCAATCGGCCGACGTCTTGCTCGTCGATTGGGTTATAATGACTTAAGCCAAATGAACCCGTGTTACAGTGTATAGGACATAAGTATCGAGTGACAGTTTTTTTTCTTTTATTTTAACAATAATATTTGTGCATTATGGAGAAATCGCGGTGGGAGCGCTCCGAGCGGCGCGAGCATGTTGTACAACAAGAGCGGGTGCAACGCACCGAGCATTACAGCCAGATGATGTCCCAGCAAGGTGAGTTACGATATTTTTTTTCGTATTTTTTCTTTGCCCAGCGATGTTTTAGCTAATTTAAATTCCATATTACTGAACCAGAGTAATTCTAGACGTTATATTCGCATAGCTTTTCTCGTTTCTATTTTGAGGCAGCGTGGGCGGGCACCGGGAGAAGAATGTTCTGTGGTTATTTTTCACACTTGCTTCTCTTATAATATTGAAAGTATGTCGGTAAGCGAATTATTATTAATTCGGCGTGTAAAATGATACATGCCTATAAATGCAGCGCGAATGTTGATATGGTAAAACCGTATTTGGAGGTGGTCACGAACTCTTTTCTAGGGACGCTTGTAGGGATCAATTTTTACTGTTAATTATGTTTAACCTCATATTAATTACCTATTTGTTTATCGTTTGTTTGTCCAAGTGCTTAAAGAGTTTGGATAGATGATAATGGAGGGACTAAAATGTATAAAAATATAATGTTTCTTTTAAATAGTACAAAATATTTTGTTATTTGTATTAGTAAAATTATAAATGTGTTATTATTTTTATACATATTTATATATAAACTTAAAAAAAATTGTAATTATGACTAGGAAACATGAACAAAATTTCGCTAAAGTGATAATTCATAAAGAAAAATATTATTTTTAAAACGAATCGATCTATGAACCTATAATAAAAGTTATTTATGTAAATACATGAACAACGATATGAATATCTCAACAACGACTGGAACGATTTTGATGAAACTTGGATAGTTGCCTAAATTAGAACATACCTCATTTCAATCAAAAATAATATAATTTCGACATGACTTTTAATTCCGACGAATTCATGAACAAACATACAAACACTTACAATTTAACACTCTTTTTTTAAATTGGTAAATAAAATGTAGTTTTGACACATTAAAATAATAATTTAACAGATACATATTATTTTCAACTGAAATACCTTTGGCAACATCTGTTCAAATAAAAAATGAATCATATCATAAGAAGCTGACGGTACTAGCGTGACTTCTAACCATAACTTTGCTCAAGAAAAAGAATCATTCTTTGAACAAGGAAAGTGTTTTTCGATGTTGTAATATTATGATGATATAATGATTACAATCAATAAACGATTATATATATATATATATATATATATATATATATATATATATATATATATATATATATATATATATATATATATATATATATATATATATATATATATATATTTGGGACCATATAGAAGGGCAGTTAAGGGAACCCAGTGTTAGACACGTTGTCCAAACAATTCACGTATTCGAAATTCTGTGTGTTGATTTTAACCACGGAATTGAACGTCGCAATACCGAGTTTGTTATTTACTTTGCTTATTATCTGATTACATCTAAGTCTACCTGCGGTCACGGACTTCTGTTAAGTGACATATTGGTAATTTAAATACGCGATCAAACTAGTTTAAATTGCTTCATAAATATATCATTGGCGTCTTCTGTTAATCAATAATTAATTGTATATAAAAAAAAAAAAAATAAACAATATTTTATCCAAATCGACGAATTAAAGTAATTGTATTATTTAAGCTATATATTTCGTTTGTGACTTGAAGTTACCAATATATTTTTGAAAATAATTTAACTTAACTTAACTTAACCGATTTAAGTCCCCACAACTTATTTGAGGCCGAATCCGCCTCATAACATATAAAATTACAATACCAACAATTTCCTCAGACCAATCAAGCGTTAAACTAATCGTAATACACCCAACGATTTACTCGCTTGCTGTTTTCTCATATAATTATCAGTTTTCTATTTCTATAGTGAGAATGTAACAATAAGGCAATGGAAAACAGAAGATTGTCAGTGAAATTGGCTATATATTGGATGTGTTAGAAAATGTTGTGGCATTATACGATATTGGGAATTATTAATATTAAAAAATATTTACTTTAAACCTCTTTAAATATTAGTTCCAAAAGCCAATAAACATTAATTACGATAGTATCGTAAATATACATAATTCTGTGACGTTGTTTTTCCTATAATTTTGGAGATATTGCGTGTTGAATGGCGGAACTAAACTCCGCAGTTTATTCTGTTAGAAAGTAAATAGAATCCACAACCATCAATCGTTTGCACATTATTTAATTACCTACACTATATAATAAAAAATATATTTCACATAAAGTTATAAGCGAAATTAAAAGCACAAAATTTTTAAAATTATCATATTTTCTATTTAATAGATAAAACTACCGTTACGTAAACGGGTATAATGTTACAATTTATACTAAAATATCTTCATACATGTACGCTAGCATCGCGCCAGAGCAAACCATGTCAAACGGTTCGTATCACACGATGTCACACTTATGGTGCGGTGGTTAACTGCTTTTACTATTTTAAGTAGGTAACGAGTTCATTGTTTTGTTGTTCACAGCTCTATGAACAGGTTCTATGAACAGGGCAAAGTGCGGCGTTGAGTTCCGCCACTCAATACGCAATACCTCAAAATTACATTTGGTTTCCAAATACTCTCTGTCTACTGTAAGGCGGACAAAGGGAACCTGGGAACATAGTGTTAACCTCACCGTTCCCATTAAGACACTTCCATTTCTCACTAGCGGACTTGGAAGGTTAAAAACATGTTAAGGCTAAGAATTGCAGGCGATCATTACTCTAATACAACAAGTTATTTTTGACAGAAAATAAATATTATTGAAAACAATAGAGACAGTTTGGGACAGTAATTGTTGAGAAACACGATTGTAAAAACAAAAGGTTGTGGGGTCCATTTGTCATTTAAGTCTCTAGTAACGAAGTATAACACAGTATTGAGTTTCAGCACTCAACACGCATTGCCTCCAGAATCCAGCAGAACGTCAAGAACGATATATCTTAATAGGAAGGTTCCCATGTTCCCTTTGCCTACCATGATACATGTAGGGTACAGCATGAAGCTAAAACAGGAGAGAATAGAGCCTGTTAATGCTTTGAGAACTAGTTTGACGCGTTTGTTCCGAACACTGGGTTTTGTACATTCTAACAGTAGTTGGTCGCAGTGGCTGCCTCTTGACGCATAATCTTCCATCATTTTATGTTCTATAAAAAAACTACAGCGCAGATATTATCTTAATGATATTTCTAGTGAAAATTAGTTAGTGAAACTTTTAATATTTAGTTAAAACACTCTGTTCCTCATTAATACACTTACGTTTCCGGTTCTACAAATTCCATTGGATGCGAAATTTCCTTCGAAATGGCGGTGTTCAACGCTGCGTTTTGTATTGTATTAAATTGGTGGAGTTAAACGCCGCATCTCATTTCCTTTGATACTACAGCTAGTAGATCAAAATTAGTTATTCGTTCGTTAAAAATGAAACCACATTTTGGACTTTGTCTCATTAACGCAGGAAATTAATTTGATTATAATAAAATTCCAACGCGGGAATCGATGCCGTAATCGTCGTGTTACATTACACTGATCCACCATAATAAGAGCTAATCGAGTCAAGTCAAGTCAAGTCAAGTCAAGTTAATATATCTTTCATGTAAATAAAACTATATACGATACAAAAAATTAACAATTTTAAAATTCGTCAAAAGAAAACCAAAATTCCAAATGAACATACGATATTGCAATAATAAAACATATATGTAAATAACATTTAAAAAGGAATGAATCATTGTTATAATAATACATATTAACCACAAACGGGCATCGAATTCACGACCACAATACTTAATACGCTGCCGTTTTACAAAATAAATTGAAATATTTTAATATTGAAAGTTACGAGTATTATTAAAGTAAACAATATTTACTTTTATATGTTATGATGATATTCATTGATTCGCCATAGTAGAGAAGGTAACAATTATACACGGTAAGCGTCGCTGATAACAAGGCAAAACGCGGTGTTGAGGCCCGCCAAGTAACGCACAATGTCTCACAAATTGTATATAAGAAATGTCTTAACATTAGCTTCTGTACGCCTATCCCGCTGAATGCGGGAAACAGCGTGATAGCTTCACGCTCCATTTGATTCAATTGAAGTTAAACGATTTTTTGTTCCTCTGACATTCCATCCAGTAAAACTAGTAAATAGTGGAAAAAAATATACAGAAAAAATCCAATTCAGTGCTCTAAGTAATATGTTTATCGGCAATTGACCCGAGATTCAAAGATTGCATTTTGTCACGACTCCATATTACGCAAGCACCAACAAGGAACTACTACAGAAATGTATCCAAAAAAATATGGACAAAAACTTTAATAATTATAGTTAACACGCGATATTCACACTTTTACTTAATTTATAACGAACTGGCTGTCGCCCGCGACTTTGTGCGTCTTCATTTTAATACAACGTGACAAGGGTGATCTGTAAAATATTGAATGTGTCAAATATTATTTTCGTGACAAAAAAAGTACAATTGAAATAAAAAACGGAATCTTTTTAAGTACGGCGCAGTGTTCAATCCGAATTCTACTAAATGAAATGTTTAATATTTACATTTATTCGCTTTGGTAACAATGCAAAGATACTCCCGCCACTCAAAACGCCCTTTAAATCGGCGGTAAGTGGGTTATAAAACGGAGAGTCCTTTCACTACGTTCCCAAGTTCCCTTACTCTGCGGCGTAAATGTAATTGTATAAAAGAAGAATGAGCAACATAGTGCAAAATGTGGAAGCTATGCGCTTTATTCCGGATGAAATAAAAAAGATCATAAAAAAGAATCAAGTGTTAGTAGACTCCGTTTTCCATTTTCCACTCAATATCGTGACATAAAGTGTAGAAATCCGGATCTTACAGAAGTGAGAAAATTAAAATAATCATTCACGTTTAAGAACATCTAAAATTCTTATTAAATTGTAATCACCAAAGGAACTAAAAAGCACTATCAATGAAGACAAAGCAGCTACTGTATATTGCTATATTAAAGTCTTTGACAAGGTATTTGAGCTTACTCTCTAACAACTTTAACAACATTTCAAAATTAACGAACTTTATTATTAAAACACCAATGTTCAGTGGAAATTTCATTTTGAGAGTGTGTATTCAATGAATTTAGAATAATTAAGAATATTGTTGAGGCTTGTCGTAGTATAGATACAAGCGTGCGACTGTAAACGTGAAAGGTTTTGAGTTCGATCCCCAGTCGAAAAAATACATATTTACTGTATTCTTCGCTCTGGTAACAAGATAAAGTGTGGCGTTGAGCTCCGCCACTCATGCTGTCTCTAAATCGGCGGAATTGGGAAACGGAACGGAGTGTCTTACCACTAGGTTCCCAAGATCTCTTTACCTACCCTTGCCGTGTGGAGAATACATCGTGAGCCTGAGTGAGCTAGTCAACATCGTGAGCCTGAGTGAGCTAGTCAATATCATTTCTATGTAACGTTCAGTTTACATAAATTTTGTATATAAACATACAGACGTACAAATATGGACAACATTTTGCATACGTTAAAACATAATAAATCATTGTTCTAATATTACCAATTTCGACCTGACACACACCCATTTCAAATTAATAACCTCCTTTTTGAAGTCGGTTAAAAACAACCATAGATATGACAAAAAAATGGTTTTCACGCTGTATCCCGCATGAAAAGGGAAGACACAGGAAACCAAGTGTTAAGACATTGTACATAGAGTAACTGAAATTTATATAACACAACATCTACATCTACAGATCACAAATGGAATTGAACTCACAAAAGCCGCATTCAACGTCTTTAATCCACTGCGCCATCACAGCCTAAACAAATTGGCCTTTAATAGATCATTTTCCACCATAAACCGATGATTAACGTATTTAAAATCATATATAAAGCCATAATTCTTAGCTAAGAAGCTTAACAGTTCTATAATGATATAGCGAAATCTTCTAACGGTGAGAGAAAGTACTGTACTGTATATACCGTACACAAAAAGTTAATATTACAACATGTTGTTCAACGGATCAAATAATTCGATTAGACGTGCGTGGCTTATCTGTGGTCTGTATTAATAATATATAGCTTGTGTATGTTTGGTTAAGCGACCTAATCTCGGGAAGTAATGGTACCATTGAAAAAAGTTAATTGTTCACCGATCGTTTCTGCAATTAATTGTCTTAATATTTTTTCTTTATGCACATAGCAAGATTGGTAGAGGGAACTTGGGAACCTGGTTTTAAGAGACTCAATTATTTATTAACTTCCGGTACGTTTCGTTCAATTTCAGCTGGATTTATGTTGAGTAGTGGAATTCAAGGCAGCCTTGCCTTGATACCAGAACGAAGATAACACTATTATTAAAAGAAAATTAAGAAAATTTCTCGGAAACATTTTTCATACATTTACAATTAAAATCAAGTATATATTTTGAAACAAAAAACATTAACTTAAGAAGGCTTTAATTCTCAAAAAAAAAAATTTTATCTCATATGGAATTTAACTGTGAACATAAAGCAAACTAACATAAAATCCCCGAGTTAACACCATTTTATAGACGTCGTTACTCAAGATCTTACGTTGCAAAGTGTAACATTGTAATATATAATAAAAAAAAATCATTATCAAGGATTTCGTTACAAAGAAACAACGCCACAGACAGACACACAAACAGATTCATACATATTTTTTTGAACTCCTCCCCATCCTCCTACTCCTTTTTTGCCTATTTGAAAATGATTTTGCAGCAAAATACACACTGATAGGGTATCGACCGAGTTGATCGAGTTATATCGTAATTAAGTTACTGGCGGGAATAATTTACGTACAGTATAGCAGAAATATTGATAACCAGTTAGTATTTTTTTTTATTTTTAATACTTTTAGGTCTTTTTTAGCTTTACGATGTTTCAGCCTTTAGGAAGGGAAGTCAGAGGGAACCTGGGAACCTAGTAATAAGACACAGTTTCGATTGCCACTTTTCGCCGAATTTGAGGTATTACACTTTGCCTTGTTACCAGAGCGAATAAATGAAATTTGAATTGAAGATATTGAATATTTCATTTGCGGATTGTTTGTGGATCGAACCACGATGCCTATCATGGCGTATGGACACGCTTGTGTCCATACGCCATGACAGGCCTCCACATTAAGTATAGAAAAACATTTTTAGAAAACTTCTATGATGATCATAATGTAGATGGACTTGCCTGCGCCTATTGAAAATTGTCCATATTCAATTGTATAATTTTATTGATTTCAATATTATATCTTTTTTTTAATAAAACTTACTCCCACTGAACAGACCGAACCATACATAAAAAAACCTTCCCAAGCTTGTAAACCGTCCTGGAAGCATATATGATTAAAAATCTATTGAAATAAAAAAAATTGTTATTTTTTTTATCAAAATTTAATATTTCACGTGCAAAATTTCACAGGTAAATACCCAAAGTATTGCCAACCTCGCAGCACGCTAGGACATAATTGACTTTGGCAACGATGAATTGAAAAATTCTGTTTTCGACCGTACAGTTGGTACTAACTGGGTTAGCTGTAAATTGCATATCGGTTATAATTTCATTTGGATCGACTGATATGTCGCATGTGTTAAATAAATCGATATATGTTCATAACACATTTAAAGTAATTCGCCTAAACCTTTAGGAATGAAAAAATACTCATTTAAAAAAAAACGTATTAAATTTTTTAACATTTTGCGCGAAATTTCCACATAATTACTCGTCGATGAGAACGTATAGCTTGGCGGTAAGAGCACTTGGACGGTTTCCAAGAAGCGTGGGTTTGAATCCCGCTACATAAACTTTAAAATAAATAATATGTTCCATATATTTTATTTAAAATTTATAATTATTTTCACATATATAATTTTAACTATTAAAGCATAAATACTTATGTATATATATTTCTATTTCAATATCACGCTGAATAGGTAGGCAGAGGTAACTTGGGAACCTGTTAAGATACTCTTCCCATCCGAGGAATTTTATTATAGTCAAAGGGTGTTCGTTGTTGAGTTCCGCTACTCGATACGAAGAAAATTTATTTTTGTTTAGAAAATTAAAATTTATTTAATCGAAAATTTATGACGTAAACAGTGACACTCTGTCACAGTATTGACTCTCCTCCGCTTAAAAAGACGAATGAATTCCATTTTAACAATCATAAAAATCAACAACAATGTTGTCGTACGCATTTATAAATCAAAAGCGTTATATTTCATTGTAACAGCTCTACAAATAATTAATTTAACCCAAAAATGGTCTTAACAGTGAGACAGGTGAACAAACGAACATACTTACACCAATACAATCCTAAAAGGAGCCCTGAGTTCTACTCATTCACTCACTTTCACGCTGTATCCCGCACACGGTAGATAACTTGGGAGCGCAGTGTTAAGACACTCCGTTGCGTTCCCCATTTTCTTTGCTAAACGGCGGTGTCAACGCTGCAATTTGTCTTGTTACTAGAGCGAAGAAATCTAAGAAACACTAAATATATAATTTAATGTTTACACTTCTTCATTTGATAATCTATTAAATATTTAATTTCCTCGAGTGAGTATCGAACCTACAACCTATCAATCTAGTCACACGCTTTTATTGCGTCACAACAGTTCTCCAACACGAAGATAAATACGATAGTAATTACTACAATGTAAATTGAACTCCGTTATGATTCATATATAAATATGGTTAGGGCCTGATACTGACCATATGGCGGCAGTAGGTCAAGATGCAATGGCCTATACATAGAAAAGCACAAACGATTTTATACTTTATTTCAAAATACGTAAAGATGATATCTAAAATTTTAGTTTCAGCCCACGGGAAAATAAGCTCTATAATAAGATCACTAAGGAATATTTAAGTTTTCCATAGATTTCATATGAACTTGGCGAATGTGTACTTTACTGACTTTTTAATATAAAGGTTGTGAGAAAGTAGTTTTTTTTTTCTTTGCTCACCTGTATTTAGAAGGATAAATACTGATGAAGAGATAAAAAAGTTATAGAACGTAAATTTTATACTACAACTAACAAGGTTGGCAAGGGAACCTAATATTACGACACTCCGTAACACCAGCGCCCTCAAGTTTTGGCATTTGTCATAGCCTTACTCTGATAAGAGAACAAAACAGGGACTGTGGAATAAAGAGTAAATAGTAACTATAATAATTTAAATACGTTAAAACACTCCGTTCCGTTGCCCAGTTTCCGCCGAACTTTAGGCATTGCGTGCTAAGCGGCAGAACTCAACGGCACGCCTACCGTTGGTACCAGAGAGAAGAAGAAAATAATAAATAATTCATTATCTCAAGCGGAATTGAATCTACAACCCATTGTGGCTAGAGCTACAACTATTGAGATATATACTTATATAGGCAATAAACACCTGTTATAATAATTAAGTAGGTACAAGACACGGACAATTAATAATTCGTTCCGAAGACTGAATATCATTGAAACGTAAAACCATAGGTAAGGGCATTTACTATTGCGAGACCAACTAAGCGAATCAGCTACCTTTATAGACATCATTAGCTAAAGGCAGAGGCAGAGTGAACCTAGTGTTAAGGCACTCCGTTCTCACTGGGACTCTTTCGTTCCTCACTACTCTATACTGTATATATGTTAGGTACTATATAAAATAACATATTTTCACTATTTTTATTAAAGAGACGACAATTAAATAAAAATTGCAAACTTGCAATAAAATTATTAAAATATTACCAAAAAAAAAATAAATAAATAATTGTCAAATTTCACTAATAAACGACTTGTTAAGACACTACTTTGTCCATTAAAACATTTCCGTTCATCACTTTCCACTAAATTCTTCAGACATTGCGTGGTGAATCGCAGAACTGTGCGCCGCACGTTGCCTTGTTACCAGAGCGATAGAAACGAAATATTTAATATTTATTTTTCTCCGAGTGGGAATCGAATCCACCACAACGTACAACCTTACCAACAACGTTAGCTTACTGCATGCTTGAGCTACTGCTCCACGACACAATAAATTTCAAGTACATAATTAAATGTTTTTAGGTTATTATTACCATAGCATTGTCTAATTAACGCTATGGCCTTAATTTTTATCGCCATTAAGAGATAATTTATTCAGTCTCTTTGATTTCTATTCTTAAGTATCAAGATTTTATATAAAGATATTTTATAAGGCACAGTGTCTGATTGTAAACGTGACGGTTTCAGGCTTGATTTCCAAAATTCTTTAACTAATTAAAAGCGCAGCGTTAAGTTACGCAGTTAATACACAATGTCTCAAAATTGGGCGGAAAATTTAAAGTATATGGGAATTGCGTGCTGAGTGGCGGAATACAACACCACACCTTACCTTGTAGAGTGATGAAATTAAAATATTTTACAACTCCAAGTGGTAATCGAACCCACAATCTGTCACGTTACACTTGCACGCTAGCACCACGAAAGACCCACGGATTTTTAAGTAAAACAAACAAGTACTTCAGAATTGATATAGTAATACCTAAGATGTCCTAAATACCGCCTCCGCTAGGTATGCTTTGCCTACAACATACATTAGACTGGCTAAAATTGGCTGAACTGTTCTATGGCTCGCTCAAAGACCATTGAAGTATGCGGTTTTCAGCAAAACATACAAATATACGCATTAAATTATAACTTAAAGTTCCATAACCTAAACGAAAAAACTAAACAAGAAGCATACGGTTATAATAGTTGGAAAACATATCCTTCCAAAATATAAATATGTGATTACTTTTCTCCAAACTGAAGATTAACACTAAAAATGATAACAAAATATTAAATAATGTAAAAAAGCATATTTAGCATATATATGTGAACTATCACGCTTAGCAAGATAAGCAAGAATTAGTGTTAAGACACTCCGTTCCTCACTTTGTACCAAAATATCTACATATTTCATGACATTGTGTTAAGCATCATACTTGGTCTTGAACATAGGGAATTAACAAGTTCAATTCCATAATTTCAATTCCATAATTTCAAAAAGGGTATACCAGTATGCTGTTGCGATAGCTACCATAAATAAGCAATGTTTATCAACCTCATTTGCTTATTTTTTCGGCTATACAAAAGAGTTACAGACACAAAAATCGACCTGAACATAAACAGGCTAACACTATTGCTGACAGCATATTTTAGGCCTGTTTTACGTCAGGGTCACAAGCCACAGGTTGTTGGTTCGATACCCACTCGAGAATATCTCAATTTCGGCGAAAAGTTGGGAACAGAACGGAGTGTCTTAACACTAAGTTCCCAAGCTCGCTCTACCCTGCCAAGTTCGGGATAAAGCGTGAAGTCGAAAAAAAATATTTTTTGTGTCTGGCGATATAAAAAATCCTAGCTTCATTTCTGTTCGGTATTTATAGTTCAGAAAACGTGTATAAAAGAGTTATTTCATAATTCGCTGGTATGTCTCTTGGGCTGCATCCAACTCCTACGCAGTATGGAAATAGATTGAGATTCTCATACAAAATGTTACTTGGCCCTGGAGGTGACTACAGCTGTCGTTATAACTCATTTTCTATTAGTTCCGAACATGCAATTGAAAATTATAAATGTTCAGACAAGCCAAAGGTTGAACCTCAAATTTACGTAAAACACAGAAAATTAAAATATTTTTTTTAAGTATTTAATGATCAATCATTATGATAAATGTAGAACCAACCTACTACTTGAAGAATGCAACCAACGCGGTTTTCATTTCTTTTGTATGGTAACAAGATAATTTACACCGTTCTGTTGACTTTTCTTGCTGTATACAGAATTTGGTGTGAAGGTTAAATAAAATTCTTGATTTCCCATTTCTAACCCCATGACCTTGACCCTAAAAAAAAATTTCGATCCAAGAGCTCAAAATAATATATGATATATGTATGTGTGCTTTTATAAAAATAGGTGTTCATTTTAATTTTTTAAAAGCATCTAGTGTGAGCTGTAAAATCCCCTGTCTCTACTAATTTCAATTCTATGAAAGCTATCGGTTAGTTTTTTTTTCTCTTTATTTTTACACAGTCGAGTGTATATTTTGCGTTTATTTTATATAAATATTTTATATATTTATTAATAGATGTTATATGATCAATTAAATTACGTTTCTGGTCTTTTTTCTTTTTACTTTTTTACATAATTCTCAATTCTTGATTAATTTATAATGTATATATATTATAAATTAATCAAGAACCCAATAATAAATACTTCATATTCTCAGATATATTTTGTATAAAAGCACAAAAATCTTTTCTTTGGTTGTGGGTGCGAATTCTACTTGGGAAAAAAGATTATTTTAATTTCCTCACTCACAAGAAATGCGGCGCTAAGTTACGACGATGTCTCAAAGATTGCTCTAAAGATAGGGAACATAGATCCTTAACATTAGGTTCCCTCTGCCTACCTGATATATGCAGGATAAAGCATGTAACTAAAACAAGTGTATTTTAAAGTAAAATCGAACATATTTAATACTTTTTTTTATAAAAGATCGACAGTCGCATGCCATGGTCGAAGAACCGGTCCTCTCATGCTCCTCGACCTACTATACACATATTTACGCTCATTTCAAGCAATATTTACTTTAGTCCTTAGCTTAAGTTATTCTTTAAATATTATACCTAAAGATGATCTATAGATCTTCAAATGATCTATTATTGATCTATACATAGCACTATATACCTAACATTCGATATCGAAAATACTGAATAAATTTTATTTATGTTGAATATATAGATTCATAATATGAATTAAAACATTGCTTTTTTTCCTGTCTTTTTGATACTACTATAGGCTTTCGTTATAAATTTAAATTAAAATTTTAATCTGAGGCCCGCCTTGGCGCAGTGGGACAAGAATACCACTGTAGTGCGGTTATGTGTTCAATTCCATTAGATAATCTAAAAAAAATGTATAATTCCCTCTTTCTGTTAAATGAGGCAAAGCGCGGCGTTAAGTTACGGAAGGTGAACGGAAGTGTCTTAATAGAAATGTAATGTCCTAACACTAACTACCCTGCTATGTATAGGATACAGCATAAAGCTAAGAAAGTTTTAATGTGTAAGTACAAATGATTATTTTATTAAAATACTCGTATACTCTTGTAATTGAATCATAATCGCGGCGATTATAAGTTCGATTTCCATTTGTCGAAATTAATAATAGACACTATCTTGCTCTGGAAATAAAACAAAGTGCAGTGCAGTGTTAATTAGTAAATAAAAGGAAGGAGGAATAAAAATTTGGTATGTGCACAGATTTCTAGGGGAGAGATATCCAGATATTTCTATAAAAAAAAAAAAAATTTATTAATTCTATTTATATTTAAAAAAAAAAGACTAAATTAATTATTTAAAAAAATAAGTTAAAAAATAACATGAACTTGCTTTTTATAACAAAAAATGTAAAATTACATCTTTTTATCGAACCTGATTGCAAGAATTCTGGTTTGCAAGCGATTATTATGGCTTTTTTTTTATTTTTATGTCGTTTTCTCGATAATATAGCTGCTTTGCGGCGAAGGAATTTACAAATCTCATAAAATACGCACTAAGTGTAATTCAATATTGGTTTTTTTAGACGGATATAGTATTATGATACTGAGTTCCCCTCGGACGCAGTCTTTATAATATCTCTCTCTCTCTCTCAGCTTCACGCTGTATCCCGCACATAACAGGGTAGGCAGAGGGAACTTCAGTACCTAGCTTTAAGACACTCCGTTCCGTTTCCCAATTCCTGCCCAATATATGATATTTTTATTTAATTTAATATATTTTGCCCCCATTAATTTAAATTACATTCGATGTTGAAATTTGCTACTCAAAATACAACATCTTTGGAAATATGCATAAATCCAAAATAGATCGTCTTAACACTGCCTCCCTGTCAACCCGCTGTTAAAACTGAAATAATTAATTGTACACATCATAAACACTTAATGAAATGTCAAAATTAAACTCGTATTAAACACATACATACAAACGTACGTGACTTGTTCGCGACCAAAATGGAGTTCGTAATAAGATACGAGTGGTGTGCACGAAAATAGCCGCGCGAAAAGAGCTCGCTCGCTCCGTCACCGCTGACTCATGCGCATCTTAGAACTGGGGTAACATATTGATGCTCGGTATTACCTCCAGAATATGTGGATCGTTATTAACATAATATGTCATTGTACACTTGAAGACAAGAACAAATTTATATGTATCTATACTATTATTATTAAGCTATACAGTTGGCTGATCTAATCTCAGGAATTAAAAATGTCGAATTAAAAAATATTCTAATTTTAAATAAATGACAAATGTAACACACACACATTACCTTAATAGCGAATAATATTTTAGTAAATAAAAAGCGAATGTTTCATAAAGTATTGCAAGTTAAATAAGTTTCATAATAATATTAATTATAAAATGACCGGAAATCACATTTAATGTATAATTTCTCGTCTTTTACAGTGGAGAGCTCTGGCGTTGAACGCTTACCCATCGCCTCGGGCCGACCTGGAGACCCTTCGCCACCGATTTTCGAGCAAATATTTAAAAATGCACGATTTGCACAAGGAGGAAATGCCAAATTTGAAGGAAAGCTAAGAGGAAATCCTACTCCTGTTGTATCATGGACCAGAAAGAAGGCTCCATTGGTTGAGTGTAACAAATACAGTATGAGCTATAATGAGCAAACTGGGGACGTGTCACTGCTTATCAAACAAATTGGTCCTGGTGACGAAGGCGAATATACATGCACAGCAAGGAATCAATATGGTGAAGCGATTTGCTCAGTATATATTCAACCCGAAGGAGTGCCTGTACCCGCACATCAGACATCACAGCAACAAAGCTATAGGCACGTTAGTGAGAGTGTAGAACACAAATCTTATGGTACTCAAGGCTATTCTTCTGAGCAGTCGCGACAATCTCAAAAGTACGCATATACGAATGGGTCAGATTACTCATCCACAGAAGATTTTAAAGTAGATACATTTGAATACAGACTTTTAAGAGAGGTATCTTTCAGGGAAACAATAACAAAGAGGTATATCGGAGAAACTGATATACAAATAAACACAGAAGTAGATAAGACCCTGGGGCCAGTATCTCCACCAAAAATATCACAGAAACCTAGAAATTCAAAGCTTCAAGAAGGTACTGATGCACAATTTCAAGTTCAGCTATCTGGCAACCCTAGGCCACGCGTTACGTGGTTCAAAAATGGTCAAAGGATAGTGAATTCGAACAAACACAATATAATATCAACCAACAATCAAACTATCCTTAGAGTAAGAAACACACAAAAGTCTGATTCAGGGCATTACACTCTTTTGGCCGAAAATCCAAATGGTTGTATTGTTACTTCTGCGTACCTTGCTGTGGAATCTCCCCAAGAAACGTATGTACAAGACCAAAAATCACAATATACAATTGATACTCAACAAATAGAGACTGAAAGACTAGAAATAAGTGAAAAAGCTCTTGCTCCGCAATTTGTTAAGGTCTGCCAAGACAGAGACGTCTCTGAAGGAAAAATGACGCGATTCGATTGCCGCGTCACAGGTAGACCTTATCCAGAAGTCACGTGGTTCATTAACGATAGACAAATCCGAGACGATTATAATCATAAGATATTAGTAAACGAATCTGGTAATCATGCGCTTATGATTACAAACGTCGATTTACGTGATAGTGGTGTAGTAACATGTGTAGCGCGAAATAAGAGTGGAGAAACATCTTTCCAATGTCGGTTAAATGTTATCGAAAAAGAGCAAGTGGTTGCTCCTAAGTTCGTTGAACGTTTTAGTACATTAAACGTGCGAGAGGGCGAACCTGTCATACTAAACGCACGCGCGGTTGGCACACCTACACCACGTATCACATGGCAGAAAGACGGTGTTCCAATTATACCCAATCCAGAGCTACGAATTATTAACGAAGGTGGGGCCTCGACATTAGATATACCCAGAGCCAAGGCGTCGGATGCGGCATGGTATCAGTGTACTGCTCAGAATGTCGCAGGCTCCACAGCAACTCGGGCGAGGCTTTATGTGGAAGTACCAAAAGAGCCTCCGCCTGAGCAGAAGCGTCTGCACTTGCCTCGGCCTACAAAAATTATCGAGCCAGAGTGAGTCTTATATTAAATTTACCTTGTATGTACATTACTTACATAATTTACTTTATGTTCATTATTTCATATTTTATTATTGTTCACAGGCCTGCTCCTGGACCGGAAATTATATATTTGAGGCACGTGGAAAGAGCACGACCATATGTTCCTCCGGGTGAAGAAGACCGTGTCTATCCTCCACCTCAATTCATTGTGCCACTTAAAAGTGTTTCACAAATGGAAGGCGGGAAAATTCATTTTGAAACGAGGATAGAACCGGTCGGTGACCCAACGATGAGAATCGAGTGGTTGAAAAATGGTCAAAGTATAGAAGCTAGTAAGTAGAACGTACCAAATTATATAAATGTATAAATAAACAAATTAATAATAAACTTAGAGCGATAATACATACTTTCCATTATTACAGGTTCCAGATTCACTTCTATATTCCGTTTCGGATATATATCATTAGATATGCTCAGTCTTAATATTCAAGATAGTGGTGAATATACATGTCGCGCAATAAGTGCCACAGGTATGGCAGAAACGAAGGCTATGTTACATGTAACGCCTAGAGCGACAATCGAAAGGACCAGTCAACATCCAGAAAGTTTACAATATATTCAACAATTAGAAGATTATTCTAAATATCAACATCAAGAGTCCATCGAAGAACAAACATCACAAAAACCACAATTCATTAGACCATTACAAGATCTTGGGGAGCTGCAGGAAGGTAGAAATGCACACTTCGAAGCGCAACTTACACCTGTTAGTGACCCAACTATGAGAGTCGAATGGTACAAAGATGGAAGGTCTATCACAGCCAGCTCGCGAATCACAGCAATCTTCAACTTCGGCTACGTCTCCCTTAACATCATGCACCTACGGGCTGAAGATGCAGGTTCGTATACAGTGAGGGCTGTGAATAGATTAGGTGAAGCCATTAGTACTGCTTCGATAAGAGTAGCAGCTAGAAGCACAGTAACAGCTGACCTCGGCATACCTGAACAGCGAAGATATATTGAAAAGACTGAGCAATTAGAAGCTTATCAACAACAACAGCACCAAAAATATTATCAGGAAGCTCCAGAGAGTACTCAGAGACCAGAATTCAAAACACCAATAAAAGATCAAATAAACATTAAAGAAGGTGGTTTTGCCCATTTCGAGGCCCGACTCGAGCCAATTGGCGACTCTACACTTAGAGTAGAATGGTTAAAGGATGGACGACCAGTGGAAGCTAGTTCAAGAATTACTACATTTTTCAATTTCGGATATGTAGCTTTAACAATTAAATCCGTAACAATTCATGACGCAGGACATTACTCATGTCGGGCGTATAATGCGCTTGGACAAGCAACTACAAGTGCAAATCTTACAATTATCACAAAGAAAGATATTATAGCTGAATCTCAACACCCTGGTGGACTGGAAAAAATTCAATATTTAGAAGATTCCAGTAGATACTCAAAAAGGTCGGAGGAAGAAGTTAAAATCACACAAAAACCACGATTTCTTGGTCCACTTAAAGGAACAAATAAAATTGTTGAAGGACAAAGTGCTCATTTTGAGGCTAGAGTTGAGCCTCAAAGTGACCTTACTATGACTGTCGAATGGTATTTCAACGGAAAACAAATAAAATCAGCAAATCGTATTCAAACATATCATGATTTCGGATACGTCGCACTGGACATTACTAATGTCCGCTCTGAAGATGCTGGTGTTTATACAGTTGTAGCGCGTAATGCTTCGGGAGATGCGCAACTTAGCGCTTCAATGGTTGTTGAAAGTAAGTCATGGGGTATATCCACATAATTTATTTGTTATTATACATATTATTTATGTAATTATTATATGTAAAATATCTTTTTACAGCTCGATCCAGTATTGACACATCAAGTATTCATCATGGCTTATATGAAAAGACACGTCAAATTGAAGAATCTAAATTCGTTGAGCCAATGTATCATATTGAAGAAATTTCAAAATCAAAACCAATCTTTGTTCAACCGTTGTCTGACCCACAACCCATTTCGGAAGGCAAAAATATTCACCTCGAATGTAGATTGGAGCCTATGGGCGACCCTACTATGAGAGTTGAATGGTTCCACAATGGAAGAGCTGTTACAGTAGGTTCAAGATTTAAAACATACTATGATTTCGGCTTTGTAGCATTAGACATCATACATGCTACATCATCCGATTCAGGTGAATATACTGTTAGAGCAGTTAACCACTTGGGTTCAGCACACACATCCGCAATGGTTCGAGTAATTGAAAGATCTGACATCTTGACCGAAACACAAAATGAACAAGCAGTTGAACAGATTCAAATGCTAGAAGACGCTGCACGTAGAAGCCGACAGGTTCAAGAAGATATTACAGTAATGCAAGCGCCACAATTTTCCAGACCATTACATAATATTGAGACTGTAGAAGGTACTAATGTACATTTAGAATGCCGATTACAACCAGTCGGTGATCCAACCATGAAAGTAGAATGGTTCTGTAACGGCAGACCTATTAAAACTGGACATCGATTCAGACCAGCTTATGAATTTGATTATGTTGCATTGGATCTTTTAAGTGTTTATCCAGAAGATTCAGGAGTTTACACCTGCCAAGCAACAAATCAGTTAGGAGAAGCAGTCACTTCTTGCGCCCTTCGAGTGATGGCAAAGAAAGATTTAATTTTTGATTCTCAACATCCTTCTGGATTAGAAAAAATACAATACTTAGAAGACTCATCCCGTTACAAGAAGTCTGATGTTATTGACGAATCAGTAAATATTAAACCTAGATTCGTAACGAAACCAAAATCGATTGAAAATGTCAAAGAACGCAACCATGTACACTTTGAATGCAAGCTTGAGCCAGTTACCGACCCTAACTTGAAAGTTGAATGGTTCAAAAATGGTCAACCAGTTACTATAGGACATAGGTTCCGTCCAATACATGACTTTGGCTATGTAGCCTTAGACATTATTGATTTGATCGCAGAAGACTCCGGTGTGTATACATGTAGAGCAGTTAACCTAGTCGGCACTGATGAAGTTAGTTGCAGGTTAACATGTCGTGAGACAGCTGATATAATTAGGGCTACTCAAAATGAAGCTGGACTAGAACAGATCCAAGTGCTGGAAGATAGGTCTAAATATCATAGAACTGATTTTATTGACGAGGTAACGACTCAAGCCCCAATATTTACTACATCCTTGAAAAATGTGGAAATCAAAGAAGGACAACGTGCTCACTTTGAATGTCGATTAATACCAGTATCCGATGCAACTATGAAAGTTGAATGGTATCATAACAACAAACCTTTAAAGAGTGGTTCTAGATTTACAGAAACCAATAATTTTGGTTTTGTGGCACTTGATATTATGTCTTGTTTACCTGAAGATTCAGGCACATATACTTGCCGGGCTATAAATGCTCTTGGCGAAGCTGTCACTTCTGGTGTGGCAGTCGTTCATTCGAAAAAATCAATTTACTTAGAATCACAACACGAAAGTGCATTGTCAAGGCTTAATCAATTAGAAGATTCGTCTAGGCATCAAAGACAGTCTGCACAAGAAGAGTTTGTTACACAATCGCCCATGTTTACTATGCCTATGAAAGATATAAGAGTCGCTGAGAATCAAGCAGTACATTTTGAGGCTAGACTCATTCCTGTTGGTGACCCTAAGTTAAGAGTTGAATGGTTACGCAACGGGGTTCCTATTGAAGCCTGTGAGTAGTAATAAGAATATACGTTCTATTGTTAAATTGTTATTTATAAATACTGTACTAACATACACACTATATGTTTCAGCTAATCGTATATCAACTATGCATGATTTTGGGTATGTTGCGCTGAACATGAAATACGTAAACCCTGAAGATTCTGGCACATATACATGTCGCGCTATTAACGAACTAGGAGAAGCAGTAACATCGTCAACTTTGTTTGTACAATGTAAGTATATTAAACTTATTTAAATTTATTTATGTCTTTAATTGACTTTGAACATATTTACTCGTAAATATAATTCACTTGTAATGCTAACAGAATGAAAGGAAAAATACATACTATACCAAAATTATTAAAACTTTATTTTATAATTTACTTCTAGCCAAAGCATCTTTACAATTGGAATCCCAACACGAAACAGCTCTACAAAAAATTCAACAATTAGAAGATACATCACGCTATCAACGTAGAGAAGAAGAAGAAGTTGCAGTAAATCAAGCTCCTCGGTTCATTACTCAATTGAACGGACCTTCAAAATTAGTAGAAGGTCAGAGTGCTCATTACGAATGCAGAATTGAGCCCTATCCAGATCCAAATTTGCGCGTTGAATGGTACTTTAATGGTAAAGTTTTACAAAGTGGTCATCGTTACCGCACTGCTTACGACTTTGGATTTGCAGCCCTTGATATTCTTACTGTATATGGTGAGGATTCTGGAGAGTACACATGTAAAGTTATCAATAACTTAGGACAAGCTACATCTTCCATCAATTTACATGTTCAATGTAAGTTATAAAATAAAAAATCATAATATATTTTTATATATTTTATTATTATACATTTAATTTGAATATTTTTTTTTTAGCTAAAGAATCTATTATAAGAGATACGCAACATGAAAGCGCATTAGAAAAGATTCAATACCTAGAAGACGACAGCAGATACAAACGAGTAGTACGTGATGAAGGATTTATTGCTGAGAAACCTCAGTTTGGAAAGCCACTTAAGAATGCTCACGTGCCCGAAGGTCAACCCGTACATTTAGAGGCTACCCTGACCCCTGTAAACGATCCAACTATGCGTGTTGAATGGTACTGTAATGGAAGACCAATTCCACAAGGTCACAGATTTAAGTCCACCTATGACTTTGGATATGTAGCTTTGGATGTCCTTTATGCATACGCTGAAGATTCAGGAACATATATGTGCAAAGCTACAAATGCCGTCGGTGAAGCTGTCACTACTAGCTCAGTTAATGTAGATGGTATGTAATCAAAAAAGTTTTTATATACATCTTATGATATAAATAAATATATAATATAAAATGTTCGATATTTGGGATTTTTATTCATTTGAAAATTTGAATTCAATACCAAATGAAGAATATCATTTGATATTACTCGTATACTATTTTGTAACCCGATGTCCCTAACTTTTGTAGGGATGTACAATGTAACCATGAACACAGACTAATACAAAGTGTTTAAATTTAAAAAATATATAATCAAATTTACAATTTTGGAAAATAATAATCTGGTTAAAGCGCAGCGTTAAATTTTGCCCCTTTTTATGTTTATACATATACTTTTTCGAACATTATGCTTTTGCATAATGTTCGAAAAACTATATGTATAAACATATAGGATAATATGTAGAACTGAAACAGTTTTCAATAAAATAAAAATAACTAATAAATTTCTGTATTTTTCGTATTATAGCTAAAGCATCTCTCTATTTGGATACGTTGGATGAACAGCGGTTAAAGAAGATTAAAGAACTCGAACAATATGAAAGACCAAAGGCTGTTGAAGATGAACAAATAGGGCAAAGGCCCGTATTTTTAACTGCCTTAACTAGTCTAGAGAATCTCAAAGAAGGTGACCGTGCTCATTTCGAATGTAGAGTTGAACCAATTAATGATCCAGATCTCAAGATCGAATGGTTCCTCAATGGTCAAAAGATTAAGACAGGTCATAGATTTAGAACGACGCACGACTTTGGATATGTCGCGTTAGATATATTATATTCCTACGCAGAAGACTCCGGTACCTACATGTGCAAGGCTACTAACAAACTCGGAGAAGCAGTCAATACGTGCACGTTGAAGGTTGCAAGTAAGTTGCTTTCGATATCAAATATATTTATTAGTGAATTGGCATAATTCATTAATACGCCAGTGATGGCGAAGCAGCGCACGGTGCATATACTGTGTCTGACAGTTTACGTAATAGTTGTGAGTTTGATTTCTACTTGAGGTAATCAATAATCGTTAGTTACCGCCATTCAACAGCGTATGTCTTGGAAATTGGACAAAAAGTACGGCACATAGTGCCTGACCTCTAATAGGTTACTAGGATTCCTCTTTGTTTGCGTAATAAAGCGTGAATAAAAAAAAATAATATATACATAAATTATTTATATATATACGAGTACATAAATCATTTTTTTAATAATAATATTTATTTACAGGCCACAGAAATATCATTTTAGATACACAACATCCTAATGGTCTTGAAAAAATTAGGAAGCTGGAAGCACAAGGTCATACAGCTAGAATCGAAGTAGAAGAGCCGAAAATATCGCCTCCAAGATTTGTTACAGAACTCAGAGGAACAACGCATGTTTTTGAAGGTCAAACGGCACACTTTGAATGTCAAGTCGAACCTGTACATGATCCTAATTTACGCATAGAGTTCTACCATAACGGCAAAGCATTGCAATCTGCGTCACGGTTCCATATCACTTTTGATTTTGGTTATGTGTCATTAGATATTCAGCACTGTGTACCAGAAGACGCTGGTGAATATTCTGTCAAAGCAATAAATGCTCTTGGTCAATGCACTTCCGCAATATCAATGACAGTAACCGCAAAAGGTAGTATTATATCGGAATCTCAACGTCCTGAAGGTCTCGAGAAAATCCGAGAGTTAGAATCAGCGGAACCATTTAAACGACCTGAAATTCCTGAGCCGGTCACTAGACAAAGGCCAGTATTCACTCAACCTCTTCAAAATATTGATAATATTCAAGAAGGACAAACTGCACACTTTGACTGTAGGCTTATACCAGTTGGAGACCCAACGCTTAAAGTAGAATGGTTTAGAAATGAAAAGCTCATTGAGGACAGTTCCAGGATTACCAAATCCCATGACTTTGGCTACGTATCTATGAGTATATCTCATGTGCGTGATGAAGACGAAGGCGTCTACATGTGCCGTGCATCAAATTTACTTGGTGAAGCAGTGACAACTGCTGCAATGAGGATAAAAAGTAAATATGTTTACTTATTTATTATTTTCCTTTTTTTATTAAATAAAATAGAGTTAAAGAGGTATAGAGAATTTTATTAAATGTTTTATATTTTTAAACAGCAAAATCAGCCATCCAAATGGACACGCAACATCCGGAAGGAATGAGGAAGATCCAAAAACTAGAAGAGCCTCAACCTAGGAAACCTGATGAACCTGAGCGAGAGTTTGATAAACCAATCTTTACTCAAGTTCTCACTGGCCCTTCAGAGTTATGGGAAGGACAACATGCTCATTATGAGGCCCGAGTTGTACCTGTCGGTGATCCAAGTTTAAGATTCGAATGGTATATAAATGGAGTTGAATTAAAAATGGGTATGTCATAAATGTTATTTTTTGTAAATATAGCAGCACAATATACATACATAAGTACAAGAGTTATAAAATTAAAATAATTATTTTATTTGTTTTATTTTACAGGTTCACGTTTCCGCACCACACATGACTTTGGTTTCGTAACATTAGATATCAATTCGGTTGTTGCTCAAGATGCAGGATTATATATGTGCAAAGCTATTAATAGAGCGGGAAGCACTGTGTCTTCTACTTCTCTGAAAGTTAAAACAAAATCAACAATCGTCGATGACGCACTTAGACCAGAGTCATGGCAACAGATTCAAATGAAAGAAGCAGCAATGAATAAAGTACCAGAAATGTTTATCGATACAGGTGTGCAACAGGCTCCTATTTTTACAACCCATCTTAAGAGTTATGAAAAACTTGTTGAAGGGCAACATGTTTACTTAGAAGCTCAAGTAGAACCTCGTACCGATCCTAATCTAAGAATTGAATGGTTCAAAAACGGAATCTCACTAACAACCGGATCTAGATTAAAGAGTGCTTTCGATTTCGGACTAGTTACACTCTCTATAAATTCTTTAAGGATTGATGATTCCGGCATTTACACTTGCAAAGCAACTAATTTAATGGGTGAAGCCGTCTCTACCGCCTCTATCAAGATCGAAGATCGCCATTGGTTACTTGGCGAATCCCTCCACCCAGAATCATTAGATCGAATCGGCGCATTGGAACAACCTAAACCAGGTAAACCTGACTCTCCTGAACCAGTATATGAAACTCCAGTATTCATTACCCATCTCAATAATATATTATGCAAAGAGGGCGACAATATTCATTTTGAATGTAATGTTGAACCGTCAAGAGATCCAACTCTTAAGATTGAATGGTTCTTCAACAATAAACCTCTTCCATCAGGCACTAGATACAAGAGTATACATGATTTTAGCTACGTGTCTCTTGATATTAATCATACCTACGAGGAAGATTCTGGAATTTATACCTGTAAAGCTACTAACAGCAAAGGATCAGCAACTACTTCTGGAACTTTAAGGTGTACAGGTGATAAGCATATTTATCTGGACACTCAACATCCTCAGGGTAAAGCAGGTTTAGAAGCAGTGGAACAAGCGGAAGAAGCAAGATTAGCCAAAGGACGACGACCATCAGTCCCAGAAGCAGAATATCCCAAACCAGAATGGGTAGTACCTGTTATAGCAGAGCAACAATTAATTGAAGGACAAGCGCTTCATTTGGAAGGCCAAGTAGAGCCTAAAAACGATCCAGATCTAAAGATTGAATGGTATTTTAACGGTAAAGTATTGGAACAAGGCTCAAGGTTTAAGCTCTCAAGTGACTTTGGATTTGTTACATTAGATTTGACAGATGTCTATGAACGTGACAGTGGTATTTATACTTGCAAAGCGTACAATAAGAGAGGAGAAGCATTTACCTCATCCACAATTTATTGCAGCAGCAAAGAAAACCTAATTGAAAGGACACAGCATCCCAAAGGAAAGGAAGGGTTGGAGAAAATTCAAAATCTTGAAGAATCACTTCGAAGGGAACCTGGACAAAAGCCTGATGATGATACTGGACGCCCACCAGAATTTGTTACCGTATTCCAAGATATTATTGATATGAGTGAGGGTCAAATTGCACACTATGATGCATCTTTGATTCCTACTGGTGACCAAAGTATGGTAATAGAATGGTTCTATAATGGAAAAACTATCGAAGCCAGCCACAGAATACGCACAGTGTACGCATTTGGAATGGTCGTTCTTGAAATTCTTGGAACAAAAACATCTGATTCTGGCATTTATTCCTGCCGAGCCACTAACAAATGGGGACAGGCAGAAATAAGCGTCAAATTGGAGTGTGTTGATAAAAGCAAAGGCCAAAAACCCAGATTTACCACACACATACAAAACATTGAAGGTCTTAAAGATGGGCAATCAGCACATTTCGAGTGTACTGTGGTACCTGTAGATGACCCTGATATGAAGATCGAATGGTACCATAACGGTCAACCATTACGTCATTCAACAAGAATAAAAACTATATCTGATTTTGGTTTTGTAGTTCTCGATATAGCTTACACTCAAAATCACGACACAGGTGAGTACGTATGCCGTGCTTACAATAAATATGGCGAAGATTTTACTAAAGCTACCATATCTTGTTATGGAAGAGGTGGAGTATATTCAGATACTTTACAACCCGAATCGCTGGCAAAGATTAGGGAGCTAGAAAGCTTACAAGGATTACAGCAACAAGCTCCTGCACCAGCCTCTGCTGAACCACCTAAGTTCATCACCCAGATACAAGATGTAAGCAAATTAGTTGAAGGCCAAAGTGCTCACTTTGAAGCAAGATTAGTACCAGTCGATGATCCCGATCTAAAAGTCGAATGGTTCTACAACGGCAAGAAATTACCCCATGGTCATAGATATAGAACTTTCCATGATTTCGGAATAGTCATATTAGATATTCTATACTGTTACGAAGAAAATTCAGGAGAATACGAATGTGTGGCCACAAATAAATTGGGCCGTGACTCTACCAAGGCGACGCTAAAATGCACATCGAAGGAGAACTTAATTTTGGACTCGCAACTACCGCGGGTGAGTATTATACCTTTAAACATGTACAGATATTTAATATAATGTAAGTAATGGTCTATCGTTGTGTAGCTGTCAAAATAACAGCTTGTGGGTTCGATTCTCACTTGGAGAAATGAAATTTATTTAATTTTCTTTGTCCGCCACCCATTAAGCACCTTCTAAGTTCGATGGAAAAGGATGAAATGCAAACTGAGTGTTTTAACACTATGTTCCCATACTCTGCCGTGTACAAGCTACATTGTGTAGTTAAAAATATAAATAAATAAATACATACAACAAATAATAATCTTCAGTTTTACTTCTATATATTTTTATTTGCAACTCTTATAGAATTTTATATATCACAGGGCATGGAAGGCGGTCTGGAAAAATTACAAACTTTGGAAGATTCTATGATTCGGAGGAAAGAAACAGAAGTTGAAGAAAAACGTGGAAAAGCCCCTGTCTTTACTGTACCTCTATCAAACATTGAAAACTTAAGAGAAGGTGAAAACGCACACTTCGAGGCACGTTTAACGCCCACCGATGATCCTAACCTTAAGGTAAAAATATTAATATATTTGTAGTTTAATATAAAAATACTATTACCATTTTTTGAATTTATTTTACCTACATAACAAAACTAATATAAAAAATTTTTTGTAGGTTGAGTGGTACTGGAATGGAAAGTCATTGAAGGCTGGTTCGAGATTCAGAACTTTCTGCGATTTTGGATTTGTTATTCTAGAAATTTCTCCAACTTACCCAGAGGACTCCGGTGAATATTCTTGTAGAGCATATAATAACTATGGCGAAGCTGTTACAACTGCTTCAATGAAAGTACAAGGAAAACGAAATATTATTCTGGAATCTCAATTACCCAAAGGCATGGAAGGTACTATTGACAAAATTGCTGCTTTAGAAGGTTATAGTGGTACTGTTGATAATCTCACTCCAGAAGCTGAAAGTGGAAGCCCACCTGAATTCGTAACAACGCCATCTGATCTTATTTTATCTGAAAATTCATCAGCTCACTTTGAATGTCGGTTGATTCCTGTCAACGATTCTAGCATGACAGTAGAATGGTTCCATAATGGCAAAGCACTCCTAACTGGTTCACGAGTAAAGACTATTAATGACTTTGGATTCGTAATATTAGAAATTGGTGGCGTTTACCAACGTGATGCAGGTTTGTATACTTGCAAAGCCACAAATCGCCATGGAGAGGCCACAGTATCATGTAAGCTTCAAGTCAAAGGTAGACAAGGTATTATACTTGAACCTCAACTGCCATCGCAATTTAAATCTGGAACTGAGAGTATACAGAAATTAGAAGAAACTCTGCATAAGCGTGAAGAAATAGCCATTGAAGATGAAAAACCAAATCCTCCGAGATTTACTGTGGAGATCAAGGATAATCTAGATATAACTGAAGGTGGTCCCATTCATTTTGACTGTCGCGTTGAACCTGTGGGAGATCCCACGATGAGAATAGATTGGTTCCTCAATGGCAGACCATTTGCAACAGGTTCTAGAGTACATATGCTTAACGATTTCGGCTTTATTGCCATGGATATAGATTATATTTATGCAAGAGATTCAGGAGAATATACCTGCCGCGCAACTAATAAGTGGGGTTCAGCCACAACAACAGCTAAAGTTACCTGCAGTACAAAACGTGATATTATTTTAGAGTCCCAATTACCTCAGGGGATGAGTGGTGAAAAAATTAAAGAACTAGAAAAAGGACGTGTGAGTGATGTTCCTAAGGAAGAACCCATAATAAATAGTCCTCCTAAATTTGTCACACAAATTCAGTCGCATACTATTGAGGAATCTGAATCCATTCGGTTTGAATGTCGCGTCGAACCTAAAGAAGATCCTAAGCTACGTATTGAGTGGTATAGAAACGGTAAACTACTGCCCTCTGGCCACAGATTCCGCACAGTATATGACATGGGCTTTGTGTCTCTTGATATATTATATGTCTATGCGGAAGATTCTGGTGAATACGTTTGCCGAGCTGTAAACGATTTCGGAGAAGATTTTACTAAAGCTACTGTGTCATGTAAACGTAAGTTTCTTTTTTCATTTACTCTTACTAAATATCTTTATTATTTACGTTTGTAATCTTTTTTTTTACTAAACACAGAACTCCCAGACATCATTTTACAAAACCAAGTACCCAAAGGCATGAAGAGATCCGAGGCATTGACCCAAATGGAAGCTACAATTAAAAAATACACCTCGGAAGTATTCCTTACTGAGGACGATCTTTATGACGTTGACAAAAAGCAACCACCAAGATTTGTAACACAAATACAAAGCCAAACAACATTGGTCGAAATGGAATCAACGAAATTTGAGTGTCAATTAGCCCCAGTTGGTGATCCCAACATGAAAGTTGAATGGTTCTTTAACGGCAAACCTCTTTTGCATAGTAAGTATAAATGTTATATGGAATATTTCAAGAGATAATTTTAAAATATGGAATATTTCAAAATTTTCCTTATAACGATCGATCTCTTTATAAAGAATGATGCGGGTACAGTAGAAAGGTCTCACTTTGCGTGCCGATCGAGTCGATTTGCTGCAGATTTAATTCCAAATGCTACAAATATTTTATTAAATTTTCAATTTCTCAATTTATAAAGACAAAGCGCCGTGTTTTGTCTTTTCAGCACTTCAGAATTAACTTTCACCACTCAATGCAAAATGTCTAAAGTTCAGATTAAACAGAGAACAAAGAGATTTAAGCTAGGTCCTCTTTAAAGAAATCAGAAATTAAAATTTAAAAACATATACATTTATAACTTAATTTATAAGTTTACATATAGATTGGATAAGTATAAGACTAATATTTTCAGAAAATCGTTTCACTCCGATATATGACTTTGGATACGTTGCAATGAATTTTGGCTGGGTATATCCTGAAGACAGCGGTGAATATTTATGCCGTGCTACTAATCTGTACGGTATGGATGAGACAAAGGCTGTAATTAAGACAGCTGGTAAACCAGGCATTGTATACGATTCTCAATTACCCAAACATATGAAGAGTATTGAGAAAATCAGAGAAATGGAAGCTTCTTGGCAGGTGTAAGTAACTTTTAACTTATGTGGTATTCACATTAAACAAGGTATTTAAGTTATTCAATTTTATTAATATTACAGCGCACCTGAGCAAGCTGTGGAAGAGACTAAACCACGATCGGTACCTGTTTTTGTTAGCCGTCCCGAGCCTGTAACAGTTGAAGAAGGAGAATGGGCAAGATTTTGCTGTCGTGTTACAGGTCATCCAAAGCCCCGTGTAATGTGGCTTATTAATGGAAATACAATTGTTAACGTAAGTTTATACTAATATAAATTAGTTATTTCTTATTTCATCAATTTAATTTGTTACCAGTTTATTTCTATTCATTTCAGGGTTCTAGATACAAGCTAACATATGATGGAATGTACCATCTTGATATACCAAAGACTAGACAATATGATACCGGCAAAATTGAAGTAATAGCCCGAAGCTCAGTAGGAGAGGCCTTAGCAACGACCGAACTTAAAGTTATACCCAGACACGATGATTATAGAGGTGTTCTGAAAAATGCACCAAGACGTAAGTATTTACACTTTTACATAATACACGTAGATAGCGTTTTAATTTATTAAAACGCTATTCTCTATGCTTAAAATTTACCAAATATGGCTAGGGAGGAAAAAAAAGGCTTTTTGATTCTGCTGCACTAACACAAGTCCACAAGTCACGCACACTCCACATTCGCTTTCGCACAGAAATCCCTTGCTTCCTTAAAACCTTCCCTCCTTTAAACCCATGCGAAGATTTGCTGCTATTCACCTGCTTCTACCGCCTTAGCATCGGAATATCAAAAAGGTATGTTTTAAAATTATGCTGAGGAATACTTTTAATCTAACATTATCTAATAAAAATGTTCATTATACAGCTTGGTATGATGAAACAACCCAATATCAACGCAATGACACTGAATTAGAAAAAACATTTGAAGAAAGACAAACTATGCAACGGCAGGGAGTTATTGATCATCGACCTGAATTAAAACCAAAGGTAATTAAAGATTCTGAAACTGAATGGCAGCAGACAGTAAAGAAGAAGAAGAGCGAAGAATACTACAATAAGCTTCAGGAGCTAGAGAATGAACAAATTGTAAAAGAAAGTAGATTGAGAGAATCATCACATCAATATGCCATCCCTGGAGATAAAGTAACTAGCTCCTCAGTGGCCAGAAGTATGGCACAGAAATATGAAGACAATTTGTAAGTAACCTTCATTATTTTATTATATGTCTTAATAACAATTATTTAATGAAATTTAATTTTAAAATATTTTTATTTTTAGGGAAACTGAGGAAGTCGTTGAAAAACAAACCCAAAAGAAAGAACAAAAGCCTAGGATTCCTGGACCATCAGAATCAACTGTTCACGGCAAGGAAGTGCATGTTGCAAAACAAAAACAAATTCAAAAAGAAGTAGTTGGGGACACTGAAATAACACGCAAAATAACATCTACGGAAACAACTGAAATGGAACATAAGGCACAAACTCAAGAACGGGTAGTCGAAGGTCCGGTTAAACCTAGTACACCACCTGTGTTTACTAAAAAAATGCAACCATGCCGTGCTTTTGAACAGGAACAAGCAAGATTTGAAGTTGAATTTGACGGAGATCCATTGCCAAAAATAAAATGGTATCGTGAGAATTTCCCAATTAAAAACTCACCTGATTTCCAAATTCACACTTTTAGTACCAAGTCTATATTAATTATTAGACAGGTCTTCATTGAAGATTCTGCTGTCTTCGCTGCTGTAGCTGAAAACAGAGGAGGAACTGCTAAATGTAGCGCTAACTTAATCGTAGAAGAACGTAGACGACAAGGCCGAGGTGGCGTTATTCCACCTAGCTTTACGTTAACATCTCAAAACGTTAACGTTACTGCTGGACAGTTGGTAAGATTTGATACGAAAGTAACAGGAACTAAGCCAATAGACGTCTATTGGTTAAAGAATGGAAAGAAAGTTCAACCAGATATTAGAAACAAGATTCTGGAAGAAGATGGCACATTTACTCTCCTCATATTAGAAGCATTTACCCAAGATTCGGGTAAATACGAGTGCGTTGCAATCAATAGTGCTGGTGAAGCGCGTTGCGATGCTGAATGTGTAGTTAACGCTCCTGCTACTAAAGATAAGCCGAAACCTCAAACTAAGGCTGCCAACTCTCCACCAGAAATTATTGAACCTTTGAAGGACAAGGTAGTAACTGAGGGCCAAGCTATTGAATTTAGTTGCAAGATTGTTGGTAAACCAGTACCTACAGTGCAATGGTATAAAGGAGAAAAACTGATTAAGCCATCTAAGTACTTCCAAATGTCTAGAACTGCAGATGACTACACTCTACGTATATCTGAAGCTTTCCCTGAGGATGAAGGCGACTACAAGTGTGTCGCTTATAACTCGGCAGGACGAGTGACTGTGGCTGCGAAGCTTAAAGTAACGCAGCCTGATCAGGCCGACAATTTGCCAAATTTGACACCGCTGCGTGACGTCGTTGTCTATGAAGGCCAGCCTGCGCAATTCAAGACTCAAATAACAAGCAAAGTTAAGCCAACGATTCAATGGCTCCGAGAAGGAGCTCTTATACCAGAGACTCCTGATTTTCAAGTAAGTATTTGTTTAAATCTATTGTTTTCTTTCTTTATTTGTTTAATTCTATCTTTCCAATTCTATAATATTTCTTTTTATAAACATTTCATACAAACTAAAATAAATTCTATATAAAAAAATAGCCTATGTATTACTAAATACTACACAAGTGCATACAGGAAGAACTATATAACTTGAATTTAAGCATTATAAATAATTTTCAGATGATTCACGAGGGGAACAATGCAGTGCTGTTGATTGGTAACACCTATGAAGAGGACACCGGTACTTTTACTTGCCGCGCCACCACCACCGCGGGCCAGGTCGAGACCTCGGCAAAACTAGTCGTCAAAAGTAAGACATAGATACAGGCAGCGAGCTCGCGTCGCGCACTTTAATCCATTAATGTAGTGTTTCTTTGTTTCATCTCTATACCTCAATGAGATCGGGTGAAAACTACTACTTAACTCAGTTGACAAGCGAATATAAGCGATCATAAACGGCATCACACAATCGTAGCGGTTCCCGCAGTAACGTACCCGCCCGCTTTCTAGACCTCGCGCGATCTTTAGTCGTGGCAATATGACGCATAGACTGCTATGAGCACCTAGCTTTTCACAATGTCCACTCATGATTCCGTTACTCCAGAGAACACCACATTGTCTCGAGCGATATTCAATAACAGCACTTGCTAGTGGTTCAGTTCAGTTCAGTTGTAAACATAACTTGGTAGTATACCTTGCGCGATACTGCATCTAACATTGCTGTACATAAAAGCTTTTTGTGTAAATAGTCCTATTCAGCAAAGCCGACCGCATCAGGGAGCTGTCAGCGTCGAGCGAGGAGCCACTCAGTACTGGACACACGTAACATGTGATTAACACGATACACGAATTATTCTACGGCTGTTTTGTTTTGCTTTACCGCTACGATGTTTACTAAATGTACTTGTATATCGATTATTTTTTTGTGAAGTAGAACACATTACGTGATACACTAGACGCGTCTCTTGGCGTACCGTCAAATGTATTTTTCACCCAATACTCTCTCGTAATGTAAGCCTGCGCTAAGATTTTACGATTTATTTGGCCTTATTAACATTCAATATTATAATTTAGTTCATGCTTTCTGTGTTTTATTGAGATCTGACCTAATACTCATTTAACGATCTCAATTTACATCATCAAGTAAACCATCATTAAGAAATAAAAAAAAATGTAACAAAATGTAAATGAACATGGGACTTGATTGAGTTGCGTGCATAAATAAAAAAAAAATATCTAACAACCTAAAGTTTTATTAAGTGAGCAACTGACAATCAAGTCCTAGTTCAGCTTTTTCCTCAAGCATGTACCATAGTTGTTACTTCCGTTTCAATTTCACAATAAGAACACGTCATTAACACGCACGGAGGCTGCGTTGTGATTGCCATCATCTAATTTCATCTAACAGCTACGACTAACTTGTCAGTGTCACGTCACACGGGTATTCCCCGCGTGGTGGCCCGCGCGGTAGGTGCCGCGGGCCTCGGGTGGTTCGTTCTCGAGAACGCGACGTTTGTCAGTCAGACAATTATCCGTAAACCGTTGCTAGTCAACTCTATTCCGCTGTCAACTATATTTACAAAGAAACATATTAGAATTAACGCCGATCGCGCCTACGGCGTCGAGCACTCCTTTAAGTTCGCACGCACTACTTGCCTTGCCAGTTTCTATGTTTTGACAAAACACTGCCGATGTTGGTGACCTAATTAATGTTTTCTGCAAGTACAAATCCGAATTGAATGAGATTTTTTTTTTATTTATTAGTTTAACGTTACAGTGATTTTAACTTAGTTTGTTTTAAGTGCACGATATTGTTAAAATTAAATTGTGTTGTATGTTTCACCTAATTGTAATAAGTTATTAGGCGTGAAAGTATTTTATCACTTAATATTTTAGTGCCTACCTATCCATATTTAATAATATATTTATGAAAAAAAAAAATCTTTTGTATGTTACCTTTATGTGAAAACTGTTTAATAAACGCTATAATTTAATCATTTCGCATTTTTCTACACACAAAACATACACGGCAAGCAAACAACCCGACATAGTATTACCTTGTTAATATTAAATAGCGATCGTTAAATATATATTTATATTACTCCACAATGCACTGACACTTAGTGCCGGAGCTGTCCATCAAGACTAAACTGCCCTAAAAACCTATTACGTATTTGAAGTTGCTTTCACGATGTTGATGGATGGCGAGGTCACTACAGTTGCTTTATATCATCGACTGGCACACCTCTATCTAAACCTCTATTCTATTCATGCCATTGAGAATTTAGTTTTAATATGCCATAGTTTTTTTTCTTTTGCTACTGTTGTAACTAAACAGTTAATTAACTACATATACTCTAATACAGGTTTGTTAGAATTTTAGCATAGATTCATGTTAACTAATTTGAATTTGAGTTTTTTGGAGTTTGAGGGGAGGGGGGATGGTTTTTTTTTATTTATTCGAAGGAATTATTTTTTTTGAAATAGAGGTAATAATGAAAAATGAATTAAAGGCATAATGAAAAAGTTTTATAACACCACACACAGCACACCAAATAGAAATCAAATAAACTTACACTAAAACACAAAAATAATACCTGTTATATAGAAGAAATCGGAGCACAAAGACAATATTTTGACATTTAAAATTAAATAAAAACAATAGATTCGCGTTACTGGATCCAGCTACAGTATGTAAGTATGTTTCGCAAGGTAAGTAGCCTTTTAAGATTTGCATAAAAAAATATATTAGAAAAAATACAAAACAATTGCGGTACATAAAAATAATTTATTGAATAAATTATAGATATATATATATTATTAATACTATTATTACTATTACCATTTATTATTATTTAGAATGCGTTAATTTATAGTCTGTGAGAATTCAAATTGGCGGCTGTTATAAATGTTTTGACAGTTAAACGTCAAAATAATTAATCAATGCATATCAATGAGTTTCTTATTATTTTTTTAAAAATAATAGTTATAATATGACTTAATAAGTAACTTTACGTATAATGAAAGTTAGCTCGTTTTCTTTATCGAATATTATGTTTAACTACGAAAGTTGTAATTTTAAAATTTTAATAACTTTGATTTTATTGCAATAGTGTTATCATAAAAAAGAATATATAAAAGTTACGTATTTACATGTGATTTTAAAGTGAAAAAGTATTAACAGTGGATTTATAGTTGAAACTTTAATTAATTTGTAAGGTTACGAAGCATATCTAGTCGACGTACACTTAAGATGCTGACCATATGGCAAGTTACGTTTATTTTTATCTCTTTTATTCTGAAAGATCTCGAAAGACTTTTATTTTAGTTATTCTAATTATATTTACAAATTTTATATTCATGATTTATGACAGAGGTTTAAGAAATACATTTTATAAATAGTTTCTATATTTATACACACAAAAATTAAATCCGTACTCTAATAAAAATATATAAGAAATAACGTATTATATTATAGCTGGTCTATTTATATACTTTTACTGCAACTGTTAAGATTTCATTTCAATATCTAGAATTCCATTTGTAGTGCGGCGTTGGCAAGGGCGTATTTTAAGATTGCGCGCCCCAGGCTACTGTAACTTTCCGCCCCAACAAGAAATGAAAGAAGTCCACAGGATCATAAAACATATTCTGGATCATAGGACCTCCCATTCCAACCACAAAATGCCCTCTGCGGCAATCTTCCTAGATGTTGCAAAGGCGTTCGATAAAGTCTGACATAATGGCTTGATTTTCAAGCTCATGCGTTAAGGGGTGCCAGATAGACTTGTGCACGTCATACGTGCTTACTTATCGAATCGCACTTTCAGATTCCGGGTCGAAGATACCCTGTCCAGTAGACGCCCTATAAGAGTGTATCTACGGTGTTCCTCAGGGCTTTGTACTCTCGCTACTTCTGTACAGTTTGTATATACATGTCATCCCAAAAGCTCCACTGACTAACCTAGCCTTTTATGCGGATGACACTGCCATCTATGCGTCTGCCCGCAATTCAGTTTTATTAGCCGATCGCCTACAGGTGGCCATCAATAGGCTGGGCACCTGGCAAAATGGTGTATCGAAGTTAACCTTGAAAAGAGTACGTCAGTATTCTTCCCCACTCGCCGAACGAATAGCATGCCTCATGTTCTTCTGCAAGATAAAATCATACCTCAAGCACAGAGTGCCAAATTTCTAGGAGTAATTCTGGATAACAAATTCAATTTCTAAGAGCACTTGAGATACGTACGCCGGAAAACGGGAACGTAATTCTCCTTCCTGGCATTAATCGCGGCTTGCTGTGCCAGGGTCTACCTTCCTACTAAGCCTACTCCACTTAGCACGATCTTTTACGTCCTCAGTGGTAAGACTATTATCTCAAGCGACGCTCTTGGAGCTTATCCTCTATGTCACGGACTTCAAGACTATTAAAAATAAACTATTTAACTACCTAAAATTACGTATGCGGTCAGACCGCTTTGCGCCGTACATCCGCCTCAGCATCTTCATTTCCGTGACATGAAGCTCCTGAGTGTGCCGAGATAGTACCGGCCAGCATTCGCTGCCGTATAAAAGAACCGGTCGAACGGTGCTCTTGTATATCAGCCCCTTGAGTTTGGTCGGTATTCTGCTATCGCAGGCCACACCGGTGACCTCCCGCCATTTGGCCCAGGCAGCGCTTATCCGACCAAGAACATCGTTATCTTTTCCGGCTGGTTCAGTACCTATATGGATAGTGCTTGAGTCTGGTCTCCCGCAAGCCAAGTACTCGGTCTTCGACACATTTAGTTTAAAACCGCCGTCCTCAAGCGTACCATTCCAGAGGTTCACTTTACGCTCTAGCATCAGCCGATTCTTGTCAATGAGTGCTGTATCATACATCATCTAGCACTACATTGACTAAGAATGGACTAAGAGCCGATCCTTGTACGTACGTGTACGTACTCTCTCGCGGGTAGCCCGCTGGTCAGTGCTAAATTTAAAATGTCCCTAAGAAATAAAATCCTCATGTACACCACCTGTATGTCTTGCGCATTGCCACGGGAGCTCCTTGGTTCATGTGCAACATAGATTTATATCGAGACATCAATCTCGTCTCCATTCAAAAGTATTGCAGAAAACTGTCCAGTAGCTACTTCGAAAAGGCCTCGTCCCATCCGTACCCCTGGTGGTAAAAGCCTGCGATTGTCCGCTCCCCGAAGCTAAGGGAATATTCCGTAAGATTTACCGTAGACCACGCAATGTTCTACTCGATAAAGCTGACGCCATTACAGTCGCGAATAAAGTGAAACAAGTAGGTAGGACTACACGCCAAACATAAATTCCAAAAGGGCATCCACAGCCCTTCCCAGTAGGCCTAGCACGGGTCGAGCAAAGCAAAGCTCGGCTTGCGAACTTCGCAAGATGAGGTTCGAGTCTCGCAAAAGGCGCCCTTACAACTTTACTTCGTAGTATCTCTTTGAGTCACTCAATCTGGTGACAAGTTCAAGATCATAGCTCTTCCAGCTCGGTCTCTCATAAAACCGGTGATGCTGTAGAGGTCGCAGGTACAACAGGATACTACCCCATTAAAAAAAAGGGGTGAAAGAACACAACAAAATATAGATTTTATATTTTACATTATTTATCTATGGACAAAATTTTAAATGTAATGTATTCAGGACAAGGGGCGGCTTGCATATTTCAATTTTATTTCGCATTCTTCAGATATGAAATCTACACTTAGAAAGGTGGTTCAGGGCGTTCTAGGCTTGTCTTAATTTTTTTTTTTTGTATTTTTTCAAACGTCCAAACCAAAGCTCGGGCCGCCCCTGGGCCGCCCCTCGCGGCCTGCCGCCCCGGACTATAGCCCTTCTGGCCCTAGGGTAAATACACCCTTGTAGCCTGTACTCCGGAAATAGTCTACATCCGATGTGCCAAATTTCAACTTCCTTAGTCCAGTAGTTTTGTCTACGTTGTCATAGAATAAAAGATATATCTCTCGTTTCTATAGGGTATAGACGACGAGCCGTAGACGTCGGAAGTTGGATATATATAGCTGTACAAATTAAATTTTGGGATATTTCTTACTTATGATAATTTTCTTCCTAAGTGAAAAATGCGCAAACGTTCGCAAAAATTAACTTCAGAGTGGCCACAACTCGTCGTTTGCACTGTATTGTAACGAGAGATTACTTCTTTCTTTAATTATTATATAAAAATAGGTTAGATCATCACGGGTGACTTTCTCGAAGTGTACATCGTCGGGGCATTTATATATACTCGTATTTATAAATATATTAAAAAATATATCGTCGCGGCGGCGATAATTGTTAATTTTAATTTTCGCTTATTGCCAATCGGGGGTTCGTGAGCGAAGCGAGAAGCACTGTATAGATTTATACAAAATTATCGTGAAATAACTAACTAACTTAATATTTTAACATATATTGCTATATTAAATGACGTAGTGCTAGTGCACTACACTATAAACGATTTATCATATATATTAAATAATGGTGAAAAAGTCACTTCACGGAGTCACGTCTCCTTACGCCCGTTTCACGCTGTATTCCACACATTGGCAGAGAGATGTAGTGTTAAGACACTATGTTTCCATTAAGACGATACTATTTTCCACTTCCCGTCGAATTTTTTAGGCCAGAATTTAAATGTTCAATTTTCTCGAGTGGGAATTGAACCCACGACCTGTCGCGTATACATTCACATGCTTGAGCTACTGCGCCACGATAGGCCTTAATACATGCTTTGGTATACCTACATATATTTAAAAAAAAGTCTTTTGATATATAAAGGATACGAGAGCATTTCTAATACGCCACATTTGATGCGGTTTATGACAATTTTGAGGATGTCCGTAGTAAAACTAGTCCTCTCCTGCAACTTTGTTTGTAAACTAAATAAGTAACATTTGAGGCCTGTCGTGGCGCAGCGGCACAAGAGTGTGACTGCAACCGACAGGTTCTGTGTTCGATCCCCAGTCGAGGAAATGAAATATTTAATATTTTCAATTTAAATATTTATTGTTTCATTTCTTCGCTCTGGTAATAAGGCAAAGCGCGGCGTTGAGTTCCGCCACTCAACACGCAATGCCTCAAATTCGGCGGAAAGTAGGAAACGGAAGTGGAACGGAGTGTCTTAACACTAGGTTACCGGGTTCCCTCTGCCTACCCTGCCCCGTGCGGGATACAGCGTGAAGCTGAGAGGGTGAGAATAAGTAACATTTTATATCCCGTTCCTCCTCGTCTCGTAGGAATTTCGAGGTCCTTTTAGTGCTTTCCCACACTCCCTTGGCTGTATACTGGAAATAAACTGGAAAACCTGTTAGTTTACGTAGGAATATTTAATTGTATATGTTTTGATTTTTTTTAATCAATTGCATTGATTTTTTTTACTATTTTATTTACTAATTTTATCACTTTTAAGACAATGCCTATATATAATGAAAATTAAAGTTTGAGGTAAAAACAGTTGTAGCAATTTTGTCGAACCAATTATTTTAAAGCGATGTAACTTTTAAATAAAATAAACATCATATATTGATGAAAGGTCAAAGTATAATAGTAAAATCTGTGTTTTAAACCTGGTTAGCTGTTTTTGAGATTAGTACGTACAAACACACAGACAAACAGACAAAAAACAACTATTTTGGTTTCTATTACAATAATAAACCTCCCCGATATAGATTTTTTCTAATATATCTTCCATGTACAGACAGTGATTAGTTACAGATTTATTATAAGTATTAATATGTATGTACGTAGATTAAATGAAACCTTTAAAACGGGCGATTTATAGCTTGCAGCGTCATTTGACGCATTTGAGGCATTGTTAGTGGCGGCACTCAACGCCGCTTCGCTTATGAATTTGTCGATTATGAAATATAAACAGGAAATATTTGTCGATTATGAAATATAAACAGGAAATATTTGTCGATTATGAAATATAAACAGGAAATATTTGTCGATTATGAAATATAAACAGGTTTTTCCTTATTCTTGTAGGAATTTCCGGAAATGTTCTAGTATTGCACGTGTATAGCTATACCTAATTTTGGTTTCAATAATAATTTAAGTAAATATTTTGGATACAGTAGTACTGAAAGAAGCTATTTACTAAATCTGTATTTTAATAAGATCTGAAGTAATACATAATCTAGGCTGTAAACTAGTCCGTAAACTAGTTTGTAAACTAGTCTGTAAACTAATCTTCCAAAGTTGCCAATAAATCATTATATACCGTACACGCTATCAATTTCCGGCTTCGATAAAATAAGGTTAGCTTAGGATTGGGTCTATTTTACAATATGGGAGGCCTGTTGTGGAACATGGGAACAAGTTTGCGACGGTAAACGCGACAGACTGACGGTTCGAATCCCAGTCGAGGAAATGAAATATTTAATATTTTCAAATGATATATTTAATGTTTTCATTAATTCCGGTAACCGGGCAAAGCGCAGTGTTGAGTTCCGCCACGCAATGCCCTAAATTTCAGCGGCAAATGTGCGGAGTGTAGCGTGAACCTATATAAAAAAAATAGCAATATTAACGTTTCTAAACGATTTGGTTGATTTTGATTCAATTATAATATAGATATGTATATATTTTCTTGTAACCTTACTTACCTTAACGTTTTAATTAGCAATATTGTTGATAAGAAAAATGAGTTAAGTTTTTTTTTTCAACGACAATGTTTTACTTCATTTTTTTTAATTTTCTGGTATTGTTATAAACTTATACTTTAATTTTAATTTTCCTTGCTCCGGTAACGACCAAAGCGCGGCGTTGAGTTCCACAACTCATCACACTATACTATGTCTTAGGAATTCGTCGTAAAGTAGAGAAAGAATGTTTTAAAACTAGGTTCCCAGGTTGCCACTGCCTATTTTGTTATGTGCGGGTCATAGCGTGAACACGTCGTCTATACTAACTACTCAAGGCACATTAGAATGACATTGGGATGAATTTGTCGTCAATGTTAATACCGGACGTTCTGAATGCAAAAATATATTTTATTGTAAATAAAAGATTAAAAAAGACAGTGAATACTGTACTGGATTGTGGTGTTTTGTTGAGCCAAAGCACCACTGTACAGTACTTCAATATTTCAAGTAATTATTATATGAGAAACATGAGAAACATATTTTCTATGAACTACAGTAAAAAGGTCCTGTAATGATGCCGACGGTGTACTTTAGGCGGTACAAACTGCAGTAATAATATACCGTATTTTGTTCCACTTGCAACGATTACTTGGTCATTAATGCGCAGTGGTACAGCGTTTGAGTGTAAACGGTGTTGTGGTTGGCGATTCGATTCTCTTAAGAGGAATTAGGCGTTGGTATCCACCCGCTATTTGAGGGACAGCTTAAAACGGAAATTATGAACTTAGTTCTTATATTGACTCTAAATAAACAAGACTCTGAGTCATTCTATTGGTTGTACAACCTAACGTTTTGTAAAAACAGTTTTCTTTTAAATAAAATATGTCAATATATACACCGTTATATATTTGAAATAATGACTTAAAATTATCGTCAGTAGTTAAAAATAATTTTAATATCTATTTAAAAATATTCCAGTTAAGATTTGGAACTTTAAAGTGATTTCTCGTTCGTTTGTCCGTACGTCTGTCACCAGATTGTACCTATCTCATGAACCGTGATAGTTCGACAGTTGAAATGATCACAGCCGATCGATATTAATTACTGCTGTAACAACATGTACTAAACAACTGAATAAAATAATCACTCCAGAGGGCCCCCTATTATTATTAATAATTGTACGGAACCCAACATACGCGAGTCCGGTTACACTTGATACAATGTTTGTAGTGCAATTTTAGTTACTAGAAAAAAATATTAAACCATTTGGCCTTGACAACGCGTCACGTTTACTTTAATTATTAAATAATCGTCACTCATGTTCGGGTTTGAAGAAATTAATTTAAAAAAAAAGGATCCATTTTTCATCCCTGTTCTCAAAATAATTTCTAGAAATACTCTCTCAATGCTCGCTTCTAGCTCCTAAACAATATAGATAGCATGTCAAATTTCAATCTGTCTAAATCCAGTAGTTTCGTCCGTGCGTTATATCTCAGTCACTTAGTAAGGGAAGACTTTTATTAGCCTTATTTTTAGCCTCACCTCAACCTCAGATCAAAATAAAAAAATGTTGAATTTAAAAATCAATACTTGTTTAAACTGAAGTATTAAGGACGCGGCCGTGGCGTTAATATAAACATAGCCAGAATAGCCACTTCTTCAAAAGCCAGAACACTTCTCCAACAAAAAACTTCTTTTAAACAGCTAAGCTATATTGATAGCTGTTTAAAAGAAGTTTTTTCCACACTATAGAAACCATTGAAGTAAATGTGTGTAAGTGGGATTCGCCCAACGACGGTTCCGCGCCGATTTCAGGAGCTCAGTGGGAATTACAGCTTATAAAAGCTGAAAATTTAAGTTAATTTCACGGCCGTCGTTAATCACAATTCGCTGTAGCTCATTTTGTATGAAATGAACTATAAGTAAAATTAAAAATTTGTACCTTCTCAATTCTTATCAAATTTCATAATTGTAGGGTCTATGCGAAGTAAATGTTAGTTTTAAATCACGCGCATGTATAAAGTTTACAATTTGAAGTGTACGGGTGTATTCATTCATTTTTTATGAAATGTACTGCAAATATAAATTTGTATTTATTTTCTTTCCGAAATAACTTCAAATTTTGCACTTTCTTGACGTTTTCCTTTACTTAAAGTCCATGGAAACACGAGAACACTCGTATCTTTTGATTGCGTCAACTAAGACGTTTATTTTATTTAGTTTAGTTTAATATGTGTTCCAAGGGACCGTAAACCGTATATATTTGATATTGATTGCAGCTTGGTACCTCTGCGCAATCTTAAAATACATGGTCTCGTCAGACGGACACCAAAGTGATCTTAAGAGTTCCGTTTTACTCCTTCGTACCTCGAAGATCCTTTAAAAAATATTTTTTTTTCCTTATTGTCGACTTATAATTTAAACTAGAGTTTCATTACTTAGTGCCCTTTAAATTTGCTATTTCTTAATATTTCTTTTAATTATATTTCTTTCTTTCTTTCTAGACAATACCGCATAATTCTAAGTATAAATAGAGAAGTCACTAACTCATAATACACAGTGTATATAGAAGTTCGTAGGTCTTAAAATTATATGAATATTGGCAGTGAAACATATATTTTTTAATTAATAATGAAAATTTACTCTAATTATATTAAATGGCTGATAGATTTCGCAAAGCGAAACTACTGTGACTGAAAAGCTAACACCAATATAAGCTTTAAAGCGAACGCCCAAATGTTTGATACTAGACCTAGTTCAATTCACATTTCGCTTCGCCAATGTCACATTGTAAAGGGAACACACCAAGGAAAATAAAGAGATAAATTTACTTTAATGTAAAAATAATTAAATTTGATAAATTATAAATATAATAAATTTATATAAAAAAGACAGAGAAAACACGAACGTTAGCAAATACTGAATATTTAGACGAGAAAAGATATCAGGCTGTTCGTCTATGCTGAATATACGTAATTACCATCTTTGGGATTGCATCAAGTACCTACATTTTAATTTCTCTTGGAAATACATTTTTTTATTATTATTTTTCTTTTGAACTTGTATTATTAAAAAAAAATGGCTTTTTGAAGGCTTTTGAACTTGTATTATTAAAAAATAGATCAAGCTTGAGTCTGACTCGCTCATAGATGGTCCATACGTAGGTCTGGTTGGTCAACGGAAAGTACAATTTCGTGAAATTGACTTTTTATGTTTGCGTATGCACTAATTTTGCTATAATTTATGTTTCCCGATCCATTTCTTTCTTAACTTGTAGGTATTGCAAGTTCTTTTTCATTTTCTCTCGCCAAATTTCATAACTACTGCTCCACGGGAAGAACCCTATATGTTTCGATTACAAAGGGAATTTCAATAAAAATTATACATAAATGTATATCTTTTTTGATAGATTTTGGCTTTTATTTTTTCTGCGTTCTAAGGCAATGTAGAACTAAATATTTAATTTTATTTTGAATGGCACACATAGATAGAGGAAAATTGTTAATCTACAATTTAAACACTCTGTTCCGTTTTTCCATTTCCGCCTAATTTGAGAAATTGCGTGTTTAGTGGCGGAACCCAACGACGTCCTTTGCCTTGTTACCAGAGTGAAGAAATGAAAATATTAAAGCGCCACGACAGGCTTCAATTGTTTCATATTATATAATTATTAATGAAATTAAATATAATTGTTATTTAATTTTAAATTCTGTTCAAGTATAAATAGTAGATATTGACAGACGGACAACGAAAAGATCCCAAACGTTTATGAGAATTGAGTATTAGCTATTGTTGATGAATAATTATGAAATATTTCATTTGCTCAAATAGGGTCGGACACAACCTGTCACATTTACAGTCGCAGACTTGAACCCCTGACCCACGACAGGCCTCTAAAATACTTACTTACTTACTTAGCTTCACGCTGTATCCCGAACGAGGCAGTTCTCCGTTCTACTTCCGTTTCCCACTCTAAAATACTAGTTTTAAAGAAACACGCTGTTCTTAAATCAAAAATTAAAGAAGCAGGTGGTGCGTCTCAAGTGCTCTATTGGCTAATTGTATTTTCAAATTAAATATTTAATGACTTTATTTCTTCGCTCCGGTAATAAAGCAAAGCGCGGCGTTGAGTTTCGCCACTTGACACGTAATGTCTCAATATCGGCGGAAAGAAGGGAACAAAATATCTTAATGACAACGGAGTGTCTTAACACTAGGTTCATAGTTTTACTCTGCCTATCCAGCTATGTGTGAGCAATGGCGTGAGGTAAAAAAAAAATCATAAGTTCAATAAGTTATCACAAAATACGTAAAGATTAAGTAGGCAAGGGTTGCGTGTTCGAGTCCTGATATAAACATTTTTTATGTTTCTAATTGTATTTCTTGTTGTGTTAAAAATAGTTAAAAAAATGTTATTCGTTTCATATCAGCCTTCTTCTCATTTAATTTTTAATAACTAATTTTAAATGAAAACTATAAAAATTGCTCTCTTATTCTGATTGGAAATCGAACCCCATAGTATAGCCAACGCCCCTATAGTCAAAATCTTTCTTACTCTGAACATTACGATGTTCATATAGTGTTAGATTGTACTACGCACGGTACACTCTGTGTACACTTCTAGCCGTAACAGATGATCGAGCCGAACCTCGACCGTGGTTCGCCATCGAACCATGTGTTCTAGATCATGCTCCATACAATCGAACGTGGTTCGATGGCGAACCAAAATCGAGGTTCGGTTCGATCGTCTGTTACGGCTATTCGAGTTTACGTATGAAAACGCTCTCTAACAGCAAAATTTATTGTAACACGATAATTAGTGTATCTGTCTTACGTTGTGTTTTGTGTAATTTTTGTTTTCAATGCATTTTACAGCACTTGATGTACATACACTTAAAAAATTGAACTGTAGTAGTGAATCCTCTTGAACTGTAAACAGTAGATGAATTGATAACAGATTTTAATGTCGGAAATTCTCATACTTCTCGTTCTTAGCATTATTTGAAAGTAAAACAAACTGTGAGTCGCGAAGTGAGTCAATATGATAACATTCTGTTTAATATTAACTTATTTTTAAACATTTTCTTAAATAGAATAATTGCATATATGTTATTCTATACTTTTGAATTATATGTACCACAAGGTTTCAATGAAATTAACAGTCAGACGCTTGCCGCTGCGCCATAGTCGTGTTGAATTTTACTGACAATCTTAAATTAAAAAAAAAATCATGTTACGTTTTAATATATACATAGAGAATGCGTTAACCTTATTTATTACTTCTTTTCTTCGCTCTGGTACAAGGCAAAACGCGGCGATGAGTTCCGTCACTCAACACGCTATGCCTCAACTTCGGCGGAAGTGGGGAAGGGAAGTGGAACGGAGTGTGTTAACACTAAGTCCCCAAGTTCCCTCTGCCTAACCTGCCGTTTGCGGGATACAGCGTGAAGCTGAGCGAGTGAGTGAGTAGTGGAAGATTCTAGGCTAATGCAAGATTACATATAAATAACTATTACCTGCGACTCCACTCGCACTGTCAGAATGAAATAAGTAAGAATTTTGTATAACACATGACACATATCGAAAGTATCTAAACTATTAACATAAAGTATACGCCAATATCTATCCTCGACACAAATATTTCACTCATGGACTGAATGGAGTGTCTTAATAGTAGGTACCCGAGTCAGCTCTGCCTATCCTGCCATGTTCGGGGTATAGCGTGAAGCTGAGTTATCTGAGTTATTCTTAGGAGATCGATATAGTTTCGCGGACTTTTGCTTAGAACTTTTAATGATGAACAATTACGTGTTACATCTAAGTATGAGTTGCGTAACTTCTATGGCTTACATAGCGCACACGTAGAAGTTCTTGAATACGCCCGTTTTTTCATTACAGGTCTTCCTGATGTAAATGCCTTCCGTCATAAGTGGGCTGTAAAATACAAAAATAATTGTTCAAATAATGTAGCAGTAGTTCCTGAGAGTGTCGCGTTGAACCAAACATACTTAGCTTCATACTTAACTTAGCTGTATCCCCAGCGAGGTAGGCAGAAGGAACGCAGCGCCAAAAAGCTACGGTCTCGGCATACCTCGTTTGCCTCTTCCACTGTCATCAACCTCTTCATACATGCCCTCCGGAAGTTTCTCATGCTTTTTACTTTACGTTCCTCCAGTATCCTAGTACTTTGTTTCTGAAGGTCAACCGAGGTCTCGTCCTCCCTCTCTTACCCCCACCAAATATGCTGCTGCTCTATAATATTAATTAAGTATCTATAGATTATTATATGATATTAATCATTTCAATATGGGTCTCACCTGCGGACCAAGTTATCTCGTAAAGCGAAGCTATAAAGAAGATAAGAAGATACAAAGCTATACTTAAGTGCTTGTTTAAAAATGTATGATATTAAGGCTGTCGTGGAACAGCAGAGCAGCGTGGTTAAGCACAATGTTCGTTAGTTCGATTCCCAATAGGTAAATTAATTTATTGCCCCGCGTTTGATGACAATCTGGGCGTTAAGGTCCGTCACGTACCCGCAAAATGTTGTCGATACTTGCTAGAGAAATGTAAACAGTTTCGGAGATAGTCCAGATAAACAGAAAGATAGATAACATTTTTAAAATTGTTTCTGGTATTTAGTTTGTTGTAGTATATAAAAAATTTCGAGGTCTGTCGTGGCGGTGCGACATGCGGTTCGATCCCCACTCGAGAGGAAATGAAATATTTAATATTTTCAATTTAAATATTTAATGTTTTCATTTCTTCGCTCCGGTACAAGGCAAAGCAAGGCGTTAATTTCTGCCACTCAACATGCATTCGGTGGAAAGTGGGGAACGGAAGAGTAAAAAAGTGTCTTAACATCAGGTTCCCAAGTTCCCTCTGTCTACCCTGCCATGTGTGTACAGTGTGAAGCTGAAAAAAAAAGAAAAAATAATGAATCACAGACAGACTACTGTGATTATGTTGTATATTGTATAGATTATACAGTATTATCTTATAAGCCGTAAATGGGTTTTAAGCGCTTTAGAACGGTCCAACTAATATGAAACATGTATTGGAACATCTAAAATGTATATTACTAAAGGATACAAAATTCTATATTTTTATGTATATTTACGTATGTTTCGATTTTATATATTTATAATAAATCTGTAGCCGATCGTTGTTTGTACATGGACGATGTATTAGAAAATTATTATAGGTAACGTCTATTAATGTAATGGGGCCGAAAGTTGAGAGTTTTTAACTGTTCTCCGTTTGACTGTGTGTTTGTACGTGATAATCTCAGAAATGGCTGATTCGCGCAGACCAAGAAAGTATTTGAAATTAATAAATAAGAGAGCAAAAATCAAATTTTACGCTTAAGTTCTTGTATAAAGTGTCTTTGGGTACGGAACACCATAATAAATGTACCTTGTACCTATTTTCTATTTTCCGGGTATACATAAATGTAAAACAGTAAAAATAGACTGATTGGGTCCAGTCGTGGCGCAGAGGCACAAGCGTGTGGAAATGAAATATTTAATATTTTCGAAATGTTTATTGTTTTCATTTATTCGCTCTGGTAACAAGGCAAAGCTCGGCGTTGAGTTCCGCCACTCAACACGCAATGTCACAAATTCAACGGAATGTTGAGAACGGAGTGTCTGAATATTAGTTTCCCAAGTTCCCGCTGTCTACCCTGCCATGTGCCGGATATATCAAAAAGCTGAAAAAATAGCATTGCTTTCACAGATGTCTTTCTGTTGTTATAATTACAACTACTAAAAACCATATAGATTCAGACTTATAAGCCATTTTTATAAATAAAGAAACGAAATTTCCATGCGTGATATCGATTCGCACTTGGCTGCTGGTGTTTATTATTTTTCTATGAATCTGTGGCTCAGCCACTCCATTTCTTAAATTATTATCAAATTTGAGATATAGCATAATGAGTTTGGCGAAACTGAACGCCGTTCTTTGTCCTTCTTATCAGAGCGAGATAGGTAAAATGATTAATGAACTTAAGCAAAATTGAAACAACAACCGTCACGTTTATGGTCTGCGGTGTCGTTGCGCCAAGACCACCTCATAAATATTACAGCTAAAAGGAAAGTCTTGTCAAAAAAATATTACAATAGTAACGCTGGCTCTCCCGTTAAAAGCACTCTTGACCTAACTGAAATATAATTTATTTTTAGTTTCCCAACAATTCCTTTCAGCGACTGAGTGTAGAAATGTACGTTTTTGTTGAAGCTATAACTGAAACAAACGTTTTATTATTTTTTCCTTATAAAACAAACTGCATTTTACAAATAACGAGGCTAAGCGCGGCGTTAAATTCCACTACTCGACATTGCAATGGCTTAAAAATTCAACGTAAAGCCGAAGTGTCGTAATAGGAACGGAGTGATTCAATGCCAGTTTGTTTGGTTAAACACGCTTATTTCAGAAATCACTGGTTCAAACTGAAAAAATATATTTGTTCAGATTTTTGTCGTTGGGAGATTTTTTGATATTTTTATGTTCTCGTTTTGGTATGGAGGCTATACGCGGGGTTAAGTGCCACCACTCAACACGCAATACCTCTATACCCAATATGCCTAAGAGTGGGAAACAGAAGTAAATGTCTTTATGGGGAACGGAAGAGTAATAGAGTCTAGACTCTACGCTAGATGCCCAACTTCTCTTTGTGTGTTCTTTTTTGAATTCGAATTGTATTATAATATAAATATTTTAAAAAAAAAATTAAGTAAATAGGTATATTTAATAAATATATTTAAAAAAAAATGAAAAAAAAAAATCCTGTTGTGTTAATAGTAAAGCTTTCCCTTTTTCCGTACAGCGTTTGTCCATTTTGCTTGCCATTGTCATTGCTTGTTGAGTGTTGTAAGTTAACGCCATTTTTTGTCGACATTTTAAATATATTTTACACCAAACTTCTAAATATTACGTTTACATGAGTTCTTGTGTGATTTGTAACAAACATATAAATTATGAACTTTCCACGTAGGTATTACTAACTATAGATATGATGAAACATATAACATTTGTTTACTTACGATTAATATTCTTTGATGTTATGGTATGATTTAGTATGGGAACAAAGTGACTGTTCCATACCGATTAATATTGTTAACATTATAATGAATACTTTTTGGTTGCTTCAAGTAGTAGTCTAAAATAGTGTATAATATTTTGGAACAATTAAATTTATAACAACTATTTTAATTTATAATAAACAATGAACCAAAGTCGCAAAGCATAAAAGAATAAAACAAAAACAAAAAATGGGTTTTCTAAAAGCATACTCTAATAAAAAGATGAGATCCTAACAGAAAAACTTTTCATTATGCCTATCAACTAAATATTGTATAAACTGTATAGAAGTGTTTCTATATTATAATAATATCATTTGAACTATACTATCATATCCACGTTAAAAAAGCTTAACTTAAATGAAAATTTAAATAATTTTAATTAATATTTATCGTTTACAGAATCCCGCAAAGATATATATAAGCAAACTTATGGACAAAAAACAGATGTATCAATTGTATCGACAGAAGATTCTGATATTTTGATGAGTAGAATTGTCCAGCAAGCAACTGAGGAAAGTAATATACTAAAGTTAAAAAAAATTGAAGATGTACAAACACGAGAAGTTCCGTGGAGAAAGAAATCTCAAATGACATCAAGCGAAACGGCTAAAGAAGAAAGTCTTCAAATTAAACACTGGCGAAAGCCACGCACAGATTCATCGACAACAGTCGAGAAAGTAATTTCAGAGGATAATACTTTGATGACAATTAACAATACAGAAACTATCGATAAATCTAAAATGAATGAAGATCTTAAAACATCTCACTGGCGTAAACCACGAGATGATAAAAAAACTAATGTTGATGACTCGTCAATAATACAGTCCGTTGATATTATAGAAGAGACTTTAAAACGAGAATCAGATACGACTATTTTAAAACAAAAGAACGAAGATATAATCCAAGACAGGACATCAAAAGATCACGTGCCTTGGACTCAAGAAGCTATAAAGTTACGTCCTACTAAAGTAGAAAAAATACCTATTCAAAAAGAAAGGATAGAAGATGTAACTTTAAAACAATTACGTAAATCGTCCTTGCAAAAATCTGATGTTTTAGTAGTTGAAGAATCTGAAGAAACTACACAGACATCAACTTTGTCAAAGAAAAAACTGAAAAATGTTGATCAAATTTTAGATATTGACAATAATTACGAAAACCTAGTAAATATCAATAATAAATTTGAAGAAGATTTAGAAAATGAAACACAGAAAGACCAAATAAAGAGACAGCCTGTAGAAACTAAAATTGTTGACAGTATACCGTGGACAAAAGAGGCTATTAAATTAAAACCTACTAAAATAGAAAAGCCCCAAATTCAAAGGGAACAATTGGAAGACGTACAATTAAAAAAAGTAAGAAAAGAATCGTTTACAAAATCAGAAGCAATACTTATAGAGGAGTCACTTACGGCCATTGAAGATACAGTTATACTTAAATTAACACAAGAAGAAGAGAAATTACAAAACGACCATCCTAAACTAACAGTAAATGAAAAGGAAGATGATAATAAGCCCAAAGAAGTAAGTTGGCGAACGGGGAAGAGGAAACCGAAACATGAACAACCAGCAGAAGAAGTTGTTTTAAAACCAGTTCCCACACAAAAAGAACCAGAAGAAGAAAAGCCTGAAGCAGTGCAACTGAAGCCTGTAAGAAAGGAAAAATCAAAGGAGCCAGAGGTGTCTCAAGATGTTAAGTGGCCAACTGGTAAGAGGAAACCAAAAGAAGAACAACCAACAGAAGAAGTTGTTTTAAAACCAGTTCCCAAACAAAAAGAACTAGAAGAAGAAAAGCCCGAGGAAGTTCAACTGAAACCTGTGAAAAAAGACAAATCAGAGGAGCCAGAAGCACCTCAAGATATTAAGTGGCGAACTGGTAAGAGGAAACCGAAAGAAGAACAACCAGCAGAAGAAATTGCTTTAAAACCAGTTCCCAAACAAAAAGAACCAGAAGAAGAAAAGCCTGAAGAAGTGCAACTGAAGCCTGTAAGAAAGGATAAATCAAAGGAGCCAGTGGCGCCTCAAGATGTTAAGTGGCCAACTGGTAAGAGGAAACCAAAAGAAGAACAACCAACAGAAGAAGTTGTTTTAAAACCAGTTCCCAAACAAAAAGAACCAGAAGAAGAAAAGCCCGGCGAAGTGCAACTGAAGCCTGTGAAAAAGGACAAATCAGAGGAGCCAGAGGCACCTCAAGATATTAAATGGCGAACTGGTAAGAGGAAACCGAAAGATGAACAACCAGCAGAAGAAATTGTTTTAAAACCAGTTCCCAAACAAAAAGAACCAGAAGAAGAAAAGCCTGAAGAAGTGCAACTGAAGCCTGTAAGAAAAGAAAAATCAAAGGAACCAGAGGTGTCTCAAGATGTTAAGTGGCCAACTGGTAAGAGGAAACCAAAAGATGAACAACCTGTCGAAGAAGTTGTTTTAAAACCAGTTCCTAAACAAAAAGAACCAGATGAAGAAAAGCCCGAGGAAGTACAACTGAAACCTGTGAAAAAGGACAAATCGGAGGAGCCAGAGGCACCTAAAGATGTTAAGTGGCGAACTGGTAAGAGGAAACCGAAAGAAGAACAACCAGCAGAAGAAGTTGTTTTAAAACCAGTTCCCAAACAAAAAGAACCAGAAGAAGAAAAGCCCGAAGAAGTACAACTGAAACCTGTGAAAAAGGACAAATCAGAGGAGCCAGAGGCACCTAAAGATGTTAAGTGGCGAACTGGTAAGAGGAAACCGAAAGAAGAACAACCAGCAGAAGAAGTTGCTTTAAAACCAGTTCCCAAACAAAAAGAACCAGAAGAAGAAAAGCCTGAAGAAGTGCAACTGAAGCCTGTAAGAAAGGAAAAATCAAAGGAGCTAGAGGCGCCTGAAGATGTTAAATGGCCAACTGGTAAGAGAAAACCAAAAGAAGAACAACCAGCAGAAGAAGTTGTTTTAAAACCAGTTCCCAAACAAAAAGAACCAGAAGAAGAAAAGCCTGAAGAAGTGCAACTGAAGCCTGTAAGAAAGGATAAACCAAAGGAGCCAGAGGCGCCTCAAGATGTTAAGTGGCCAACTGGTAAGAGGAAACCAAAAGAAGAACAACCAGCAGAAGAAGTTGTTTTAAAACCAGTTCCCAAACAAAAAGAACCAGAAGAAGAAAAGCCCGAGGAAGTACAACTGAAACCTGTGAAAAAGGACAAATCGGAGGAGCCAGAGACACCTAAAGATGTTAAGTGGCGAACTGGTAAGAGGAAACCGAAAGAAGAACAACCAGCAGAAGAAGTTGTTTTAAAACCAGTTCCCAAACAAAAAGAACCAGAAGAAGAAAAGCCCGAAGAAGTACAACTGAAACCTGTGAAGAAGGACAAATCGGAGGAGCCAGAGGCACCTAAAGATGTTAAGTGGCGAACTGGTAAGAGGAAACCGAAAGAAGAACAACCAGCAGAAGAAGTTGTTTTAAAACCAGTTCCCAAACAAAAAGAACCAGAAGAAGAAAAGCCTGAAGAAGTGCAACTGAAGCCTGTAAGAAAGGATAAATCAAAGGAGCCAGAGGCGCCTCAAGATGTTAAGTGGCCAACTGGTAAGAGGAAACCAAAAGAAGAACAACCAGCAGAAGAAGTTGTTTTAAAACCAGTTCCCAAACAAAAGGAACCAGAAGAAGAAAAGCCCGAGGAAGTACAACTGAAACCTGTGAAAAAGGACAAATCGGAGGAGCCAGAGACACCTAAAGATGTTAAGTGGCGAACTGGTAAGAGGAAACCGAAAGAAGAACAACCAGCAGAAGAAATTGTTTTAAAACCAGTTCCCAAACAAAAAGAACCAGAAGAAGAAAAGCCTGAAGAAGTGCAACTGAAGCCTGTAAGAAAAGAAAAATCAAAGGAACCAGAGGTGTCTCAAGATGTTAAGTGGCCAACTGGTAAGAGGAAACCAAAAGATGAACAACCTGTCGAAGAAGTTGTTTTAAAACCAGTTCCTAAACAAAAAGAACCAGATGAAGAAAAGACCCGAGGAAGTACAACTGAAACCTGTGAAAAAGGACAAATCGGAGGAACCAGAGGCACCTAAAGATGTTAAGTGGCGAACTGGTAAGAGGAAACCGAAAGAAGACAACCAGCAGAAGAAGTTGTTTTAAAACCAGTACCCAAACAAAAAGAACCAGAAGAAGAAAAGCCTGAAGAAGTGCAACTGAAGCCTGTTAGAAAGGAAAAATCAAAGGAGCCAGAGGCGCCTCAAGATGTTAAATGGCCAACTGGTAAGAGAAAACCAAAAGAAGAAGAACCAGCAGAAGAAGTTGTTTTAAAACCAGTACCCAAACAAAAAGAACCAGAAGAAGAAAAGCCTGAAGAAGTGCAACTGAAGCCTGTAAGAAAGGATAAACCAAAGGAGCCAGAGGCGCCTCAAGATGTTAAGTGGCCAACTGGTAAGAGGAAACCAAAAGAAGAACAACCCGCAGAAGAAGTTGTTTAAAACCAGTTCCCAAACAAAAGAACCAGAAGAAGAAAAGCCTGAAGAAGTGCAACTGAAGCCTGTAAGAAAGGAAAAATCAAAGGAGCCAGAGGCGCCTCAAGATGTTAAGTGGCCAACTGGTAAGAGGAAACCAAAAGAAGAACAACCAGCAGAAGAAGTTGTTTTAAAACCAGTTCCCAAACAAAAAGAACCAGAAGAAGAAAAGCCCGAAGAAGTACAACTGAAACCTGTGAAAGTTCCCAAACAAAAAGAACCAGAAGAAGAAAAGCCCGAAGAAGTACAACTGAAACCTGTGAAAAAGGACAAATCGGAGGAGCCAGAGGCACCTAAAGATGTTAAGTGGCGAACTGGTAAGAGGAAACCGAAAGAAGAACAACCAGCAGAAGAAGTTGTTTTAAAACCAGTTCCCAAACAAAAAGAACCAGAAGAAGAAAAGCCCGAAGAAGTACAACTGAAACCTGTGAAAAAGGACAAATCGGAGGAGCCAGAAGCACCTCAAGATATTAAGTGGCGAACTGGTAAGAGGAAACCGAAAGAAGAACAACCCGCAGAAGAAGTTGTTTTAAAACCAGTTCCCAAACAAAAAGAACCAGAAGAAGAAAAGCCTGAAGAAGTGCAACTGAAGCCTGTAAGAAAGGAAAAATCAAAGGAGCCAGAGGCGCCTCAAGATGTTAAGTGGCCAACTGGTAAGAGGAAACCAAAAGAAGAACAACCAGCAGAAGAAGTGTTTTAAAACCAGTTCCCAAACAAAAAGAACCAGAAGAAGAAAAGCCCGAAGAAGTACAACTGAAACCTGTGAAAAAGGACAAATCGGAGGAGCCAGAGGCACCTAAAGATGTTAAGTGGCGAACTGGTAAGAGGAAACCGAAAGAAGAACAACCAGCAGAAGAAGTTGTTTTAAAACCAGTTCCCAAACAAAAAGAACCAGAAGAAGAAAAGCCTGAAGAAGTGCAACTGAAGCCTGTAAGAAAGGAAAAATCAAAGGAGCCAGAGGCGCCTCAAGATGTTATGTGGCCAACTGGTAAGAGGAAGCCGAAAGAAGAACAATCAGCAGAAGAAGTTGTATTAAAACCAGTTTCTAAACAAACAGAGCTAGTACAAGAAAAACCTCAAGAAGAGCAACTAAAACCTTTAAAGAAGGATAAAACGACTATAATTTCTGAAATTGATTCTGAGAAAATTGTGAAAGCATCTGACGTAGTGACGGAAGAGCTAATCAAAGTAGAAACAAGCGTCATGTCTAAAAAAATAACAAAGAAAGAGAAGAAGACTATCGAAAAGAACAAAAAGGAAGGTAAGCGAAATCTATTTATTAATTTTCAAAATGTAAAGCAAAGAGAAGTTGTTTAATTTTTTTTCTTTCAGTATAACGCTAGAGGTATAAAACATTGAATACAGATGCATGGCGAAATATTTTAAATTGTATAGTTATCTGAAAATTAAATTTATTATTGCGTGTCTGATACATAATAATTTTGAACTTTAATTTAAAATTGGCTTAGAAATTATAGGTATCCAATGATTATATACATGTAAATATTGAAACACATATAACTGTGTAATTTATGTTCAGTGTTCACCAACTTATTTATAATTCATTAACTTTGTTCTTAACAGAACCTTGTACCTTTTTCCTATATTAATGATATATGTATTGTACGTATACTAATCAAGATTATAGTAATATTTATTAATAAAACGCAAGACACAATGTGTACATAATTCAAAACTAACATAAGGGCATATACATTAACAAATACATGTTTTACAGAAGTTGGGCCTATAATAATTCAACCAATTAGAGCCATGACCGTATATGAAAATGATGATTTTGAACTTGAAGTTAGATTCTATCCTGAAGTGATAGACAAAGTGTCCTGGTTCTGTAATAATCAACCTCTAGAAGGAGTTGATGGTTACCATATTACTCTTACAAATGGAAAATCAACTTTAAAAGTTCCAAAAGTGGAGAAAAAGAAAGTTGGCAAATATGAAGTAGTAATTGAGAAAAATAACGTTGTATCAAAATCAGCAAGTACTGTAAAGTTAATAAAAATAACCGATGACAATATTATTAAAGCACCTGTTTTCATTAAGCCATTAGAACCAAAAGAAGTTCGTTACGGTGACATAGTCCTTTTGGAAACTGAAGTTGTGTCAAACCCTTGTGCATCATTCCAATGGTTTATTGGTAATAAAGACGTAATAAGTTATACAAAACAGAATAAAATACACAACATATACATTACAAATAAAGATAATATTTCATGTCTATGTATAGAAAATATTAAAGAGGAACAAGGGGAAGTGATAACATGCAGAGCTGAAAACTTCGGTGGCTCTGTTTCTTGTTCAGCTTCCCTTATATTGAAAAACGATATTAAAGAAGTTATTGGAATGGCACCTGAGTTTAATGTACCTCTAAAACCTACCACGGTTATGGATGGTGATCAGATTTTGTTAAACTGTACAGTCGTAGGAACACCATGGCCTAAAATTGATTGGTATCATGATGAAAAGCTAATTGAATGGGCCCGAGATATATCAGTTGGTCGCCAAGAATCAGGACTTTGTGAAATATGCATAAAAGAAGCATTTCCAGAAATGTCAGGCACTTACAGTTGTGTAGCTACAAACGAATATGGGTCTAGTCGCTGCCAATGTATTGTGACTGTTGAAGGTAGAAGCAGTTATAGTGGTCTGAAAGCATGCATTATTCTAATGAACATAATAAACTTGCACGGTGAATGTAAGAGTTGCACCAACACACATTTACATTCCTCACATATGTATCTGCCATGCATCTGTAGATGTTGAAAGTTGTATCAGTCTAATAACTTAGAATAGCAAATTGTTTGAATAGCACTTTTCATTAAAAATACCGCATAGAAGCTTTTGATTTCAATAAATTTATTATTTTAAAGAAAAAGCTTAACTCGCACATCAAAATGCCAATATATCCATGTATATATATATATATATATATATATATATATATATATATATATATATATATATATATATATATATATATATATATATATATATATATATATATATATATATATATATATATATATATATATATATATATATATAGTATATATATATATATATATATATATATATATATATATATATATATATATATATATATATATATATATATATATATATATATATATATATATATATATATATATATATATATATATATATATATATATATATCTATATATATATATATATATATATATATATATATATATATATATATATAATATATATATATATATATATATATATATATTATATATATATATATATATATATATATATATATATATATATATATTATATATATATAATACACATATATATATATATAATATATATATATATATATATATATATATATATATATATATATATATATATATATATATATATATATAATATTATATATATATATATATATATATATATATATAATATATATATATATATATATATATATATATATATATATATATATATATATATATATATATATATATATATATATATATATATATATATATATATATATATATATATTATATATATATATATATATATATATATAATATATATATATATATATATATATATATATATCTATATATATATATATATATATATATATATATATATATATATATATATATATATATATATATATATATATATATATAATACACATAGATAAATTGCCATTAAAGTCTTATTCAATATTGCCAAGAACTTATCTGGTCCATTAAATCTTACCTTTGTTTATCACAAATATAACTATATTTATTTTTTTCCAGCGTATGAATATGTTCCAAGTGTATCTGAAGAGGATATATTGAGTGACGAGGTAAGTGTAATTGGCTTAAATATTTGACCACAACTGTTTGAAATTATATTATGTCATCTCTTATTAAACAATTAAAAAATTACAGAAGACAAGCGATATTGAAGAATTTGCTCCAAAAATTGTAAAACCTCTACCAACTGTTGTTTCAATAACTGAAGGAGAGCTGACAAGGTTTGTGTTATCATTATTTCTCTTGGAAATAACGTACCCTAAATATAATCTGGAATATTGCAATGTGTATTTACATAAAACATTTTGAATAACAGATTTGAAGCAAAAGCAATTGGCATACCTAAGCCAGAGATAAGATGGTTAAAACAAGGTGTAGAGATACTGCAGTCTCAAGAGTATCAAATAGAAGAGTTACAAGATGGAACTTCCGTTCTTATTATAACTGAGGTGTATCAAGACGATACTGGTGAAATTACGTTCGAAGCATTTAATCCGTTAGGCGTTACATCGACTATAGCAGCTTTATCGGTTGAAAGTAAGCCCTAAAATTAAGAAACTAGCTTAACTTAGATTTTTTTTATTATTTGTCTTTATTGCACACGAAACAATCAATAAAAAAGGGGAAAAAAATAATATAAAAAATCAGAAAAAAAAAATCATGCAAAGGCGGCCTTATTGCTTTAAGCAATCTCTAACAGGCAACCTTTAGGATTTAAAAATTTATATAAAAACAGACTTGAGAAAAGAAGAATGGCGTAACAGTGCAAATTTTATTTAAAAAGAATCAATAAATACTATATAATAAAATTTAATTTTATTTTTATTAAAAAATGACAATGATATAAGTACTTTTAATCCTTTTTGAAAATAAACATCTTACGTATAATATAAGATACTTACTACTACGATAGTCGATTAATTTATTAATTTGTTTTCTTTTTCAGATTTATATTTTTGTAAAACCAATCGTTTGCTACCATAAATACCTATATTTGTTTTGTATTACGAAAACCTTACGATTACCTCTTATCCTTCCCTTTCAAAATAGTCAAACTGACATAAAAACTTTTAAAACATTACAATCCACATAGTTTTTTTTTTTGAAAAAACGTATTAATTTTTATTAATTTGGTACATATTTACTGACATAATTTAAAAAATACTTAAATTTCTAGTATATATATGAATACATAGAAAACAAACTCACATACAAACTTATTATATCAACACTCAAGCATATAGTCATACGCTCAATATATATATTCTAATTCTAATTAATGTTTAAGGTATCATGGGAACAAAGGAGTATAAAAAACCAGAATGGGTGACTCATATGGAAGAATTACAGGCTGCATTAAAAGGTAAATCTAAAACCTAAGGCTAGGTGACTAATAAAATAAATGAGTTTAAGCAGATGTATATCTAATTTCAAAACCTTATGATAATAATTAACAATATTTTAGCGAGCCAGTCAGTACCTACATTCGTGCAACATATAATAGGAGAAAGAGTTCAAGAAGAAGAAACTGTTACCTTTGAAGCAACTTTCAAGGGAAATCCTGCGCCAGGTAGACAATATCATATTAAAAAAATATAAGAAAAAATAATTCATCACAACAATTCTATATTATATTTAATTCTTTCAGAAATTACATGGTACAAGGACGATAAAGTCATAAAAACAGATGATGATATTTTAGTAGAAACGAAAGAAGACAAAACTATTTGCAAAATACGTAAAGCGAAGAAAAAACACGAAGGCACATATAAATGTAAGGCAGCTAGTGACATTGGTGTAGCTATTACTAAAGCAACATTACAGGTATTTGAAGCAGATCAAAAATTCGAAAAGATACCGTCTAAGAGAACGAAAGAATTGAAAACAGAAGAATTCAAAGAAGAGAAAGTTGAAGAAGTTCTGGACGATGTTGAAACTTCAGTCACGGAGACTGAGGTTAAGCCAATTGAAACAGTAAAGATACTGAAGAAACAACGCACGACAAAAGAGAAAGCCACCGTGAAAGTCAGCGAAGCTGATTATGTGGAAACTACGGATATTGCTGTGTTGAAAAAAGTTGAACAAAAGGAACATGAAAAAGAAGTGGAAGAAAAAATAGAACCAATTATTACACCAAACGAATATCTAGTTTCATCGCAGCAAATAAAAGACGAAACAGTAAAGACGTTTGAGGATACTTATAATAAACAGAAGGGTATAATGAAGACAGTTAAAGAGGATTCCAAAATGGTAGCCGAAATAAATGAACTACTAGAAATAATCAATGCTAAAGAATTTGGTCCTGGCGAATCTCCTTTACGCGAATTGGCTAAAATCGGCTATATGTTACGTACAGGTTTAACAACAGAGCAAATAGAAAGCTTATACGATGCTCAACATTTTCCTGCGCTAAGGGTACCGCAGTCGCAATCAGCGTTAGTGAATTTAGTTGAAAGACAAGGACACGGGGCACTTATAACTGAAGTACTTACCGAGGAAACTGCTCAAAACGAAGATGTAATTGCAGCTAAAGTTGGTTTCCGCGCCTTTATGAAAATGGTTGAGCTAAAACATACTTCCGTCGAGGAAGTCATCACTCACTTATACCCTGAGGACTTCAAACCACGCTCCTGGGAAAGAAAAGAAGCGCATGAGGTAATTATGAGAATTATATCAAAATTAAACGATTGTGTCAAGAATGGTGATTATTTTAAGGTTCACGCTGTAACCCACACATTACAAAGTGGGCTGAGGGGAAAGACTGTTTTTAGCACTTTCCGCCGAATTAAATGCATTGCGTGTTGAGTGGTGGAACTCAACGCCGCGCCTTTGACAGAGCGATGCGAGCGATGCGAGCGAGCGATGAATAAAAATGTTAAATATTTCATATCCTCAAGTGGGGATCGAACCCAGAGTTAGTCGTGATTGTGTTAGGTAACTTCGTCATTTTCAAATATGTATATATTATGTTTTTATTCAATTCAGTTAAGTAAATCAATATATTCCTCAGGTCATAGTGGAATCAGCGGCTGAAGAAGTTGCGGAATCGTCTATTACTCAAGTGTTAAAAAGTAAGTAATTATACGTTTTATGCTAAAACTATGCGAAAAGTGGAAAACGTAAGAGTCTTAATGGGAACATAACAACATATTAGGCACCTTAGGAACCTAGTGCTACACGAAAGCAGATGTGCCTTTGCCTACCATATTTTGACTGCTCTATATTTTGTTACAGATACTACTTCCACTGTTGTTTCACAAGGAATTGAAGAAGGTAAGTATTTATTTAGCTCATTAAAAACAAATGCTTTTAATTTTAAAAATTATTATGATCTTCGTAAGCTTTTACATGCTTTGGTGTATACTCGTATTATTTATAATTACGTAGTTTAATATTTTTATGAATCCGGTTACAATTGTATTATAATAAAAGTATGTGAGTCTGTTAAATGTACTTGTTACTAGTCGTTTATCATTGTATGGACTGGCAAATTAAGAAACAGACACATCGCATATAAAATTTTACTTACGCTTTATATAGTTTAAGTATCTATGTATTCGGATATTTTGATATTTTATTTATGAATACTAGCGCAGAATTATGATGTGATTGCTTTAATATTTCAGCTTTTAATATAAGTTTTAAAGCGTATTTATATTATACAGTTTAAAATAAGTGGTATCTTATGACAATAATATCACTATTTGATGTAACCGTTTATAAATAATGCTTTAATCATAATCATTGATGTGAAATAACAACGAAAGTTACCTTATATAATTTCGCCGATAAAAATACACGCTTTTTAAATATGTTAACAGTATTAATAAATAATTTTGGATTGATTACAGCTTAAGTATCTAGAATATGTATTTAACGTATTGTAAGTAGTTAATAATAATATAGCATTAAGTAATAATTAATGCCAAGTACTTATGTAACCGTTTAGTTGTCGCTCTATTGGAAATAACAATAAATTTGTGTACTTATAATGTATTTCGCACATTAAAGACCACGCTTTTTGGATACGTTAACACGTTAATATTAAAACTGACAGATATGTAAGTATTATATTTATGTATTAATAAATTATGAAAAATAGTTTCAACTTTAACAGAACTTACCAAACACAGTAATAACATGGTGCAGTTATTATATACATAAGTAACTCATTAACTTACGCTTTACGCTTTTTACATTTCAATTATTACATTGTTATATTACTTGTGGACACATTACTGACTGTACTGTGATTTCACAGATGTAAAAGAAAAAGCGAAACGCAAAAAGTACAAAAAACAAGGGGTCAGTTTTGAAGAAATGCTCGAAGTCGAAGAAGTTGTTAAAAAATCTATGCAGAAACTATATCCAAAACAAAATGTTCAACAACTAGATGAAGATGTAACAAAAGTCTTAGAAAGTGAACCTATTCAATTCACAACGACTGTTGCTACAGATGTGTATGACACAATAAGTGAGACAATTCCTTTAAGTGAAGTAACTCATATAGTGCCTGAATATCAAAAAGCAAATGTTGCGTCTAAGAAAATTGATCCTACATATCCATTAATCAGTAATATTCAAGATACTCATGATAAAGAAGAGCTGCTGCATGCAAAGGAAGCACCAAATTCTAAAAGAGTTCAACAAACTTTCTCCCAAATAGAACCACTGCAAATAACAGAAGTTGAAATAGGTAGTTCTGTCGATAAATATCAGGACATGCATATGAAAAGAGATGTGAAAGCTCATGCTGGAGTAGTGCCAGCAGAATCTGTAATAACTTCTGACACATTCGTTAATATGTCTGTTTCTGTCCTCGAAAAAGATTATAAGCATGAGGAAAGTGCTAAATCATCGTTAATTTTACAAGATGCTCTGAATGTTTCACATGAAATGATATCAGTTAAAGAAAAACCCTTAAATGATTTACAATTCACGAGATCGTTTGCTTCTGTATCTATTTCGCCGTTATTAGGACTAAATGTTACAGAGATCAATGATCAAACTCAAGAACATGAATTAATTAACCAAAATATTGAAAAAGCAGTTACTTCTAAATTGAACTTTAATTTATTGGAATCAGTACAAGTTGGAGAGGTATTTGTAGAAGATAAATCAGGAAAATACTATCCAGAATTAATTGTGCCTACAGAGACGGCAAAAAAAGATATATTAGTATCTAATCAAATTGTGACAGAAATTCACAATGTACAAGAGAAAGAGGGCCCGCTAGGTGCGTTTAAAGTACCTTATTCCCAAGAAGCTAATGTAGATATAACTTCTAAAGATAGTATTGTTATATCTACAAAAGATGTTCATGAAAAAGAAGGTCCTTTGATTGTTTCGAATATTCCAATAGAATCAAAAATAAACAATGATTTAATACTGCACACTAGTTTGTGTAACTATGTGACTACACCTCATGTAAAAGAATCGGAACTCGTTCCTGAAATACTTCCAGAGAAAAAAGCTGAAGTAGGTTTTCAAGAACACCAACATAAGTTTAATACAGAAACAAATGTCAATGATTCTGAAAATGATTTTGTTGATAAAGGCCCTCTTCCTGGAAACAAGGCTAAAGTAACTATTTCAACATTAGATAAAACAGTTGTTGAAGAAGTTCAAGTTCAGGAAAGTGAGAAAGAGTTACCACAAAAAGATAGCAGACAAATAGCAACTGCACATGTAGATATAAAGGCTATCGAACCTATTATAACTTTAGAAACATTACAAATGTCCTCTATGGCAGAATTAAAACCTTCTGAAGTAGCAGAAAATAAAGTAGCCACCGAAACTGTCATAGGAGAGAACGCAAAAATTATCTCGTATCCGTTTATCCATGACCAAGAAATATCACAGTCTTACGAAACCAAAGCACCTGAAAATGTTTCTCTGACCTTAATTCCCAACCAGCCAATTTTGGTTTCAGCAACTGAAACAGTAGATTCTGAAAAAAAAATGATTACTGAGGTTATTCCTAAGCAAATAAAAACCGAACCAATTACAACACATCACCTGACAACACCTATTGCTCAAGAAATAACTACTGCAGATCAAATTGACATTTTAAGTCCACTACAACCAAACGTCGATACTGCTTGTGAAAAAAGGGATCTACATGAAGAAATTACTATTATGCAGGCAACTGTACATGAGGAATTGAGAAAAATTAATGAAGAACCTATTAAACAGAGTAACCCTAAAACTTCTTTGATACTGAATGAAAGCTTAAATGTAATTGAGACAATTTCTACTTCTACGGAGAAGAATCTTGTTACTGACCATATACCATCAAATAAGTTTGCTAAAATTGAAGTAGACGTTGATCACAAGCTTCCTATGATATCCGAAGTTAATTTAAAAGATTCTACTATAACTTTAGATATATCAAAACCAAAAAGTCACGAAGCTGAAGTTGTATCAGATTCTCATTTACCTATACAAATATCTGAAAATGAAGCTTTAGATACTCAAGTAGCTTTGGACATTTCTGTGACTCCAGATCTCAAATCTATTTCACCACAGTTAATCCCAGTTGAAGAAACAATAAAAATATCCGAGATATTGCCACATGACAAAGAAGATCATTACAAAAAATCTGAATCACTTTTGGAAACTTGTAAAATTTCCACTGATATTATATGTCGACCTGTTGCAGTATCTGCAGAATATGTTACAGATTCAAGCGTATACTTGATTAATAATAAAGAAAGCGTTACAACGAAGAAAGCGAATATTGAAAACGTTGCACATAAAGAAATAACTGTCACTACCACTGATTGTAATGAAAAAGAAAGTTTACTTCTACCTATAAAACCAAAATTACTTGAAGCTTCATTAAATATTAGTCCTAATCAAGCTGTTATAATAGAAAATATAGAATCTGAGATAATACCTTCACCATTAAGGAACGATCATAAATTTGTTGAAATTACGGCTAACCCACAAGCAATAACTACAGATGCTATTATGCTGCAAGAAACTCTTATACATTCCTCTGAAAATATTTTGGAAACTACACAAACTGTAGATAAAAAAGAAGCATCTGTCGTGATAGCTAGTCTCACAGCACCTGAATGTGATGAAAAAATAATAGCCGAAAAAGAAAATGCGTTAATTTTGATAAAGAGACCAGAACACCAACAAGTAGAGGTCAAAATACCTGAATTTATAAGTCTCGAAACAACAGAGATATTACCTCAATGTGATCATCTTGATAGATCAGATGAATTTAATGTACCTAATAAAGTAGCGTTAGCTAAAATTGATGACATATATGGTAAAGCTGCCAATGTAGAAGAGGTAATTGTTGTACAGTCTACTGCAGAACTAAATGAAAAAGTTAAGAAAGAAAAACCAGAATTAAAATCGCTTCAACTCAACAATTTACAACAAACAGAAATAATATTGGCTGAAAGTGAAGGGGTTGTTTCCGAAGAAAAAACATTACATTCTTATGCTACAACAAACCTCATAGAAGTTCAGGCTATCGTAGCAAATACAACAAATGCAGTTGATCAAGAAAAACAATTTGCAGGTAAGCTACCTGCGCCAAAGCATGATGCTTCAGTTGGATTTGTACTGCATAGTCAAATCGTGCAAACTGAAGTAATTACATCTGATAAATCAGATTTTTTCGACAATACTGACATAACACCTATAAAAACTCTAGAGGAACATATTGAAGAACATAAATCTGTTGATATTACACATGTAATTCCCTCGGAATCTGAAACCAATATGCCCGATGTTCTAAATATAAAATCACATTTCTTACAGTCTAAACATGATACCTCTTTACTATCCTCAATAGATACAACAGAAGTAGTACCTCAAGAACAAGAAAACATTTTACTCTTGACAGATGATACAAAGCAACAGAAGGCTGATTGTAATATTATACTCTCTCACCATGTTGATGTTTCAGAAGAAATAAGTGCTGAAAAGGAAAATCTTTTTAAATCCAGTGATTTACCTTTAAAATATACACCTGATATAGGTCTGAATACGCACCAACATATAAATATTGAAATTTGTCAAGCATCAGAGTCTGAGGATAACCTTAATAAATTAGATTATGTAAGCAAAGAAATAAAAGATTTCAGTTTAGATAGTGAAAAACCTTTATTGGTGAGTGAAGTTAATTTTGAAGAACAATCACAGGTTTTATTAATAGGAAAGAAAATTCAAGAAGAAAGTCCGTCATTTGTTGTTGAGATGGGTGACCACATAGATACAATAGAAGTCTTACCATTGGAATGTAGCGATATATTTGATAAAAGTTCCGTTGATAAAACAGAAAATGTATCTTCAAATATTGAATTATCTAAACATTTCACTGTCTCTCAAGTAGATTCAAATGAAATAGAACATCCGCTTGATATAAAATTGAGGACTCAGCCCAAAGTAATAGATATATCATTTGAAACAAAACAAAATATAGAAGTACAAGAAGTTATACCTACAGAAAAAGAGTCTTTGCTATTACAAAGTAGTAAACAAAGAGAAGAGAAATCAATCTTACATTTAGATACCCAACAACATGTCACTGTTCTTGATGTGTATACTAAAGAAAAAGAAACAAACCTAAAACCGGAGACTGCACCCTTCAGTAAAGAACAAAAAACTATTATTGATACTACACATCATATTACAACAAGTGAAATCACAGCTATGGATGATAACTTAATGCCTCTTGAATGTAAAGAATCAAAATCTGACACTGCTTCAAAAACACACGTCTTAACAGAAAGTGTAAAAAACGAAACGCAACAAATAATAGAAAACATAGAAGTAATACAACCCGTAAATAAACCCCAGAAACTAACAGCCAAGGGCGACATACCTAGCTTAGCGGCAATTGAATATACAGAAATATTAACTCAAGAAACACCAGATACCTTTATTAAGTTTGCACCTAAAGAAGAAAAAGGTTTACGAACACAAACCATTAAAGACGATGTTATCCTAACAGAATTACCACAAATTTTAGAAAGTACAAAACTTATGTCCTCTGAATATACTGCAGTTGAAAACTCCGCTGAATATAAAATAGAACTTCAACAAAACTATTTTACAGAAGAAAATATTGTTCATGAAGATTCTAAAAACTTATCTACCTTATTAGGAGCTCCTAAGAGCGCCAAAAAGCTTTTAATAGAGTTAAAAGGGATAGAACAAACACAAGTAGTTAGTGAAGAAAAAACACAAACCTTTATTAAACCTAGTGTGATGGCTAATCAAAAAGCTGAAGAAATTCCTATTACTTTAGTAGGTGTGAAAGCTTTAGAGCAAAAAGTATTAGAAAACATTGAAGATTTTAATAGTATTCTTCGACCAGAGCTTGGTAAGGCTTCTCTCGATTTGGATACATACCCAAGTTTTACTGTGACTGAAAATCTCGGTGAAGAACATTTAATGCATTTGTCGAAAGAACAATTACAAGAGCAAAACATCAATCAAGCTATTCTACCACTAAAATCATTACAACAAATTGAAATAATTGCAAGTGAAAATACTGAAAATATTGAGAAAATATTGACTACTGAAGAAAAGTCCGTCAAAACTAGACCAGTAAAATCAGAAGCAGTAAATCAAACTCAGCTAATTGTTCATGAAAGTGAAATAGAAACAAACTTTGAGGAAAAATTACGTCGAGAGAATGCCTCAATATCTTTAACACACTTAACTTATTTACAATGTACTGAAAATATTTCAGAAACTCATGTAGACGAATTGAAAACGCATGCTGCACAATTACAGATTCCAGCAATAAAAACAGATAACATATCTCCATTAATAGTCACAGACAATGTCACTCTACACAACGAAACGGAACTATGTATTACTGAACCAATAAAACAAAAACCAAAACCTAGTCTTAATGTTTGTAATGAATTAGAAATAACTGATCAAATTCTTGAAGAACGTGTAATACCTTACAAAAAAGAGGAACCTCAATTTTGCGATGGTAGAATTATTACGACAGAAGACACAAATGTCGTCACATTGGAAGATATACGAATTATAGGTGAGTTAAGTGTTTCAAATTGTTTTAATAGTTTATCGGTTTCTATCAAATATATTTTTTATTTTATGTATAACATATTTTCTCAGTATTTGATTGTCTAGGAATCTAGAAACCTACCTAAAGAAGTTCAACTCTTAACAGTTTTTATATAGCAATCCCTATTTAGCAAGTTATTCCTGCCGTAAAATATTTAAATAATTAGACGGCGCGGCGAAAATGTATGTCTGCGCCTGCTGTTTCGTTTAGACAGCACAGGGCGCTTGCGCAAATGTCATATTTGTGTACGATTTATGGAGCTTCTAAGAGCGTAATATATATATTACGCTCTAAGGAGCTCCATAATATCCTCTTTAATGGTTTGTGTTTGTAAACCTTTTTCTTCTTTAAGTGTGAACTTAATAAAGGTATTGGGTGGTATTAAAGGTGTTTCTTGTGTTAATATTTCTGTATATTCAATTGCAGCTAAGCTAGGTATGTCGCCCTTGGCCGTTAGTTTCTGGGGTATATTTATGGGATGCAATATGCTTGTATATATATATATATATATATATATATATATATATATATATATATATATATATATATATATATATATATATATATATATATATATATATATATATATATAAATATATATATATATATATATATATATATATATATATATATATATATATATATATATATATATATAATGTGTATACTTTATTATCGATTATTATCTTAATTTCAGATAACATAAATCAAAAATATGTATCTCCAAAATCATCGGATATTGAAGAACTGGAAGAAATCGTAACTAAATTTGTTCAAGCCCCAGGAAATAATGAACCGATACAGATAAAAACAAAAAGAACCATATTACGTAAAAAAAAGAAATATCAAGATAGAAATAAAGACGAAGGAGATGTAGTTATCGAAGAAAGAATAGACGATGATGTGCAACAAATAACAAAACAAGACAAGCAACATGACGTGAACATTGTAGAATACGATGGTGAAGACTTTGGGCATAGTAGTACAGATATAGAGAGAACTACTATAGAATTACCTGATGAATATTTCGATATACCTAAATTACCTACTCAAGTATTCATAGAGGAAATGGTAGAAGAAGAAATACCAAAAAACCAGGAGGTGTTGATTGAAGAAATCCCCGAGGATCTATCTAGTACAGAAACTTTAATAACAGTACTAGGTAAAATACAGGACAGTACAACAGCTGAACCCAAAAACAGTACAAAAATAGAAACTAAAGATACACAAGAAGTTAAAACCACAAAACGTATCATTCGTAAAAACCAAGATGAAAAACATGAAATTACTGAAATAAAAACTGTAGAAAAAGAAGACGAAGAATCAATCACAAAAGTTTCTAGTGTTATAGATAATTCACAACCAGCTATCTCAGTTCACACTAAACAAGAATTGATCGAAGATACTACCACACCCCTTGACAAGTTGCACAAACCCGATAGAGCACAAATCATCGAAGAAAAGCCTGAGGAAGTGAAAGTTACCGAAGTACGTACGGAAAATGGTGAAATCAAGAAAGTAAAAACTACAAAGCGAGTCATTCGTAAAAAGCAAGGTCCTAAGCAAGAAGTGACCGAGATAACTACTGTGGAAAAAGAAGGTGAAGAGCCCATTACTACAGTCTCTGTCGTGGACGATGACACGCCTAAAGAAGAGACACAGCCCGTGGAGATCATCGAGCTTCCTGAGGAGACCGTCGTCGAGGAAGTTGAGACTTCAGACGGTAAGCCTAAGCAAAAGAAAATCACAAAGCGTATAATTAAAAAGAAGGTAGGTCCTAAAGTTGAAACTACACAAATCACCACTGAACAAGAAGACGACAAAACTCCTGTGGTTTCAGTTCACACTACACAAGAATTGACCGACGACATTATTACACCTCTCGACAAATTACAAAAACCTGATACAGAACAAATCGTCGAAGAAAAGCCTGAGGAGGTGAAAGTTACCGAAGTATGTACGGAAAATGGTGATATCAAGAGAGTAAAAACTACAAAGCGAATCATTCGTAAAAAGCAAGGTCCTAAGCAAGAAGTGACCGAGATAACTACTGTGGAAAAAGAAGGTGAAGAGCCCATTACTACTGTCTCTGTCGCGGACGAAGACACGCCTAGAGAAGAGACACAGCCCGTGGAGATCATCGAGCTTCCTGAGGAGACCGTCGTCGAGGAAGTTGAGACTCCAGACGGTAAGCCTAAACACAAGAAAATCACGAAGCGTATTATTAAAAAGAAGGTAGGTCCTAAAGTTGAAACTACACAAATTACTACGGAACAAGAAGACGACAAAACACCTGTTATCTCAGTTCACACTACACAAGAATTGACCGACGATGTCACTACACCTCTCGACAAATTACAAAAACCCGATAGGGCACAAATCGTCGAAGAAAAGCCTGAAGAAGTGAAAGTTACAGAAGTGCGTTCAGAAAATGGTGAGATTAAGAGAGTAAAAACTACAAAGCGAGTCATTCGTAAAAAGCAAGGTCCTAAGCAAGAAGTGACCGAGATAACTACTGTGGAAAAAGAAGGTGAAGAGCCCATTACTACAGTCTCTGTCGTGGATGAAGACACGGCTAGAGAAGAGACACAGCCAGTGGATTACATCGAGCTTCCTGAGGAGACCATCGTCGAGGAAGTTATGACTCCAGAGGGTAAGCCTAAACACAAGAAAATCACAAAACGTACAATTAAAAAGAAGGAAGGTCCTAAAGTTGAAACTACACAAATAACTACGGAACAAGAAGACGACAAAACTCCTGTGGTTTCAGTTCACACTACACAGGAATTGACCGACGACATTATTACACCTCTTGACAAATTACAAAAACCCGATACAGCACAAATCGTCGAAGAAAAGCCTGAGGAAGTGAAAGTTACCGAAGAACGTACGGAAAAAGGTGATATCAAGAGAGTAAAAACTACAAAGCGAATCATTCGTAAAAAGCAAGGTCCTAAGCAAGAAGTGACCGAGATAACTACTGTGGAAAAAGAAGGTGAAGAGCCCATTACTACAGTCTCTGTCTTGGACGAAGACACGCCTAGAGAAGAGACACAGCCCGTGGAGATCATCGAGCTTCCTGAGGAGACCGTCATTGAGGAAGTTGAGACTCAAGACGGTAAGCCTAAACACAAGAAAATCACGAAGCGTATTATTAAAAAGAAGGTAGGTCCTAAAGTTGAAACTACACAAATTACTACGGAACAAGAAGACAACAAAACACCTGTTATCTCAGTTCACACTACACAAGAATTAACCGACGACACTACCACACCCCTTGATAAGTTGCACAAACCCAATAGAGCAGAAATCGTCGACGAAAAGCCTGAGGAAGTGAAAGTTACCGAAGTACGTACGGAAAATGGTGATATCAAGAGAGTAAAAACTACAAAGCGAATCATTCGTAAAAAGCAAGGTCCTAAGCAAGAAGTGACCGAGATAACTACTGTGGAAAAAGAAGGTGAAGAGCCTATTACTACAGTCTCTGTCGCGGACGAAGACACGCCTAGAGAAGAGACACAGCCCGTGGAGATCATCGAGCTTCCTGAGGAGACCGTCTTCGAGGAAGTTGAGACTCCAGACGGTAAACCTAAACACAAGAAAATCACGAAGCGTATTATTAAAAAGAAGGTAGGTCCTAAAGTTGAAACTACACAAATTACTACGGAACAAGAAGTTGACAAAACTCCTGTGGTTTCTGTTCACACTACACAGGAATTGACCGACGACATTATTACACCTCTCGACAAATTACAAAAACCTGATACAGCACAAATCGTCGAAGAAAAGCCTGAGGAAGTGAAAGTTACCGAAGTACGTACGGAAAATGGTGAAATCAAGAAAGTAAAAACTACAAAGCGAGTCATTCGTAAAAAGCAAGGTCCTAAGCAAGAAGTGACTGAAATAACGACTGTGGAAAAAGAGGGTGAAGAGCCCATTACTACAGTCTCTGTCGTGGACGAAGACACGCCTAAAGAACAGACACAGCCTGTGGAGGTCATCGAGCTTCCAGAGGAGACCGTCGTTGAGGATGTTGAGACTCCAGACGGTAAGCCAAAACAAAAGAAAATCACAAAGCGTATAATTAAAAAGAAGGTAGGTCCTAAAGTTGAAACTACACAAATTATCACTGAACAAGAAGACGACAAAACACCTGTTATCTCAGTTCACACTACACAAGAATTGACCGACGACACTACTACACACCTTGACAAGTTGCACAAACCTGATAGAGCACAAATCGTCGAAGAAAAGCCTGAGGAAGTGAAAGTTACCGAAGTACGTACGGAAAATGGTGATATCAAGAGAGTAAAAACTACAAAGCGAATCATTCGTAAAAAGCAAGGTCCTAAGCAAGAAGTGACCGAGATAACAACTGTGGAAAAAGAAGGTGAAGAGCCCATTACCACAGTCTCTATCGTGGGCGAAGACACGCCTACAGAAGAGACTCAGCCCGTGGAGATCATCGAGCTTCCTGAGGAGACCGTCGTCGAGGAAGTTGAGACTCCAGACGGTAAGCCTAAACACAAGAAAATCACGAAGCGTATTATTAAAAGAAGGTAGGTCCTAAAGTTGAAACTACACAAATTACTACGGAACAAGAAGATGACAAAACTCCTGTGGTTTCAGTTCACACTACACAGGAATTGACCGACGACATTATTACACCTCTCGACAAATTACAAAAACCTGATACAGCACAAATCGTCGAAGAAAAGCCTGAGGAAGTGAAAGTTACCGAAGTACGTACGGAAAATGGTGAAATCAAGAAAGTAAAAACTACAAAGCGAGTCATTCGTAAAAAGCAAGGTCCTAAGCAAGAAGTGACTGAAATAACGACTGTGGAAAAAGAGGGTGAAGAGCCCATTACTACAGTCTCTGTCGTGGACGAAGACACGCCTAAAGAACAGACACAGCCTGTGGAGGTCATCGAGCTTCCAGAGGAGACCGTCGTTGAGGATGTTGAGACTCCAGACGGTAAGCCAAAACAAAAGAAAATCACAAAGCGTATAATTAAAAAGAAGGTAGGTCCTAAAGTTGAAACTACACAAATTATCACTGAACAAGAAGACGACAAAACACCTGTTATCTCAGTTCACACTACACAAGAATTGACCGACGACACTACTACACCCCTTGACAAGTTGCACAAACCTGATAGAGCACAAATCGTCGAAGAAAAGCCTGAGGAAGTGAAAGTTACCGAAGTACGTACGGAAAATGGTGATATCAAGAGAGTAAAAACTACAAAGCGAATCATTCGTAAAAGCAAGGTCCTAAGCAAGAAGTGACCGAGATAACAACTGTGGAAAAAGAAGGTGAAGAGCCCATTACCACAGTCTCTGTCGTGGGCGAAGACACGCCTACAGAAGAGACTCAGCCCGTGGAGATCATCGAGCTTCCTGAGGAGACCGTCGTCGAGGAAGTTGAGACTCCAGACGGTAAGCCTAAACACAAGAAAATCACGAAGCGTATTATTAAAAAGAAGGTAGGTCCTAAAGTTGAAACTACACAAATTACTACGGAACAAGAAGATGACAAAACTCCTGTGGTTTCAGTTCACACTACACAGGAATTGACCGACGACATTATTACACCTCTCGACAAATTACAAAAACCTGATACAGCACAAATCGTCGAAGAAAAGCCTGAGGAAGTGAAAGTTACCGAAGTACGTACGGAAAATGGTGAAATCAAGAAAGTAAAAACTACAAAGCGAGTCATTCGTAAACAGCAAGGTCCTAAGCAAGAAGTGACTGAAATAACGACTGTGGAAAAAGAGGGTGAAGAGCCCATTACTACAGTCTCTGTCGTGGACGAAGACACGCCTAAAGAACAGACACAGCCTGTGGAGGTCATCGAGCTTCCAGAGGAGACCGTCGTTGAGGATGTTGAGACTCCAGACGGTAAGCCAAAACAAAAGAAAATCACAAAGCGTATAATTAAAAAGAAGGTAGGTCCTAAAGTTGAAACTACACAAATTATCACTGAACAAGAAGACGACAAAACACCTGTTATCTCAGTTCACACTACACAAGAATTGACCGACGACACTACTACACCCCTTGACAAGTTGCACAAACCTGATAGAGCACAAATCGTCGAAGAAAAGCCTGAGGAAGTGAAAGTTACCGAAGTACGTACGGAAAATGGTGATATCAAGAGAGTAAAAACTACAAAGCGAATCATTCGTAAAAAGCAAGGTCCTAAGCAAGAAGTGACCGAGATAACAACTGTGGAAAACGAAGGTGAAGAGCCCATTACCACAGTCTCTGTCGTGGGCGAAGACACGCCTACAGAAGAGACTCAGCCCGTGGAGATCATCGAGCTTCCTGAGGAGACCGTCTTCGAGGAAGTTGAGACTCCAGACGGTAAGCCTAAACACAAGAAAATCACGAAGCATATTATTAAAAAGAAGGTAGGTCCTAAAGTTGAAACTACACAAATTACTACGGAACAAGAAGATGACAAAACTCCTGTGGTTTCAGTTCACACTACACAGGAATTGACCGACGACATTATTACAACTCTCGACAAATTACAAAAACCTGATTCAGCACAAATCGTCGAAGAAAAGCCTGAGGAAGTGAAAGTTACCGAAGTACGTACGGAAAATGGTGATATCAAGAGAGTAAAAACTACAAAGCGAATCATTCGTAAAAAGCAAGGTCCTAAGCAAGAAGTGACCGAGATAACAACTGTGGAAAAAGAAGGTGAAGAGCCCATTACCACAGTCTCTGTCGTGGACGAAGACACGCCTACAGAAGAGACTCAGCCCGTGGAGATCATCGAGCTTCCTGAGGAGACCGTCGTCGAGGAAGTTGAGACTCTAGACGGTAAGCCTAAACACAAGAAAATCACGAAGCGTATTATTAAAAAGAAGGTAGGTCCTAAAGTTGAAACTACACAAATTACTACGGAACAAGAAGATGACAAAACACCTGTTATCTCAGTTCACACTACACAAGAATTGACCGACGACACTACCACACCCCTTGATAAGTTGCACAAACCCGATAGAGCACAAATCGTCGATGAAAAGCCTGAGGATGTAAAAGTTACCGAAGTACGTACGGAAAATGGTGAAATCAAGAAAGTAAAAACTACAAAGCGAGTCATTCGTAAACAGCAAGGTCCTAAGCAAGAAGTGACTGAAATAACGACTGTGGAAAAAGAGGGTGAAGAGCCCATTACTACAGTCTCTGTCGTGGACGAAGACACGCCTAAAGAAGAGACACAGCCCGTGGAGATCATCGAGCTTCCTGAGGAGACCGTCGTTGAGGATGTTGAGACTCCAGACGGTAAGCCAAAGCAAAAGAAAATCACAAAGCGTATAATTAAAAGAAGGTAGGTCCTAAAGTTGAAACTACACAAATTACCACTGAACAAGAAGACGACAAAACACCTGTTATCTCAGTTCACACTACACAAGAATTGACCGACGACACTACCACACCCCTTTGATAAGTTGCACAAACCCGATAGAGCACAAATCGTCGATGAAAAGCCTGAGGAAGTAAAAGTTACCGAAGTACGTACGGAAAATGGTGAAATCAAGAAAGTAAAAACTACAAAGCGAGTCATTCGTAAAAAGGAAGGTCCTAAGCAAGAAGTGACTGAAATAACGACTGTGGAAAAAGAGGGTGAAGAGCCCATTACTACAGTCTCTGTCGTGGATGAAGACACGCCTAAAGAAGAGACACAGCCCGTGGAGGTCATCGAGCTTCCAGAGGAGACCGTCGTTGAGGATGTTGAGACTCCAGACGGTAAGCCAAAGCAAAAGAAAATCACAAAGCGTATAATTAAAAAGAAGGTAGGTCCTAAAGTTGAAACTACACAAATTATCACTGAACAAGAAGACGACAAAATACCTGTTATCTCAGTTCACACTACACAAGAATTGACCGACGACACTACCACACCCCTTGACAAGTTACACAAGCCCGATAGGGCACAAATCGTCGATGAAAGCCTGAGGAAGTAAAAGTTACCGAAGTACGTACGGAAAATGGTGAAATCAAGAAAGTAAAAACTACAAAGCGAGTCATTCGTAAACAGCAAGGTCCTAAGCAAGAAGTGACCGAGATAACAACTGTGGAAAAAGAAGGTGAAGAGCCCATTACCACAGTCTCTGTCGTGGGCGAAGACACGCCTACAGAAGAGACTCAGCCCGTGGAGATCATCGAGCTTCCTGATGAGACCGTCGTCGAGGAAGTTGAGACTCCAGACGGTAAGCCAAAGCAAAAGAAAATCACAAAGCGTATAATTAAAAAGAAGGTAGGTCCTAAAGTTGAAACTACACAAATTATCACTGAACAAGAAGACGACAAAACACCTGTTATCTCAGTTCACACTACACAAGAATTGACCGACGACACTACTACACACCTTGACAAGTTGCACAAACCTGATAGAGCACAAATCGTCGAAGAAAAGCCTGAGGAAGTGAAAGTTACCGAAGTACGTACGGAAAATGGTGATATCAAGAGAGTAAAAACTACAAAGCGAATCATTCGTAAAAAGCAAGGTCCTAAGCAAGAAGTGACCGAGATAACTACTGTGGAAAAAGAAGGTGAAGAGCCCATTACCACAGTATCTGTCGTGGACGAAGACACGCCTACAGAAGAGACTCAGCCCGTGGAGATCATCGAGCTTCCTGAGGAGACCGTAGTCGAGGAAGTTGAGACTCCAGACGGTAAGCCAAAGCAAAAGAAAATCACAAAGCGTATAATTAAAAAGAAGGTAGGTCCTAAAGTTGAAACTACACAAATTACCACTGAACAAGAAGACGACAAAACACCTGTTATCTCAGTTCACACTACACAAGAATTGACCGACGACAATACCACACCCCTTGATAAATTGCACAAACCCGATAGAGCACAAATCGTCGATGAAAAGCCTGAGGAAGTAAAAGTTACCGAAGTACGTACGGAAAATGGTGAAATCAAGAAAGTAAAAACTACAAAGCGAGTAATTCGTAAAAAGGAAGGTCCTAAGCAAGAAGTGACTGAAATAACGACTGTGGAAAAAGAGGGTGAAGAGCCCATTACTACAGTCTCTGTCGTGGACAAAGACACGCCTAAAGAAGAGACACAGCCCGTGGAGGTCATCGAGCTTCCAGAGGAGACCGTCGTTGAGGATGTTGAGACTCCAGACGGTAAGCCAAAGCAAAAGAAAATCACAAAGCGTATAATTAAAAAGAAGGTAGGTCCTAAAGTTGAAACTACACAAATTATCACTGAACAAGAAGACGACAAAATACCTGTTATCTCAGTTCACACTACACAAGAATTGACCGACGACACTACCACACCCCTTGACAAGTTACACAAGCCCGATAGGGCACAAATCGTCGATGAAAAGCCTGAGGAAGTTAAAGTTACCGAAGTACGTACGGAAAATGGTGAAATCAAGAAAGTAAAAACTACAAAGCGAGTCATTCGTAAACAGCAAGGTCCTAAGCAAGAAGTGACTGAAATAACGACTGTGGAAAAAGAGGGTGAAGAGCCCTTTACTACAGTCTCTGTCGTGGACGAAGACACGCCTAAAGAAGAGACACAGCCCGTGGAGATCATCGAGCTTCCTGAGGAGACCGTCGTTGAGGATGTTGAGACTCCAGACGGTAAGCCAAAGCAAAAGAAAATCACAAAGCGTATAATTAAAAAGAAGGTAGGTCCTAAAGTTGAAACTACACAAATTACCACTGAACAAGAAGACGACAAAACACCTGTTATCTCAGTTCACACTACACAAGAATTGACCGACGACACTACCACACCCCTTGATAAGTTGCACAAACCCGATAGAGCACAAATCGTCGATGAAAAGCCTGAGGAAGTAAAAGTTACCGAAGTACGTACGGAAAATGGTGAAATCAAGAAAGTAAAAACTACAAAGCGAGTCATTCGTAAAAAGCAAGGTCCTAAGCAAGAAGTGACTGAAATAACGACTGTGGAAAAAGAGGGTGAAGAGCCCATTACTACAGTCTCTGTCGTGGACGAAGACACGCCTAGAGGAGAGACACAGCCTGTGGAGATCATCGAGCTTCCTGAGGAGACCGTCGTTGAGGATGTTGAGACTACAGACGGTAAGCCAAAGCAAAAGAAAATCACAAAGCGTATAATTAAAAAGAAGGTAGGTCCTAAAGTTGAAACTACACAAATTATCACTGAACAAGAAGACGACAAAACACCTGTTATCTCAGTTCACACTACACAAGAATTGACCGACGACACTACCACACACCTTGACAAGTTACACAAGCCCGATAGGGCACGAATCGTCGAAGAAAAGCCTGAGGAAGTTAAAGTTACCGAAGTACGTACGGAAAATGGTGAAATCAAGAAAGTAAAAACTACAAAGCGAGTCATTCGTAAACAGCAAGGTCCTAAGCAAGAAGTGACCTGAGATAACGACTGTGGAAAAAGAGGGTGAAGAGCCCATTACTACAGTCTCTGTCGTGGATGAAGACACGCCTAAAGAAGAGACACAGCCCGTGGAGATCATCGAGCTTCCTGAGGAGACCGTCGTTGAGGAAGTTCAGACTCCAGACGGTAAGCCAAAGCAAAAGAAAATCACAAAGCGTATAATTAAAAAGAAGGTAGGTCCTAAAGTTGAAACTACACAAATACCACTGAACAAGAAGACGACAAAACACCTGTTATCTCAGTTCACACTACACAAGAATTGACCGACGACACTACCACACCCCTTGATAAGTTGACACAAACCCGATAGAGCACAAATCGTCGATGAAAAGCCTGAGGAAGTGAAAGTTACCGAAGTACGTACGGAAAATGGTGAAATCAAGCAAGTAAAAACTACAAAGCGAATCATTCGTAAACAGCAAGGTCCTAAGCAAGAAGTGACTGAAATAACGACTGTGGAAAAAGACGGTGAAGAGCCCATTACTACAGTCTCTGTCGTGGACGAAGACACGCCTAAAGAAGAGACACAGCCCGTGGAGATCATCGAGCTTCCTGAGGAGACCGTCGTTGAGGAATGTTGAGACTCCAGACGGTAAGCCAAAGCAAAAGAAAATCACAAAGCGTATAATTAAAAAGAAGGTAGGTCCTAAAGTTGAAACTACACAAATTACCACTGAACAAGAAGACGACAAAACACCTGTTATCTCAGTTCACACTACACAAGAATTGACCGACGACACTACCACACCCCTTGATAAGTTACACAAACCCGATAGAGCACAAATCGTCGATGAAAAGCCTGAGGAAGTGAAAGTTACCGAAGTACGTACGGAAAATGGTGAATATCAAGAAAGTAAAAACTACAAAGCGAATCATTCGTAAACAGCAAGGTCCTAAGCAAGAAGTGACCTGAGATAACGACTGTTGAAAAAGAGGGTGAAGAGCCCATTACTACAATCTATGTCGTGGACGAAGACACGCCAAAAGAAGAGACACAGACCGTGGAGATCATCGAGCTTCCTGAGGAGACCGTCGTTGAGGAAGTTGAGACTCCAGACGGTAAGCCAAAGCAAAAGAAAATCACAAAGCGTATAATTAAAAAGAAGGTAGGTCCTAAAGTTGAAACTACACAAATTACCACTGAACAAGAAGACGACAAAACACCTGTTATCTCAGTTCACACTACACAAGAATTGACCGACGACACTACCACACCCCTTGATAAGTTACACAAAACCGATACAGCACAAATCGTCGAAGAAAAGCCTGAGGAAGTGAAAGTTACCGAAGTACGTACGGAAAATGGTGAAATTAAGTCAGTTAAAACTACAAAGCGAATCATTCGTAAAAAGCAAGGTCCTAAGCAAGAAGTGACCGAGATAACTACTGTGGAAAAAGAAGGTGAAGAGCCCATTACTACAGTCTCTGTCGTGGACGAAGACACGCCTAGAGGAGAGACACAGCCCGTGGAGATCATCGAGCTTCCTGAGGAGACCGTCGTCGAGGAAGTTGAGACTCCAGACGGTAAGCCAAAGCAAAAGAAAATCACAAAGCGTATAATTAAAAAGAAGGTAGGTCCTAAAGTTGTAACTACACAAATTACCACTGAACAAGAAGACGACAAAACACCTGTTATCTCAGTTCACACTACACAAGAATTGACCGACGACACTACCACACCTCTTGACAAGTTACACAAACCCGATAGGGCACAAATTGTCGACGAACAGCCAGAGGAAGTGAAAGTTACCGAAGTACGTACGGAAAATGGTGATATCAAGAGAGTAAAAACTACAAAGCGAGTCATTCGTAAAAAGCAAGGTCCTAAGCAAGAAGTGACTGAAATAACGACTGTGGAAAAAGAAGGTGAAGAGCCCATTACTACAGTCTCTGTCGTGGACGAAAACACGGCTAGAGAAGAGACACAGTCCGTGGAGATCATCGAGCTTCCTGAGGAGACCGTCGTTGAGGAAGTTCAGACTCCAGACGGTAAGCCAAAGCAAAAGAAAATCACAAAGCGTATAATTAAAAAGAAGGTAGGTCCTAAAGTTGTAACTACACAATTACCACTGAACAAGAAGACGACAAAACACCTGTTATCTCAGTTCACACTACACAAGAATTGACCGACGACACTACCACACCCCTTGACAAGTTACACAAAACCGATACAGCACAAATCGTCGAAGAAAAGCCTGAGGAAGTGAAAGTTACCGAAGTACGTACGGAAAATGGTGAAATCAAGAAAGTAAAAACTACAAAGCGGGTCATTCGTAAAAAGCAAGGTCCTAAGCAAGAAGTGACTGAAATAACGACTGTGGAAAAAGAGGGTGAAGAGCCCATTACTACAGTCTCTGTCGTGGACGAAGACACGCCTACAGAAGAGACACAGCCCGTGGAGATCATCGAGCTTCCTGAGGAGACCGCCTTTGAGGAAGTTGAGACTCCGGACGGTAAGCAAAGCAAAAGAAAATCACAAAGCGTATAATTAAAAAGAAGGTAGGTCCTAAAGTTGAAACTACACAAATTACCACTGAACAAGAAGACGACAAAACACCTGTTATCTCAGTTCACACTACACAAGAATTGACCGACGACACTACCACACCCCTTGACAAGTTGCACAAACCCGATAGGGCACAAATCGTCGAAGAAAAGCCTGAGGAAGTGAAAGTTACCGAAGTACGTACGGAAAATGGTGATATCAAGAGAGTAAAAACTACAAAGCGAATCATTCGTAAAAAGCAAGGTCCTAAGCAAGAAGTGACCGAGATAACTACTGTGGAAAAAGAAGGTGAAGAGCCCATTACCACAGTCTCTATCGTGGACGAAGACACGCCTACAGAAGAGACTCAGCCCGTGGAGATCATCGAGCTTCCTGAGGAGACCGTCGTCGAGGAAGTTGAGACTCCAGACGGTAAGCCAAAGAAAAAGAAAATCACAAAGCGTATAATTAAAAGAAGGTAGGTCCTAAAGTTGAAACTACACAAATTACCACTGAACAAGAAGACGACGAAACACCTATTATCTCAGTTCACACTACACAAGAATTGACCGACGACACTACCACACCCCTTGACAAATTACACAAACCCGATAGGGCACAAATCGTCGAAGAAAAGCCTGAGGAAGTGAAAGTTACCGAAGTACGTACGGAAAATGGTGATATCAAGAAAGTAAAAACTACAAAGCGAGTCATTCGTAAAAAGCAAGGTCCTAAGCAAGAAGTGACCGAGATAACTACTGTGGAAAAAGAAGGTGAAGAGCCCATTACCACAATCTCTGTCGTGGACGAAGACACGCCTACAGAAGAGACTCAGCCCGTGGAGATCACCGAGCTTCCTGAGGAGACCGTCGTCGAGGAAGTTGAGACTCCAGACGGTAAGCCAAAGCAAAAGAAAATCACAAAGCGTATAATTAAAAAGAAGGTAGGTCCTAAAGTTCAAACTACACAAATTACCACTGAACAAGAAGACGACGAAACACCTGTTATCTTAGTTCACACTACACAAGAATTCACCGACGACACTATCACACCCCTTGACAAATTGCACAAACCCGATAGGGCACAAATCGTCGAAGAAAAGCCTGAAGAAGTGAAAGTTACCGAAGTACCTACGGAAAATGGTGATATCAAGAGAGTACAAACTACAAAGCGAATCATTCGTAAAAAGCAAGGTCCAAAGCAAGAAGTGACCGAGATAACTACTGTGGAAAAAGAAGGTGAAGAGCCCATTACTACAGTCTCTGTCGTGGAAGAAGACACGCCTAGAGAAGAGACACAGCCCGTGGAGATCATCGAGCTTCCTGAGGAGACCGTCGTCGAGGAAGTTGAGACTCCAGACGGTAAGCCAAAGCAAAAGAAAATCACAAAGCGTTTAATTAAAAAGAAGGTAGGTCCTAAAATTGAAACTACACAAATTACCACTGAACAGGAAGACGACAAGATACCTGTTATCTCAGTTCACACTACACATGAATTGATTGACGACACTACCACACCCCTTGACAAATTACACAAACCCGATAGGGCACAAGTCGTCGAAGAAAAGCCTGAGGAAGTGAAAGTTACCGAAGTACGTACGGAAAATGGTGATATCAAGAGAGTAAAAATTACAAAGCGAATCATTCGTAAGAAGCAAGGTCCTAAGCAAGAAGTGACCGAGATAACAACTGTGGAAAAAGATGGTGAAGAGCCCATTACCACAGTCTCTGTCGTGGACGAAGACACGCCTACAGAAGAGACTCAGCCCGTAGAGATTATCGAGCTTCCTGAGGAGACCGTCGTCGAGGAAGTTGAGACTCCAGACGGTAAGCCAAAGCAAAAGAAAATCACAAAGCGTATAATTAAAAAGAAGGTAGGTCCTAAAGTTGAAACTACACAAATTACCACTGAACAAGAAGACGACGAAACACCTGTTATCTCAGTTCACACTACACAAGAATTGACCGACGACACTATCACACCCCTTGACAAATTACACAAACCCGATAGGGCACAAATCGTCGAAGAAAACCCTGAGGAAGTGAAAGTTACTGAAGTACGTACGGAAAATGGTGATATCAAGAGAGTAAAAACTACAAAGCGAATCATTCGTAAAAAACAAGGTCCTAAGCAAGAAGTGACCGAGATAACTACTGTGGAAAAAGAAGGTGAAGAGCCCATTACCACAGTCTCTGTCGTGGACGAAGACACGCCTACAGAAGAGACTCAGCCCGTGGAGATGATCGAGCTTCCTGAGGAGACCGTCGTCGAGGAAGTTGAGACTCCAGACGGTAAGCCAAAGCAAAAGAAAATCACAAAGCGTATAATTAAAAAGAAGGTAGGTCCTAAAGTTGAAACTACACAAATTACCACTGAACAAGAAGACGACAAAACACCTATTATCTCAGTTCACACTACACAAGAATTGACCGACGACACTACCACACCCCTTGACAAATTACACAAACCCGATAGGGCACAAATCGTCGAAGAAAAGCCTGAGGAAGTGAAAGTTACCGAAGTACGTACGGAAAATGGTGATATCAAGAGAGTAAAAACTACAAAGCGAATCATTCGTAAAAAGCAAGGTCCTAAGCAAGAAGTGACCGAGATAACAACTGTGGAAAAAGAAGGTGAAGAGCCCATTACCACAGTCTCTGTCGTGGACGAAGACACGCCTACAGAAGAGACTCAGCCCGTGGAGATCATCGAGCTTCCTGAGGAGACCGTCGTCGAGGAAATTGAGACTCCAGACGGTAAGCCAAAGCAAAAGAAAATCACAAAGCGTATAATTAAAAAGAAGGTAGGTCCTAAAGTTGAAACTACACAAATTACCACTGAACAAGAAGACGACGAAACACCTGTTATCTCAGTTCACACTACACAAGAATTGACCGACGACACTATCACACCCCTTGACAAATTACACAAACCCGATAGGGCACAAATCGTCGAAGAAAAGCCTGAGGAAGTGAAAGTTACTGAAGTACGTACGGAAAATGGTGATATCAAGAGAGTAAAAACTACAAAGCGAATCATTCGTAAAAAACAAGGTCCTAAGCAAGAAGTGACCGAGATAACTACTGTGGAAAAAGAAGGTGAAGAGCCCATTACTACAGTCTCTGTCGTGGACGAAGACACGCCTACAGAAGAGACTCAGCCCGTGGAGATGATCGAGCTTCCTGAGGAGACCGTCGTCGAGGAAGTTGAGACTCCAGACGGTAAGCCAAAGCAAAAGAAAATCACAAAGCGTATAATTAAAAAGAAGGTAGGTCCTAAAGTTGAAACTACACAAATTACCACTGAACAAGAAGACGACAAAACACCTATTATCTCAGTTCACACTACACAAGAATTGACCGACGACACTACCACACCCCTTGACAAATTACACAAACCCGATAGGGCACAAATCGTCGAAGAAAAGCCTGAGGAAGTGAAAGTTACCGAAGTACGTACGGAAAATGGTGATATCAAGAGAGTAAAAACTACAAAGCGAATCATTCGTAAAAAGCAAGGTCCAAAGCAAGAAGTGACCGAGATAACTACTGTGGAAAAAGAAGGTGAAGAGCCCATTACTACAGTCTCTGTCGTGGAAGAAGACACGCCTAGAGAAGAGACACAGCCCGTGGAGATCATCGAGCTTCCTGAGGAGACCGTCGTCGAGGAAGTTGAGACTCCAGACGGTAAGCCAAAGCAAAAGAAAATCACAAAGCGTATAATTAAAAAGAAGGTAGGTCCTAAAGTTGAAACTACACAAATTACCACTGAACAAGAAGACGACAAGACACCTATTATCTCAGTTTACACTACACATGAATTAATCGACGACACTACCACACCCCTTGACAAATTACACAAATTCGATAGGGCACAAATCGTCGAAGAAAAACCTGAGGAAGTGAAAGTTACTGAAGTACGTACGGAAAATGGTGATATCAAGAGAGTTAAAACTACAAAGCGAATCATTCGTAAAAAGCAAGGTCCTAAGCAAGAAGTGACCGAGATAACAACTGTGGAAAAAGAAGGTGAAGAGCCCATTACCACAGTCTCTGTCGTGGACGAAGACACGCCTACAGAAGAGACTCAGCCCGTGGAGATCATCGAGCTTCCTGAGGAGACCGTTGTCGAGGAAGTTGAGACTCCAGACGGTAAGCCAAAGCAAAAGAAAATCACAAAGCGTATAATTAAAAAGAAGGTAGGTCCTAAAGTTGAAACTACACAAATTACCACTGAACAAGAAGACGACAAAACACCTATTATCTCAGTTCACACTACACAAGAATTGACCGACGACACTACCACACCCCTTGACAAATTACACAAACCCGATAGGGCACAAATCGTCGAAGAAAAGCCTGAGGAAGTGAAAGTTACCGAAGTACGTACGGAAAATGGTGATATCAAGAGAGTAAAAACTACAAAGCGAATCATTCGTAAAAAGCAAGGTCCTAAGCAAGAAGTGACCGAGATAACAACTGTGGAAAAAGAAGGTGAAGAGCCCATTACCACAGTCTCTGTCGTGGACGAAGACACGCCTACAGAAGAGACTCAGCCCGTGGAGATCATCGAGCTTCCTGAGGAGACCGTCGTCGATGAAGTTGAGACTCCAGACGGTAAGCCAAAGCAAAAGAAAATCACAAAGCGTATAATTAAAAAGAAGGTAGGTCCTAAAGTTGAAACTACACAAATTACCACTGAACAAGAAGACGACAAAACACCTATTATCTCAGTTCACACTACACAAGAATTGACCGACGACACTACCACACCCCTTGACAAATTACACAAACCCGATAGGGCACAAATCGTCGAAGAAAAGCCTGAGGAAGTGAAAGTTACCGAAGTACGTACGGAAAATGGTGATATCAAGAGAGTAAAAACTACAAAGCGAACCATTCGTAAAAAGCAAGGTCCTAAGCAAGAAGTGACCGAGATAACAACTGTGGAAAAAGAAGGTGAAGAGCCCATTACCACAGTCTCTGTCGTAGACGAAGACACGCCTACAGAAGAGACTCAGCCCGTGGAGATCATCGAGCTTCCTGAGGAGACCGTCGTCGAGGAAGTTGAGACTCCAGACGGTAAGCCAAAGCAAAAGAAAATCACAAAGCGTATAATTAAAAAGAAGGTAGGTCCTAAAGTTGAAACTACACAAATTACCACTGAACAAGAAGACGACAAAACACCTATTATCTCAGTTCACACTACACAAGAATTGACCGACGACACTACCACACCCCTTGACAAATTACACAAACCCGATAGGGCACAAATCGTCGAAGAAAAGCCTGAGGAAGTGAAAGTTACCGAAGTACGTACGGAAAATGGTGATATCAAGAGAGTTAAAACTACAAAGCGAATCATTCGTAAAAAGCAAGGTCCTAAGCAAGAAGTGACCGAGATAACAACTGTGGAAAAAGAAGGTGAAGAGCCCATTACCACAATCTCTGTCGTGGACGAAGACACGTCTACAGAAGAGACTCAGCCCGTGGAGATCATCGAGCTTCCTGAGGAGACCGTCGTCGAGGAAGTTGAGACTCCAGACGGTAAGCCAAAGCAAAAGAAAATCACAAAGCGTATAATTAAAAAGCAGGTAGGTCCTAAAGTTGAAACTACACAAATTACCACTGAACAAGAAGACGACAATACACCTATTATCTCAGTTCACACTACACAAGAATTGACCGACGACACTACCACACCCCTTGACAAATTACACAAACCCGATAGGGCACAAATCGTCGAAGAAAAGCCTGAGGAAGTGAAAGTTACCGAAGTACGTACGGAAAATGGTGATATCAAGAGAGTTAAAACTACAAAGCGAATCATTCGTAAAAAGCAAGGTCCTAAGCAAGAAGTGACCGAGATAACAACTGTGGAAAAAGAAGGTGAAGAGCCCATTACCACAATCTCTGTCGTGGACGAAGACACGTCTACAGAAGAGACTCAACCCGTGGAGATCATCGAGCTTCCTGAGGAGACCGTCGTCGAGGAAGTTGAGACTCCAGACGGTAAGCCAAAGCAAAAGAAAATCACAAAGCGTATAATTAAAAAGCAGGTAGGTCCTAAAGTTGAAACTACACAAATTACCACTGAACAAGAAGACGACAAAACACCTATTATCTCAGTTCACACTACACAAGAATTGACCGACGACACTACCACACCCCTTGACAAATTACACAAACCCGATAGGGCACAAATCGTCGAAGAAAAGCCTGAGGAAGTGAAAGTTACCGAAGTACGTACGGAAAATGGTGATATCAAGAGAGTAAAAACTGGAAAGCGAATCATTCGTAAAAAGCAAGGTCCTAAGCAAGAAGTGACCGAGATAACAACTGTGGAAAAAGAAGGTGATGAGCCCATTACCACAGTCTCTGTCGTGGACGAAGACACGCCTACAGAAGAGACTCAGCCCGTGGAGATCATCGAGCTTCCTGAGGAGACCGTCGTGGAGGAAGTTGAGACTCCAGACGGTAAGCCAAAGCAAAAGAAAATCACAAAGCGTATAATTAAAAAGAAGGTAGGTCCTAAAGTTGAAACTACACAAATTACCACTGAACAAGAAGACGACAAAACACCTATTATCTCAGTTCACACTACACAAGAATTGACCGACGACACTACCACACCCCTTGACAAATTACACAAACCCGATAGGGCACAAATCGTCGAAGAAAAGCCTGAGGAAGTGAAAGTTACCGAAGTACGTACGGAAAATGGTGATATCAAGAGAGTAAAAACTACAAAGCGAATCATTCGTAAAAAGCAAGGTCCTATGCAAGAAGTGACCGAGATAACAACTGTGGAAAAAGAAGGTGAAGAGCCCATTACCACAGTCTCTGTCGTGGACGAAGACACGCCTACAGAAGAGACTCAGCCCGTGGAGATCATCGAGCTTCCTGAGGAGACCGTCGTCGATGAAGTTGAGACTCCAGACGGTAAGCCAAAGCAAAAGAAAATCACAAAGCGTATAATTAAAAAGAAGGTAGGTCCTAAAGTTGAAACTACACAAATTACCACTGAACAAGAAGACGACAAAACACCTATTATCTCAGTTCACACTACACAAGAATTGACCGACGACACTACCACACCCCTTGACAAATTACACAAACCCGATAGGGCACAAATCGTCGAAGAAAAGCCTGAGGAAGTGAAAGTTACCGAAGTACGTACGGAAAATGGTGATATCAAGAGAGTAAAAACTACAAAGCGAATCATTCGTAAAAAGCAAGGTCCTAAGCAAGAAGTGACCGAGATAACAACTGTGGAAAAAGAAGGTGAAGAGCCCATTACCACAGTCTCTGTCGTGGACGAAGACACGCCTACAGAAGAGACTCAGCCCGTGGAGATCATCGAGCTTCCTGAAGAGACCGTCGTCGAGGAAGTTGAGACTCCAGACGGTAAGCCAAAGCAAAAGAAAATCACAAAGCGTATAATTATAAAGAAGGTAGGTCCTAAAGTTGAAACTACACAAATTACCACTGAACAAGAAGACGACAAAACACCTATTATCTCAGTTCACACTACACAAGAATTGACCGACGACACTACCACACCCCTTGACAAATTACACAAACCCGATAGGGCACAAATCGTCGAAGAAAAGCCTGAGGAAGTGAAAGTTACCGAAGTACGTACGGAAAATGGTGATATCAAGAGAGTAAAAACTACAAAGCGAATCATTCGTAAAAAGCAAGGTCCTAAGCAAGAAGTGACCGAGATAACAACTGTGGAAAAAGAAGGTGAAGAGCCCATTACCACAGTCTCTGTCGTGGACGAAGACACGCCTACAGAAGAGACTCAGCCCGTGGAGATCATCGAGCTTCCTGAGGAGACCGTCGTCGATGAAGTTGAGACTCCAGACGGTAAGCCAAAGCAAAAGAAAATCACAAAGCGTATAATTAAAAAGAAGGTAGGTCCTAAAGTTGAAACTACACAAATTACCACTGAACAAGAATACGACAAAACACCAATTATCTCAGTTCACACTACACAAGAATTGACCGACGACACTACCACACCCCTTGACAAATTACACAAACCCGATAGGGCACAAATCGTCGAAGAAAAGCCTGAGGAAGTGAAAGTTACCGAAGTACGTACGGAAAATGGTGATATCAAGAGAGTAAAAACTACAAAGCGAATCATTCGTAAAAAGCAAGGTCCTAAGCAAGAAGTGACCGAGATAACAACTGTGGAAAAAGAAGGTGAAGAGCCCATTACCACAGTCTCTGTCGTGGACGAAGACACGCCTACAGAAGAGACTCAGCCCGTAGAGATCATCGAGCTTCCTGAGGAGACCGTCGTCGAGGAAGTTGAGACTCCAGACGGTAAGCCAAAGCAAAAGAAAATCACAAAGCGTATAATTAAAAAGAAGGTAGGTCCTAAAGTTGAAACTACACAAATTACCACTGAACAAGAAGACGACGAAACACCTGTTATCTCAGTTCACACTACACAAGAATTGACCGACGACACTACCACACCCCTTGACAAATTACACAAACCCGATAGGGCACAAATCGTCGAAGAAAAGCCTGAGGAAGTGAAAGTTACCGAAGTACGTACGGAAAATGGTGATATCAAGAGAGTAAAAACTACAAAGCGAATCATTCGTAAAAAGCAAGGTCCAAAGCAAGAAGTGACCGAGATAACTACTGTGGAAAAAGAAGGTGAAGAGCCCATTACTACAGTCTCTGTCGTGGAAGAAGACACACCTAGAGAAGAGACACAGCCCGTGGAGATCATCGAGCTTCCTGAGGAGACCGTCGTCGAGGAAGTTGAGACTCCAGACGGTAAGCCAAAGCAAAAGAAAATCACAAAGCGTATAATTATAAAGAAGGTAGGTCCTAAAGTTGAAACTACACAAATTACCACTGAACAAGAAGACGACAAGATACCTGTTATCTCAGTTTACACTATACACGACTTTTCAGATGATACTTTTACAGTACTTGACAAATTACACAAACCCGATAAGGCACAAATCGTCGAAGAAGCGCCTCAACAAGTGAATGTATTTAAAGTACCTACGGAAAATGGTGAAATTAAAAAAGTTAAAACTACAAAGCTTGTCATTCGTGAAAAGCAAGGTCCTAAGCAAGAAGTGACCGAGATAACTACCGTGGATAAAGAAGGTGAAGAGCCCATTACTATAGTCTCTGTCGTGGACGAATATACGCCTAGAGAAGAGACCCAGCCCGTGGAGGTCATCGATCTTCCTGAGGAGACCGTCGTTGAGGAAGTGGAGACTCTTGATGGTAAGTTAAAACACAAGAACGTTAGAATACGTAAGGAGGAATCAAAAGAAGGTTTGTTTTATTTTTGAACTTACTAAAATTTCCACTGAACGCCAAACACCTGCCATCTCAATTTACACCAGACATGAACGATACAAATGACACTGACACAGTAATTGACAAATTTTACAAACCAGTGGCATTTTTTCGACGGTTTGTGCCCTACAAATCGTCGGTGAAACGCCTGATAAATTAAAAGTACCTACAAACTCTAGTAGTTTGGTGAAATTGAATATATTAAAGCAACATTTAAAAAAGTAAGATCCGAAGTATATTGTGACTGAGATAACTAAAATAGGAATAGACGGTGATGAGGCTCATCCCATACAATACTTTGGGTTTTTTGGGGACATCTTCGCTTAATCACTGGACACTTTAGTTGGTAAGCCTAACATATATTAATCACGTGGCATTCATATCAAATTCGGTCCGAATTTCGAAATTAACTAGTTTGCTATGAATTCAGACTATAAAAGGCAGGACTTTTAAGAGATAGTTCCTGTGTAATGAAATACGTTGCATCGGAAAGAGTAAACGTTTTTTTTTATGTTAAGGATTAAACTAAAACAAAATCTAAGCTTTGAATAAGCTTATTAAAATTATAAAACTTTCGGCTAAGAAATATTTTTATATGATAGACGCGCTTTTTGCTAAGTCATTTTGTGGAAATGTATAAAAAGGTTAAGACAATAATGTTGCTGTTTAACATATATTATTATGATAATGATGACTAATATACGCTTACATACATGCACTCTATATTTAAGCAATTACTATTTGTTAAAAATGAACTGATTCTTAACATTTCTTTCGTTACCGACGTTTTAAATTACTTATTATAGTTAATATTGTATTTGCATTTGTTACCAATACAAATATTTTTTACACCTGTGTGTTTTTATTTGTGTAAGAACCTGTTGTTACAATAATTACTATAAGTTTTCCTGTCAAGGGTATTAATTATATGTACATTTTATAATTGTATATTAAGTATACGTTTTATATGTTTTTCTTACAGGTTTCGTAAATTGGTTTTACAATGTATACTATTTAGTACGGTTTTTTATTTCACACATGATATCTACATTGACTTCTTTATCAGTGTCATAAACGGTAATGATACTTTAATTTTTAGGTTATTTATTAGTAACTGACACATATATATTTTTTCAGATTTAAGAAAAACGTTTGAAAAACCTGAAGAAATATTGGAACAGTTACCGAAACATACAGAAAAAAATCAAGATGGAAAACGGAAAGAGCAAACTAAAGTACCTTTAAAACCACAGAAAATAGAACATGTTTCTGTTAAAATAAGTGAAGCTCAACATGCAGAAGATACCGCTCAACCTCAATTTACAAAACTTAAACTTAAGAAACCTGTAGTAAAACCTAAACAGGAGTCTGTTGTTACTGTCTTGCCTAAAATACAACTCAAAAGTCGTATTAAATTTGTTAATGATTGGCCACCAGAAGAAGTGAAACCAATCGTCACATATTTAGGTAGCATAAAGCAAAGCGGAGAGTTATCGAGAAATATTAAAGAAGCAGCTAAAATAAAAAAGAAACCTATAAAATCACCAAAGCTACCAGAATTAGAAAAAAGTCAACTAGAAAAGCCAGATGATCTTAAATATGCTAAAGAAACGAAAAATTTACCAGAAGATGTTTCTGAAAAACCAAAAGAAAACTTACCTGAACATAGTGATAAAGAAAAACAACTCGACTCTGAATCAATAGAAACATCTAAACCTTCAGAAAATGTTAGTGACTCCAATAAGATTAGGAAAAAACCAGTTTTAAAACCAATGACAATAGAAGAAAAAACAATTGAAGAAAACAAACCTCAATTTATAGAAAATACTGAACCCTTATTTAAAAAACTCAAATTGAAAAAGGCTGAAATAAAATCAAAACCTGAAGAATCGGTTCCAAAACTACCTAAAGTACAACTCAAGAGTCGTGTTAAATATGTGACAGATTGGCCACCAGAAATAATAAAACCTAATATTTCCATTTTGCTAAGCATTCGACAAAATGGAATTCTTTCTCGCAATATAAAAGAAGCAGCAAAAATAAAGAAAAAAGTTTTAAAACAACCAGTTTTGCCAGATTTACAGAAAGTAGAACTAGAAAAACCCATGTTTACCCATGAGGATATAATAGAGTCTGTTGCTAAATTTCCTGAAAAGGACATTGCAGAACCAATAAGTGAAAATGATAAAGAATCATTACAAGTTAAAGAGGAATCGCCTGATAAAGAACTTAAGGAAGAGCAGCAAGTAATTGAAGATGGCAAAGAAGATGAGCCTGAAAGTTTCACTATAAAACCACGACGGCCAAGTATTAAAAAGGTTGAGGAAATTGTTGACGAAGTTACGATAAAAAAGAAATTGAAGCCTATTCGAAAATCTTCCGTAACTCTTCCAGAAATAACAGAACCCGAAGAAGTTACTTTTAGACCTAAAAGCGTAAAAACTAAAGAAGATGTAGAACAAGAATTTAATATACAACTAGATTCATATCTCGAAGAAGAGATTTCAATGTCAAGTAAAGTAAAATTAAAGCCACAAAAGCAACCCACATTTAGTGAAGAAGCGGATGAAGCATCTATTAAATTCTATGAAGAGAAAGAAGGTGAAACTATTGTAGAAGTTATAGAAAATGATGAAATTAAAGAAGATAGTACAAATATAATAATGCCACTAAAACCAACCAAGAAAAAATTAAAAGAAACCACCGAGGAATTTACATCAAATGTTACTATAGCTAAACCTAAATCTGGTGAGAAAACTGAAATTATAGAAGATGTGACATTTGAGTTAGGTAAAAAAACCGAATTTGTTATAGACAACCAAGATATATCTTTTGATATCAAACACCATAACGAAGAATTTAAACAGGAAGAACTTTCTTTATCAAGCAACATAAAATTAAGTCATAAGAAAAAAAATATTATATCTGAAGAATCCGATGAAGCCTCAATTCGTATAGAAAAGGAGGTTGAGGATGAAAGCCAAGCTGAAGAAGTAATTATTAGTGAGGCTGAATCTGAAGAAAATGTTGAAATGGTACTTAAACGAAAACCTAAAAAACCAACTTATGAAGTTAGTGAAGTGGAAGAGCTAAGCGTAGAATTCAAACCCAAAAGAATAATGAGCCAAACGTTCGAAGAAGACGAGCTTACTATATCAACTAAAAGAAAACCCAAAAAGCCATCAGTTGTACAAGGTAAACAAAATATATAAGATACTTATTTAGAAAACATGGTAACATTTGAACAAAGCAGGATTTGAAGCCGTGCCCCTTTTAATCCATCCAAGCGCTCTGGCCACTGCAGACGCACTGGCATACGTTCTCGTCCAGCTACATTGAAATTATTAAACGCTTGTTACATTTTATTTATGTTGTTAGCTTTTTTGTGGAGACTTTAAAAAAATTCCTATACCCAAAACTAAGGCCTTAAAATTATCATTTGGCAAAAGATATAGAAATAGAATACCTATTTGCTATATTTTTTACTATTTATAATATTGGGAATTCCTAAGTGTGGATTATCTTTAGGTGACAATACTACACAAAAATATTTTTTCAATTGCTTTATAACAAGCGCGTCCGTAAGATTTTTGTACTTTATAATATTTATATCAATATTCAATTGCATTTTAGGCAATTGAGGCCTGTCATGGCGCAGCGGCACAGGCGTGTGCCTGTAACCAACAAGTTGTGGGTTCGATCCCCAATCGAGAAAATGAAATATTTAATATTTTCAGTTTAAATATTTAATGTTTTCTGTTGATTTCCGCCTCCTAACACGCAGTTCCTCAAAATCGGCGGAAAATGGGGAACGGAAGTAAAACGGAGTGTCTTAACACTAAATTCCCAAGTTCCCTCTGCCTACCCTGCCATACTGAATAAGAAATAAAGAAACTTATTTAGAAAACATAAAAAATTTAACGTATTTTACGGGATTTTAACTTCTCCTGATTATGACTTTTAGTAAAGTACTGTTTTTACTGTTTCTAATATGGACCTTTTATATTTTTCTTATATACGCAAATGTACATGTGTTTTGCCTGGGTTAAATTTTATAATAAAATTTTGAATTCATATATTTAAAACAAGCTTTATTTTCAGAAGCCGAAGCTACTATGAGTATATCTAAAGAGCAAGAATTTCCAGGTAAGTTTGTGTACATATTTATTATTAAATTAATGTATGCAGCATTTACAGTGCAGCTCGAATCCAAGGTTCGTTGCAAAACTCAACGCCGCGCTTTGGCTTATTACCAGAGCCAAGAAAAGAAAATATTAAATATTTCATTTCCTCCAGTAGGTTCCACCCAAAAACTGTCGTTGACTCCTGCGCCACGATGATAACGATGATTACATGTATAATGGTGACAAAACTATGAATCTTGCTTAGATTGTTGGAACTCAGTGACCTGAAATGAAAACAACATTCTGATATATTTTGTTTATGAATAAAATACTTTCTTTTTTATTATATTTCTTCTATCTATGTATGATTCTATTTTACCGAAACGATTTGGATGAATGTTTATGGTGCTCTTAGACCAACTGGTGAAGGAAGTAAAGACATCAATGAAATAATGAAATAAAATTTATGTTGATTTATCCCACACATAGCAGAACAGCCAAAGCGAACATAGCGTTAAGATACTTCGTTCTCATTACGACACGTCTAATCCCTTTTTTTCTGCTGCATTCTGGAGGCTACTCAATTGAGAAAATGAAAAAATAAATATTTCGTTTCCTCTAATATTAAACTTAAAATATTATATTATATTTTTAGTTAGGTTTCTTAACCATCTTTATAGACACTATTAACTAAATTAAATTTTGTATTTTTCGCGTAATATTTCAGAAACTCCGATGAACGTCCGGTGCGGAGACACAGTATTTGCTGTTTATTCGTACGTAGCAGAAACTGGAGAGGCTATCAATCTGGTTGAAGGCGAACGTCTGTATATTCTAGGTAAGTGTTTTAATTTTTTTTTGCTTCATTTTAGCAGAGAAGGTAGAGGGAACCTATTTTTAAGACATTTAGTTCCCCTCGCATCTCAGTAATTTTGAGATATTGGTTGTTAAGTGTTAAAACTCAATGTGACCTTTTGCCTTGTTACCAGACCGAAGGAACGAAAACATTCAATATTGATATTTCCTCGAGTGGGAATCGAACCCATAATATTAAAAAGAAATTAATAAAATGAATAATTAATACAGACAAAAAGATATTACTATAATAATGTTCCGCTAATCAAGGGTTTCAACTTTTACGTTTTTAAGTTGATATTAAATTAACATCTACGATAACGAAGATTCACAGTTCCAGGTTATTAATTTATTGAATAAAAATAATTGTTTTCTTCTTATAGAAACAACAAATCAGGACTGGTGGTTTGTCCGCAAACATCTCACCGAAGAAAAGGGTTGGGTTCCAGCACAATATCTCATGGACGAAGTAAACTATACGTTGTACCTACAGAAGAAGCTAAATGAGAAAATAGATAAGCTGCCTGTATTTGAAAGTAAGATTTGTCTCTATTATTATAAAGTTAGTTTGTTAAAATATGGATGTCAGCTGTTACTTGTGACAAAAGGAAAAAGGAAAAATAATTTACACAAATATCCAGTTTTATAATTTTATTATGTTTTAAACAGTTTTGGAACGTTTTATATATACCTATATATATTTTATTATATACCACTTTTTAAGTTTTGTACATTTTTTATATGTTGTGTAGCCATTTGACATATTAATATTATGTATACATACCAGTACATATACCGACCGACTAAAATGAAAATAGTTTACTATTTTTAGCGTACCTTAAGACTTGAATTATTAAACTTAAACTTTCTTTTATGTCAATATACAAATAATATAGTATACTTATGTGAATAATTTCTTTTCTTTTAGAGCCAGCGTCTGAGGAACAAGCAGTAGCCCCAATTTTCGTAGAGAAGTTACGTCCAAAACACACACCCGATGGTTCCACTGTCCAATTCGAGTGCCAAGTAGAAGGCTATCCTAGACCACAAATAACATGGTTTAGACAAACTGCCATTATTAAACCGTCTCAAGACTTCCAGATGTACTATGACGATGACAATGTAGCAACATTGGTTATCAGAGAAGTTTTCCCGGAAGATGCCGGAACATTTACTTGTGTAGCCAAAAATGCTGCAGGATTTGCCTCTAGCACAACTGAGTTGATTGTAGATGCTCCATTATCTGATCATGGATCAGAAATGACAGTGTTATCAAGAAAAAGTCTTTCTAGGGAATCTTCCTTAGCCGATATCCTGGAGGGTATACCACCAACATTCTCTAAACGTCCAAAAGCACAATACGTGGACGAAGGCACTCAAATACTATTAGAATGCAGGCTTGTTGCAATTCCAGAGCCAGATATTGCGTGGTTCTTCAAAGGAGAAGAAATTATGCCCAGCGAAAATATTTCTATAGTGACAGAATCAGATATGCATATGTATTGCAGTGTTCTCAAAATATCTGACGTTAAGAAATTCCAGGAAGGTACATATACTGTCTTAGCTGTTAATAGGGAAGGGGAAGCTAGCTTGCCAATTGTTTTGAAGATCAGAACTGGTGATAATGAAAAACCACAAGTGATTGAACCATTGAAGAGTATGATTATTAGGGAAGGCGAGAGCTTCGTGCTTACTACTCAAGTTGTAGGAACTCCTGAGCCTAAAGTGGTCTGGTACAAAAATAATAAGCCAGTCAAAGCGCCATCACAAAAGTCCGATGGAAACATCCATTCAATAACCATTATCAAGCCAAAGAAAGGCAAGGATGATGGCGTTTATACGCTAAAGGCAACTAATTCGGAAGGTACTGCTGAGACCAGCGCTGTGATCACTGTTGAAGGTATGTTATAACTAACTTTTTGTAATAAATATCACGTATTTTTTTATAATTATTATTGTTAATGTAATTGTGAGGTGCACAAGCATGTGACTTTAACTTGACAGATTGTGGGTTCGATCCCCACTCGAGGAAATAAAGTATTTAATATTTTCAATTTAAATATTATGTTTCAATTTAAGTATTATATTTCTTCGCACTTGTAACAAAACAAATCGCGGCGTTCAGTTCCGCCACGCAATGCTTTAAATTCGGCGGAAAGTGGAAAACGGTACATAATGCCTTAACACTAGTCCCAAGTTTTCTCTGCCTACCCTGCCATGTGCAGGTTACATCGTGAAGCTGAGAAAAAAAAATTATGCAATTCATTTTTTTTCAGAACCGACAGAAGAGAACGCCGAGCCGCCGCTATTCATAAATCGTTTCCAAGAACTGACAGTCAAAGATCAAGGCACTATCACACTTAACGCCAAAGTCACAGGCAATCCAGTGCCCATAATAACTTGGTACAGAAATAACCAAATTTTAACACCAAACGAAACGATTACGCAGAATTTCGATGGCGAAAACATCGAACTGGTGATCACAAATGTTGATTCTGAAATAGATTCTGGTGATTATAAATGTGTTGCTGCGAATTCTGCAGGTAAAGCGTCTCACGGAGCTAGAGTTACCATCGATGTGGACAAAGTAATGTTCGTTAGGAATCTTAAAAAGCGTTACGTCACTGAGGAAGGCAAGACAGTCATCCTTGAATGTGAAACGTCCCACACGGTGTCTACTAAATGGTACCACAATGAAAAGGAACTTAGCGGTATGGATCATAGAGAAATTATACAAGAAGGCCGTATTCATAAGTTGAGAATAAAGAAGTCTAAGCTAACAGATAAGGGAATTATCAAATGTGTTGTTAAAGACCAAGAGACTAGTACTGAATTGATCGTTAACGAGACAATACCAGAATTCATTAGGAAATTACAAGATTTCGAAGTTAAGGAACGCGACATTGCCATTCTAGAAGTTGAAATTAATTCCGAAACAGCCGACGTTGTATGGGAACGTGACGGGGAAACAATCAAGCCAAAGAAGAATAAATACGAACTGGAGAAACGTGGAAATGTCCGAAAGTTGTTCATTCGCAACACATCGGTTCACGACGAAGGCGAATACACTTGCAAATTACGCGATGATTCCTGCACTGCTGAAGTCACTGTAGTGGAACTGCCACCAGAAATTATTACAAGACTTAAAGACCAAAAGGTTAACAGAGGAAACAAGGCGACTTTCGAAATTGAACTCACTAAAGGTGATGCTTTAGTAAGATGGCTCAAAGATGGCTCTGAAATACAACTTTCTAATCACATGCAGCTAACAATTGACGGGAAGAAACAAAAACTGAAGATTTACGACTGTGAAAGCAGCGACGAAGGTGTTTACGCGTGTGAAGTAGGAAACGACAGGTGTACAGCTAAACTGATTGTCGAAGAACCGTCAGTTGATTTCGTCTTAAGATTACCAGAAGTATTAGTGGTTCCGACGAACACCGACGCTTATCTCACAGTTGAAATACCAGACGAAGACTTGGATGTGACATGGTTCCGACGAAAAACGGTATTGGAGGATTCGGAGAAGTTCACGCTGATCTCTGATGGGAAGAAACGAACACTTATTATAAGGAAATGTACTGAAGACGATCAATGTGAATATTCTTGTCAGTTATTAGACACAAGGTGCACAACTAGGTTAAAAGTGGAAGGTGAGTTGTTTGAAGAGTACTATTTTTTAAAGTTTAACTTGAAAAATATTTAATTTAATAATAATAAGACAATTTTATTTTGCGTGTGAGCTGATACCAATTTAAAATTCAAACTCAGCTTCACACTGTTCCCGCACATGGCTGGGTAGGCAAAGGGAAATTAGGAACGTAGTGTTAAAATACTCCGTTCAACTTCCGTTCCTCACGTTCCGCCTTGCTGTTGAATGGCGGAACTCAACGTCGCGTTTTGCCTTGTATCGCCCTGGTACCAGGCGAAAAATGAAAATATTTTTTTATTATAACTTTTATTGAAAATTATATAACTATTTATTAGAAGATAGACCATTAGTCTACAAATAAGCAGCTTCACACTGTATCCTCCATAGACAAATTTAGGGTAGTATGTAAATACCGTCTGCCTAATTTTCGTGACTAACATTGGAATAACTCATTGTCTCAACTCGGAATCGAACCAAAAACCACCAAGACGTCCTCAAACAGTAGTCTTTAGACAAAACAAAAAACAAAACTTAACCTAATTTTCAAATTAATATTCCAGTAATAGAATTCCCACCGAAAATAGTGGACTATGAAAAGGTGTACAGGGTTAAGAAGGGCAGTGACGTCACAATCTTTGTCCAATACGATGCCAACCCACAACCTAACGACGAATGGGTCGTGAATTCAAAGGTCATTAAGAAATCTAAACATACAAAGCCCACCATAGATTCCATGTCGGCCAGTCTTACTATAAAGAAAACAGATAACACAGACGCCGGTACTTATAAGTTGAGATTAGAAAACAATTGTGGGTACACTGAAGTTGATATTGAAGTTGTTATTTTGGGTAAGTTGTTTTTTTTGTTTTTTTTTTTTATTATGAAACAATATATTTCGTTATGAAAGAAATGAAAGTTTCAATTTTGTTAGTGTTTCCTATGTTATATTACTGTTTATGATATTTTTCTTAATTGTATGATTTATGGTATTGAAATTCTGATGCACATATGTTTTATTTATCATTTATATTAAAAATCTTATGACAACAATCATCTCTTATAATAAAACTAGGTAACGATAAAAATTAACATTATAGAGAAAATTTAGAAAAGATCACATTTTAATATAACGGCGCTTTGAAGTGTTATCAGAACTATTAAAACAATATTAATGCACATTAAATTTAATCTAGGATCGAACTCCACAATCACAACAGACATAACAAATTTGTGTATTGAAAATGGTCAAAAATAAATTATTTTAACTTAATTTAATTAATAATGTGTATTCTCTAGATATTCCATCGCCGCCTGGTAAACCTAACATTCCGTTTGTCGACGACACGTCTGCCAACTTATTCTGGACTGAACCCAAAGAGAAAGGCTTCTCGGAAATCCAAAGCTATATATTGGAATATCAAGAAGAAAACACTACTGAGTAAGTTTATTTTGAAGAATAGAATTTTCTTTTCATTTTTTTTTGCAGACAGGTTTTTCAGGAAACATACTGAACTTGGGAACCTAGTGTGGAGTATCAACACTAGGTTCCCAAGTTCCGTTCCTGTCCCCACTTTCTGTCTAAATTGAGCGAGAAAATTAAAATATGAGTTATTACTTCCTAGAGTGGATCGTAGCCATAACATGTCGCGCTTGCAATTACTTCTACCCCTACATTTCGTATATTATTTATAGTAAACGTAAATATAACATATATATAAATTCAAATAAAAGTTGTAATGATCTTCTAAGACTTCTCCATTTTGTATTTAGCTGTTTATTTCTTGATATCTGAAAATAAATAAAGAAGAATTGTTTATTTATAGGAAATATATTTAAGAGTATCAATTTCTATTTTCTCATAATTCTTACATAAACATTTATAAAATCTTTGAAACGTACTTTTTAATAATAATAACCTAAAAATTTAAATGATGTTCTACAGATGGATCTCAATAGAAGACATAAAGAAAACGCAATATTGTGTAGAAAATTTGAAAACTAAATCGTCTTACCGATTCAGAGTGTTTGCAGTAAACGAAATAGGTGTCAGCGAATCTTCCGAGATTACCGATTACATAAAAATAGAGAAAGTCGCCGCAAATCAACCCCCTACAGTAGAAAAACCTTTGGAAGACTTGGTAGGACCATCCAACGAGGATGTCGAATTAACATGCATATTCGGAGGCACGCCTGAACCTAAAGTGATGTGGTTCAAAAACGGAAAACTCTTGAAAACGGCCAAAGCTACTTATATAAATAGAGTAGCTTCCTTAATAGTTACAGTGACTAAGAACACAGAAGGCAAATACAAATGCGTTGCGAATAACGATTATGGTGAAACAGAAACTTCTTGTACAATAGAAATAAGGGAGAAACCAACAATAACGATTTCCGATGAAGAATTCGACCAGAAACATACAGTTGGAGAAGAATATTCAGTAACAGCTAATATTCATGGGGTTCCCGTACCGGAAGTTATTTGGTACCAAAACGGTATACAAATAGATGAAAGGCAAGAAGATATTTTGATAGAGACTGAAGAAACTGTTAGTGTTATAAGGATAAGGAATGTGGAGAGATCTCACTCTGGCAAATATACTATTGAGGCAGTGAATACAGCTGGTTCGTGTTCCCTTGAAACGGTGTTGCGGGTTTATGGTATGTTTATTTTGTTTTATTTTTTGTTTTAGCTTCACCCTGTATTCTGTGCTTATCGGAGTACGGAAAGGGAACCTAGGGAACTAGTGTTAAGATTTTTTTTTTTTATAAATCCATTTTCGTTTTTCTTTATATCGAATTCTTGAGGTGTTAAATGTTGGTACTTAATTCACGCTTTGCATTGTTACCAGAGCAAATGAAATGAAAATATTAAATAGTTTATTTCCTTGAACGGGGATTGAACCCACAATCTGTGACGTTTACGCGTGTGGCCCTGCGCCACAATGAGTTACATATTATATAAATATATATATGTAATCACAATCCTAAGTGTAGTTTAAATAATACCTAAAAACTATAAACAAACAAAACAAATAGACGTAGAAAAAAGGTAAAGGCATAAAAGTTACAAAAAATAACGAGAATAAAAAAAAATAAAAAAAAAACACAAAATTCCAGACAAACCAAGCAAACCGGAAGGACCGGTAGTATTAAAGGAAATAAGTCGTGAATCAATAACAATAGAATGGAAGCCGCCATTAGACGATGGTGGTTTAGATCTCATAAAGTACGCTATAGAAAAACATCTACCGGAGGTCGATGAATGGGTGAAAGTTGGTGAGGTGAATAGAGACATTGAATCGTACTGCATACAGAAGTTGAATGAGAATTGCGAATATATGTTCAGAATTATGGCCCAAAATCCGGTGGGCATTTCTGAGGCTTTGGAAAGTGAGCCGATTGTGATAAAGAATGCTTTAGGTGAGTTTTTTTTTAATCTTCACGCTCTATCCCGTATAAAACGGGTTAAGTTAGGTGAAAAGGTATATAGTGTCAATATATTTAGTTCTTTAACAACCGTATCGCCTTAAAATACTCACTAACTCACTCAGCTTCACGCTGTATCCCGCACATGGCAGGATAGGCAGAGGAAACTTGGGAACCTAGTGTTAAGACACTCCATTCCTTTTCCGTTCCCCACTTACCGCCGTTTAAAATACCTTAAAAAATAAAATTAAAAAAAATACCTTAGTTTCAAATATTAATAATTTGTTTTTCCTTAAAATATTCTAAAGTAAAATTTTAATACTATCTACATATATCTTTGACGTTAAATTTTTTTGGTGAATCTAAATAAATCTTTATTTAACGTTAATTATTCCCAAAAATTGTAGTATTAATGACCTTTTAAGAAAATGTTTAAATATTATGTAGTTTTCTTTATTATGTATGTCCAGATTTTTGTAAACTCCAGCCTTGTCCCCGTGACTTAATTGAAAAAGAAGGATACAGAAAGTTATTAGTTCTTTGTAACTTTGAACCTGCAATTCTTGAGATTATGCACTAATCTACCAAACTGACTACATCTCAAAATGTTAAATATAAATTCTAATTTTAATAATGTTCTAGATGTACCATCACCACCTCTAGGACCATTAAGATTCTTTGGCATCGACGAAAATTCAGTCACAATAGCTTGGTACCCATCAGAGAAAAATGGGGGATCCGCAATATTGGATTACACGGTAGAAATAAAACAAGATGGCAAGAAATGGAAAGAAATAGCCGTGTCCAAAGAAACTGAGGCTAAAATAACTAAATTGGTGGCCAATGTGGGTTATCAGTTCAGGATATATGCAAGGAATGAGATTGGTACCAGTTTACCATACACTTCCGATGAAAAGATCGTTATTGGCAAGACTTTATGTGAGTATTTCTTTTAGTTTTGTTAAACTATGGTTTGATATGATTTTATTAATTTCGGTATGTATGTGTGTGTGTGTGTGTGTATGTTGTATGTACTTATACATATGTGTGTATGTATGTGTCTATTTATGTATCGGGGAATGAAATGGAAACTTTCAGGGAGATTTTGATCGACGTTGAATAAATTTGACACTTTGCACACTTATCAAGAATCGATGACATCTTTATTTCATTAAATTCTTTTATTTTAATTTTCATTAAATTTACTTACAAAAACAGATTTTTTTTTATTTTTTAAAAATAATTGTATGGGTAATTTTGTACTCTAAAAGTATATATTTTTTTTTCGATAAGGATTTAAACTCACGGTTATTTTCTGAAATCATATATTGAGTTGAGTTTTTAGAAATTGTTCTTATTATAAACAATAATAAGCAATAACATACAATAAATTTAATATTTGTTTGATAAACATTCTTATAAATAATAGGCATTTTAAAAAAAATATGTTTATAAAAAGAGAGGCGTGTTATGTTTCCTTTGACCTGTGTGTGTGTGTGTGTGTGTGTGTGTGTGTGTGTGTGTATGCGGCAACGTAGATCCTGACTGAATGGATCGATTAAAGTGCGGTTCTTTTTAATCGAAATTATTTTTTGTTATGTTTGATGAAAATCGGATCAGCATTTTAAGAGCTACAATAATAATGAAATGTATATGAGAATGAAATAACTTTTCAGTGTTCCTTTAACTATACTCTTATTTGCTTATACTAAAATTCTTATTAGTAATGTTTATAATGTTTTCCTTTTAGCTCCACCATCACGCCCGCAAAGTTTCATAGTACGCGAGATGACGTCACGGTCCGTGACGCTGCAATGGGCGGCGCCAGAGAGTGATGGAGGCAGTGTTATAACTAGTAAGTCTATTATTATTATTTATTATTATTATATTATATATTAAAACGAGGTCTGTCGTGGCGCAGTGGTACAAGCGTGTGACTGTAACCGATGGGTTGTGGGTTCGATCCCCACTCGAGGAAATGAAATATTTAATATTTTCCATTTAAATATTTAATGTTTTCATTTCTTCGCTCTGGTACTAGGTAAAACGCGGCGTTGAGTTCCGCAATTCAACACCCAATGGCCTAAATTCGGCGGAAAGTGGGGATCGGAAATGGAACGGAGTGACTTAACACTAGGTTCCCAAGTTCCCTCAGCCTACCCTGCCATGTGCGGGGTACAGCGTGAAGCTGAATGAGAGTAAATATATTTATACGAATATATATATAATAAAGGCGATGAACTGTGGGTTCCTTTTTTGCTCGGGGAAATTTATTATTTAGTATTTTAATTTATCAGGTTACTTGTACTGATAATGAGGCAATAGGTGGAGTTAAAATCCACCGCTCAACATTTACTTAATTGTTTATTATTTGATTTTAATTAATTTATTTTTTAATTTTTTCACTGTGGAGAGAACGGAAAGTGGGGAACGGAATGTCTTATTGGGAACGGAGACTTAACACTAGGTTTTCAAGTTCCCACTGTCAATGTAATAAGGTTGTTATATGGGGGATACAGTTCGAGGCTAAAAAAAATTAGTTCAACGTATAGTGGTTATTAGATCAACACATTTTTAAAGAAAAGCCCTTTTTTTGGTTAGTTTAAAGTTTTTGTAGCTTTTTTTAGCTACGAAATGAAAATATTAATTTCTTCGATAGGTAATCACAATACTGCGCCACGACTGCCTCCATTTATATGAGCCTCCATTTAATTGATTTATTGAAGACTTGGTTTTAATTGAACCCAACCCACCTTAGCGTACGATTAGATTTTCTTTTTATTTCACCATTATTTTTTCTTCACGTCATTTTATATGTTACATAATTTTTTCTCTCTCTCTCTCTCTCAGCTTCACGCTGTATCCCGCACGAGGCAGGGTAGGCAGAGGGAACTCGGGAACCTAGTGTTAAGACACTCCGTTCCACTTCCGTTCCCCACTTTCCGCCGAATTTGAGGCATTGCGTGTTGAATGGCGGAATTCAACGCCGCGCTTTGCCTTATTACCAGAGCAGAAGAAATGAAACATTAAATATTTAAATTGTAAATATTAAATATTTCATTTCCTCGACTGGGGATCGAACCCAGAACCTGTCGGTTACAGTCACACGCTTGTGCCGCTGCGCCACGACAGGCCTCGTTACAATAATAATTATATTTTTATTGTTATTTAAATATTTGGTTAGTTCTTCTGTTTAAGATCTATTATTTCTAACGAATTTTCCATAATTTTACAATATTCCAGATTACGTAATAGAATACAAAACGGTGAAAGGCAAGAAATGGTCCAAGGTGGTCACAGTGTCCGGTTCGGTTCGCGAATATTGCATAGAAAATATAAGAGAAAAAGATGAATTATTATTCAGAGTTTCCGCCGAAAACGCCATTGGCATCAGTTTACCGGCGGAATCTGAATCTGTTAAACTGTCCAAACATGCAAGTAAGTATCGCTGCCACTGTGCTTAAAGTGACAATACTATTTACTATTTCATATACTAGCGTACCGCTCGCGGCTTCGCCCGCTTTGTCTACACAATCGTTTATTTACTTAACTAAACTAACTTATGTAAAACAGTTCTTTATAGAAATTGTATTGTCTACATATTTTTTTTTTCATTTATGTAAAGATTAAAATAAAAACATATACTGCAATTATAAAATCGGTTAAGCCGTTTCTTAGTTTAGCGTGCACAAACACTGTGTGTTTGTTCATAGAGGCAAAAATAAAAACCACCAATTGATTTTGGGTTTATTACTTTGATAAATGTCCCCAAAAATATTTTTCCTCATCTATGGGGCCGAAAATAGTATGTTTTTCTGTGTGTCTGTGCTAATCTCAGAAACAGCTATCCAGATTTTATGTAGTTTTGACAGTTTTAATATATTTCACACACCTTTCTTCAATATTGTGTTTTGTTTAATTTGTACCAGTTATTTAATAAAAAAAACGTCAATTTAAAATATTTAGTTACTCATTTTTTCATTAATGTATAAATATTGTCTTAAAAGTGATATGTTTATTACAACAAGGAAGTGATTAAGATTAGCAAATAATCTAATGTTGTTCAAGCGGGCGAAGCCGCGGGTAGGTCGCTAGTATGTGAATATCTCTGAGTAAATTATACCTTAACAAATGCATAAATAAGTCCTAAACAATCATTACTTCATATTAATAAGATAATAAAATTTTCCAGCCGTTCCCACACCTCCAACTGGTCCTCTAGAGATCCGAACGATCGGTAACATAGTGGTAACATCATGGGGAACGCCCGAATGGGATGGAGGAGCACCGTTACTAGGATACAACATAGCTATACGTGATGTTACCAAGACGATGTGGATGGAAGTCGGCAAAGTGGACGATTTGAAATATCATATCAAAGATTTGAACGAGAACCATACTTACATGATAAGGATTTACGCGAGAAATGAGATAGGGTTGAGTGAACCGTTGGAGTCGGATGAACCATTTAAGGTTATTTTGGGCGAAGGTAATTTATTTATTTTTTTCTTTCTTGTTACAAGTAAAGCTTTTTTTTTTTTTTTAAACCTTTGAATTTTCGAGATATTGCGTGTTGAGTGGCGGAGGTCAATGGCACGCTTTCGCTAATAAGGATGAAAAAACAAATGAAAGTTACTCACAAGCTGAATGGGAATTGAACTCACAATCGTAGTGCTTCATTTTCAAATCTTTGGTATCTTAATTGAGTAAGATTGATTAGTCTACATGTTTTTTTTTTTCAGTATAAGTAATGACTGTAATATATATCATCAAGTTATATTTAAATTAATTTCAAGTACTCTTAAAGCTCGCAGCTAAATCCTCTAAATGTTTTTCAACTCATGTGGTTCACAAAACAATCTGATATTAATTTCAATTCCTTACTATTTATTTATTGTACCAAGCCCCACAATTCACCATTTCTCCATGTCTTCCGCAGATTCCCACGCTGACGAAGAGCCTGGTGAACAAACCGAAGTAACTGAACCTACTTCATTCAGTCAAACAACTACCTCATGGCTCCGTGATAACAATATGGATGCTGACATACAGTCGTATGCAAGAGGTTCATTACTGAGACGAGACGAATATTTCTTCAGAATATGGCATTACGCGAAACAATTGTTCAAGTAATGCACGTTAAACTGACTTTTTTTATTTAAATTGAGATTTTAGCTTTGTTACCAAAAGTTCGAATTTGTTACCATCTAGCATTTAACGTTACCAAAAGGTATATCGGTATATTATATACCAAATATAAATATAGTAAAGCTAAGTTACCAAAAATTAATAGCGTTACCTAACGTTACCTAGCGTTACCATTATTACAAAGTCAGTATAACCAAAAAAAAAACACAGTGGAGGGTTTTTTCCCGAACGGTTATTAACATAATTGTTAACCGGAAATGCATTTTTTATACGGTTAACTTTTTTTAAAACCCCACTGTATCCTGTGATATGACATAGTACGCGGATAGACGATGTTTAGATATTTACAACTATTTATATTTATTTATAACTATTTATTATTATTTATTAAATGTAAATGTAAATGTAAATTGAATAAATGTAAATATTTGCTTGTTTCGTTATTTTGAAAGGGAGACGATAATATAGGTGCATATATTTTCAAGCGAATGCTTACATTTAATTTAATTTTTAATTTACATGTAATTTTTAAATATAAATTATGATTATTTTTTGGGTGTTTTATTTTATTCTGTTTTTTTTTTATGAATGTGATGTAATATCACCAATTATTGTGTTTTTGAAGGTTTTAAAATATTATTTTTCTCGACTTTTTAGTGTTTTTGGTTTTCTTTTTCTACAGCTATGCATATATAACATATGGCAGGAAGGAAGAGGGAACCTAGTGTTAAGACACTCTGTTGTTCAAACATTGTTTAATTTACGGAGCATTTTGTGGTGAATGAAGGATTTTAAAGCTGCCTTTTGTCTTAAAATCAAGCTTAAAAAATCGAAACTATTCATTTCCTTCAACTAGGATTTAAATTCATGAAGTTAACGTTTATTTCTCAGATCACGACTTGTGACCTGAAAGCGAAATTAATGTTTTAACATCTAAATAGACAACCTAAAAGGTACCAAATGTTTCTGTAACTTAACGCTACGTTAGGGAACATTAGGTTCCCAAGTTCCTTCTACCTGCCATGTGAGAGATACAGCGGAAACGAAAAAAAAAATACAAACAATAAAGGGTGTTAAATAAAACATCAATTTAAGTACTCATTTATTAATATCAAAGACTTGACTTATTAATAATAATAATAAACAAATTATTATCTAACATTTAAAGACAATGCAATTGTTATTGTAGTAATTGTAACTAGAATTGTAGAATAGAAGTACATTAGAAATAATATTTCCATACTATTTTGGCACTATTTAAATATCTAATAGGCTTTCTATGAAGACTGCCTGAGTGCGTGGTAGAGAAAATTTAACATAGAAAAGAAATATTTTGCTAAAATGAAATTACACATTTTGTGTGTTTATTAATTTACTGACGATTTCGGCGACCTGCAACAGAAAATATAAATTAATATGTTATAGAAAATATATATATTAAAATTTTAGGCCTGTCGTGGCGCAGCGGCACAAGTGTGTGACTGTAACCGACAGGTTCTGGGTTCGATCCCCAGTCGAGGAAATTAAATATTTAATATTTTCAATTTAAATATTTAATATTTTATTTATTCGCTCAGGTAACGGCGGAAAGTGGGGAACGGAAGTGGAACGGAGTGTTTTAACACTAGGTTCCCGGGTTCCCTCTGCCTACCCTGCCTCGTGCGGGATACAGCGTGAAGCTAAGCGTGAAAATATATTAAAATATTTTTTTTGCTTCCAGTACTTCGCATGTAAAATGTTAACCTAGAGTTATGACAATATATCATACATTCTTTCTCATTCTAAGGGAATAATTTTATTAATTTCTTTAATCTGATAACAAGACATTGCACAGCGTTAAGTTCCGCCGTTTATAATGCTAAATCTCGAACTATGATCGACGAAAGTATGTAATTATACAATAAATGGAACATGTCGTTTCTCCAACTATTTGACATGCTATACGTAACATCCGCAAAATGTCAAAGACACTACTGTTATGGGTTCGATTCTTACTCGATGGAATTATTGAATTACGTTCACGTAATATCTGAAAATTGGGAAAAAGCGTAAATACGCTTTTTTTTAAATAACTGATCATATAAAACAAATTATTTCAAGAAAATAAAAAAATTGGTCAAAATACGATAAACAGAAAGTCACATCACTAACCCTTGTCTTTAATGGACTTGACTTGTTTGTTCTTGTTGCATTTCTTAGTGATGCGCCTGCTCTGGTCGCAGGTGGGGTCACTGTTCGCCTTCAACATGTCCGTCCTGGACATCTCACCGTTGGGGCTGCATTCACTCCAAGACGACTTCTCATAGCGGCAAGCTAGGGCAGAGAAAATAGAAAAAAAACTAATTAAATATACAATAATATAAAACGCTATAGACCGAAGCGTGTGATTATGAAGACAGATTGTGGGCTCGATCCCTACTCGTGGGCCCTACTAATATTAATATTTACAAACGAAATATATAATATTTTTTTATTTCTTCGCTCTGGTACAAACCAAAGTGCAGCGTTAAGTTCCGCCACTCAACATATGTTTTTTTATTTAATTTATTCAAACAAATTAAATTATATTTTTACGTTATATTTTTTTTATTTATATTTATTCAAACAAATTAAATAAAAAAAGTCGTTTTTAAACAAAAACCATTGATCAAAACCAGTTAATCTAGTTTAGGGGCTACGACGCAACAGTTAGATAGACACGTAAAACATATAAAATCCCTTTGGTTGCGTCGCGGCTAAGAATAAGTAAAAACCAAGTTATAAACGAACAGAAAGCGAAAAATTATGACATTTTTATAATATTTTACCTTTACACTGTATCCCACACATGGTAGGATAAGCAGAAGGAACTTGGGAACCTTGTATTAAGACACTCGTTTCCCTTCACCAATTTTACCCGAATTTAAGGCATTTCGTGTTGAGCGCCGGTACACAACACTGCGTTTTGCCTTTTTAAAAATAAAAAATAAAACAATATAAATTATAATTTCCTTGAGTGGACATCGAACCCACAGCCTGTCGCGTTCACAGTCGCACGCCTTCCTACCCGATCTCTATACCTCCGTACTCGTATATATATATATATATTACGGTAACTTTACAAATAAAAGTTTTTTCAACGTATTTTCTATTCCTTTGGGGTTTGTATTGAGCTTAAAGCTTTAGAACCGCAACTTTTTATTGAAATACGCTTATTTCGAAACCAATCTCTTTAAAAGTAAGCATGACGAAATGTGTTGAACGATTTGAATAAAAATTTATTTACTTTGAAACATTGAAAATGTTTTCTTTTGTCTGAAACATTTTACAAAGTAAAAATAATTTATGTTAAAATTATTGGATTAATTACTTGAGGTTCTAATGGTGTCGCGGAGTGAGGTAGAGTCTGACACTGTCTGAACTCACGGCTGTGGGTTTGAGTCCGATTCCGGGGAATCATTTTATTTAAACTATTTTCATTTTCCGGTTGTTAAATATAAAATGTATTAAAATTATGGTGCGCGCAGTAACAGTAACAGGCAGTGGAAAGAGAGCTGTTAATAGTTTGACATGTCTGTTCGTCTGTGGGACCGTAGCTCTTGAAATAATGAGGTCATTTGAGTACCATTTTGTGTCGAAAGCCTTGGTAACGACGGTGATTCTAAATAATGTTTTATGAAAATCGGTCCAGCAATTAGCTAAAAACAATTGCCGAAGATGAGGTTAGTAATTTTTTGTGTCGGGACTTATACATTAAAAATTTGCGTACTTGTTTATTAACTACTTGTCACTCTGGCTGAGCTTCATGCAGGGTAGGAAGAGGGAACAAGGCTCCCAAGCCTAGTGTCAAAACACTCTGTTCCACTTCCGTTACCCACTTTCCGCCTAAATAGAAGCATTACGTGTTGAGTGGCGGATCTCAACGACGCGCTTTGCCTTGTTACTAGAGCGAAGAAATGAAAACATTAAATATTTAATTTGTAAATATTAAATATTCTCCTTATTATTTTCTAGAGCGAAGATCGAACCCACAACCTGTTGTTTACAGTCACACGCCCCACGACAGGCCTCAAGTCTTCTTGTCTACAACAACTTGTCAATATTAGCCATATATTACTTTTGTTCGTATTCAATATCGTCTAGCTATGTAACTCTGGCTGGTACATTATAATTTATAGAAATATTTAATTATTTATTTAGACCCATAATTTAGCTACGCGTAGTCATTGCAAGTTAGATTTTCTTTCAGAAAATAAATTACTTTCATTTCTTCGCTCAGGTACTGGCTGTTTAACGCGGTGTTGAGTTCCGCCAGTCAAAACTTGAAAACTAGTGGGGAGACTAATGAATGTAGTGTTAATACAGAGCTATGCGCCCTACAATGGATAGCTGGGAAAAAAAATAATTTACTGTAATATATTTACAGCTCACCTTTCTTGCATTTCTTCTGAATGGTCTTAGCGCGTTCGCAGCTGCCGGGGTCTCCTTTCTTCAAAGTTAACGTACGGGAGCGAATGTTGGTCTTCGGGTCGCATTCCGACCAAGCGCCGCGGACGTAGCGGCAAGTTTCTTTTGAAAAAAAATATTCATAAATAAATACCCACTCAAAAGTAAAATTATATTTCATTTCTCTTTTTTAGCTATACGGAAGTGGTAAGACACTCCGTTCCCATCGAGACACTACTTCTAGTCTTTCACTTTCCCTTCTAGTTCTCTACTTTTCACCAAATTCTGGAGGCATTTTGTGTTCTGAGCCACAACAGTCCCCAATAAGATATGAAATTTTATCTTAAAAACTTACTTATATATATATATATATATATATAAATATATATATATATATATATATATATATATATATATATATATATATATATATATATATATATATGGATACATATAGATACTAACTATTTTTGCCAATCAACAGTTGACAGGAAGTGAGCGTTTAGCAAAAAGTTAAATGTAAACAGATGCGCTGTCTAAAATAAACATTTCAAGGGAATCTACAGGATCAAACAATCATCAATTACAAATAAAAACTGTATAGGGCATAAGTTTCCAATTTTAGCTCCATTCATTTTTTAAATCGGATTGGATTAACGGAGGACAAGATTGGGATTTAACTGACCCATCGAAAGGCTTACATAAGTTTATAATAAAAAAATGTAGTGAATCCGCGAATATTGCTATCTTTAGTATGTCCATAGCAGCTTTCAAAAAAGCAGTTTGTAAAGTATGACATTTTATCCAAGTCTATTAATAGATAAAAAAGTTACGTCTGTTTAAAGTATTTTAGTTTGGGAAAATTGCTACAATACTTTTATTAATTTCGATTTTAGTTTTTCTATATATAAATATTGTCTTTAGAGTGATAATTTTATTAGAACAAGATACTAATTGAGATTAGTGTAATATAATACTTTACTACTTTACTTTACTTTACTTACTTTACTTACTTTACTTACTTTACTTACTTTACTTACTTTACTTACTTTACTTACTTTACTTACTTTACTTACTTTACTACTTTACTTTACTTTACTTACTTTACTTAGCTTCACGCTATATCCCTAGCGGGGTAGGCAGAGAGAACGGAGCGCCAAACGCTACGGTAATTTTTTGTGTAATATAATATTGTAATAAAAGCGAACGAAGCCGCGGGCAGGTCGCTAGTCTATAATATAATCACAGTGTAAAATGGTGATCAAGATCAAGATGTCCACGACCGTCCCCAAACTCCTAACTTATAAATTTACCAAGAAACAACACACTAAAAATAGAAAAATTTGAACAAATGACTAAAAATAGAAAATCTCGACCGAGTTCGTTGTATTTTCTATAAATGATTCATGAAATAATGAAAATTATATCAATAAATGTTCTTTATGAAATTAAACTTACTTTCTCAAAGTGGGGAACGGAAGTAGAACGGAGAGCAACACCAGGTTCCCAAGTTCCTTCTGCCTACCCTGCCATGTGCGGGATACAGCGTGAAGCTACGTATTCATGTATTTTTATTATTATTCAATTAAAAAAAAAATACTTTGCCTAAACTAAAAAAGGCAAAAAAAAAAAAATGAGTCACCCATTTAAATAACTTCAAGGAAGTGATAAAATGAACACTGTAACATTATACTCTCCCGTTAACAAAACACAACATATGTTGTTAAAATCCTTCCAGATGTATTTTAGGCCATAATAAAAGATACAAAACAGTCTCGCCTCGACGCGTCTAACTACGAGTTGCCGTTCATTTTAGTATGCATTTTTTATATTAATATAAGATTATTATTTTGGTCCTAGGTTCGATTCTCAGTGGACGTACTTAGTGTTTATGCTAAAAGAGGTTTTCACGTGCGGATTCGAACCTACTATCAAATGTAAATGTCTATGATTGCTATCTGTATGTCTCCGTCAGGTCACTTTCTTTAAATGGGTATTTTTTTTTATTTTAAGTAATTCCTGAGATGTGGGGGACGGAAGTGGAAGAGAGTATCTAAACACTAGGTTCCCAAGTTCCCTCTGCCTACCCTGCCGTGTGCGGGATACAGCGTGAAGCTGAGTGAGTGAGTGAGTGCTTCCTGAGATAAGTGTGTTCAATTAAAAAAGCACTTATGCTTTATAATATTATAGTACTTGTAGACTAAAATGAATATTATTCTGTAGTAGATATTTCTTGAGTATTCTTAAACTATCTAAGAAATATCTTAAGTAAGTACCTACTCCAGAGCAGCGTGTTGCTCGTTACAAGAAGCATATTATATTAAAATAATATCTTCACTTGAAGAAATGAGATGTTTTATATTTTAATATTAAATATTTAATGTTTTCAAAAGAAATTATTCATATTTTCATTTCTTCGCACTGAACCCGCACATGCTAGGGTAGGCAGAGGGAACTTGGGAACCTAATGTTAAGACACTCCGTTCTACTTCCGTTTCCCACTTTCCGCCGGGTTTGAGGCATTGCTTGTTGGACAGCGGAGCTCAACGCCGACACTATTAAGTAAATTATCAAATACGAATCGAGATATCGTGGCACAGGAGCACAAGCGTTTTGATATAAACACGGCAGGTTGTGGGCTTAATACCCACTTGAGCACATAAAATATTTATTATATTATTTTTTCCAGAAATATTTAATATTTTCAATTTAAATATTTAATGTCTCATTTCTTCGGTATGGTAATAAGGCAAAGCGCGGCTTTGAGTTCCGCCACTCAACACGCAATGCCTCAAATTGGGCGGAAAGTCGGGAACGGAAGTGGAACGGAGTGTCTTAACACTAGGTTCCCGGGTTCCCTCTGCCAACCCTGCCTCGTGCGGGATACAGCGTGAAGCTAAAAAAAAAAATCCCGTGTTGAGACACAGCGCTTTATTGAATTCCACCACTGAACACGCAATCCTCAAGCATTCGGCGGAAAATTGAGCGTGCAATAGTTTAACACTTTTTTGCCTATCCTGCTACATGCGGGATACAGCGTGAAGTTGAAAGAAAAAAAAAGCTAGAGGTCGTTAGCCGTTTGAATCCACGTTACATTCAATTATACAAATAATACTCAGTAAACGATTAAGTAAAAAAGGAAGACCACGCCTTAAACGCAGGATGTTTATAATTTCTTGTAATCATTGTATACGTGTAACATAAATACATACATGCATTTTTAATGAGTTATATTTTTTTAACTCCAATGAAATGAAATATTCAATATTTTCAATTTCAACGGAAGTGGAACGGAGTGTTTAACACTAGGTTCCCAAGTTCCAATATATATGCGGGATACAGCGTGAAGCTGAGTAGAGTGATTGAGTAACTCCCAATGCAAAAAGAGGGTTGGACCCGTCTATGCTGTTCGTGTTAGCGTATCTCCTATATGAACAATGAATTCTTAAATATTTTTTATGGAAATCGAATCAACAACTATGACGGCTTACAAGCATTTTGTTGAGATACGGTAGTGACTTTTTCTGGCCTTTTTTTTTAATATTTTAAATTTCTAATTACTAACATACACTCTGTTCTTTTGTATTATATATATTATATACCACTATAGGTTTTTTTGTATTTAAACTGCCAAAGGGAAATTACTAAGATTTTTTTTTCATTATACTTTTCTAAGTAATTCTGATAACGAGTACGAGTAGATTGTTTTCTCCATTCCAAAATAAAATGTAAAATATTTTTTAATTCCAACTAACAGTTTCTGAGATTAATGCTCTCATCCAGACAAACTCTTCAGCTTTCCAATATTAGACTTAGTACTTTGCCCAAACGGGCTACGGATATTAAATATTATTTACATTAAATTTTGAGCGAAATAGTCTTCCATTTTTAGTATAGAAAGAAGCAGGGACTTATAAACCTAATAAGACACACTCTATTTCCAATAATACACTTCCGCTTCTCGCTTTCCGCCGCATTCTAAAGGCATTAAGTATTTGTTGTTTAATAATTTATTATCTTGAGAGAGAATCGAACCCCTGACCTCTCACACCGTACGCTGACCCATATATGTTTTTATACAACAAAAGTAGAATAAAAACTGTAAATAAAATATATAAAATGGATATTCCACCATTTGTAGGCCGCAGTAGGTACTTTACTTTTGTAACGAACAAGCCGAGGTCATTAAAGTAATTGAAATGGATCGCGTTCATACATTCCAGTTTTTATAATATCAGACCGTTGTATCTCAGTTGTTAATTCTATCTAGAATACCTGTGAGTTGAATATTCGCTAGCTAACGCTTAGTTGTTTAAGAAATATTATTGTTTTCTAAATAAGCAAAATATTATAAGTAGGTTTATTCTACGACATTAAAAACGTATAACAATTTTAACTGAGCAGGATTTGAACCCGCGCCTCTTGAAAACCGTCCAAGCGCTCTGACCAACTAAGCCGTTTGTTCTTACCAAGCTACGTCGACCTTCCTTTCCTCTACCCAAAGACAATTTGCTCAGAATTATCGTTTGGCAAAAGTTGCTATTTATTAAGTATTTTAACTATATTTTTTATACCGTATGATAATAAAATAAATAATTAGTAACAAGCGTGTGAGAATTTCGATGTAGCTTGGTAAGAACGTATGGCTCAGTTGGTCAGAGCGCTAGGACGGTATCCAGGGGGCGCGGGTTCAAATCCTGCTTCGTTCAAATTTTTATACGTTTTTAAATTTAGTATTTACCCTTCCTAATTTTGGAATAACACTTTAAATATAGTCAAATATACGTTTATATATATATAATATACGTTTATTCTCCCGCTCTTATAGACTAAGACAATGACGTATAAAAAGACACTATAGTTCAAACGAAGGGTGCTAAAAATAGATTAGACTTCCCGGTACAGGTGATGTTAGACTATAGTTATAGTAAACTATACGGGGTGAATATAATTGAGCAATCTACGCCTATTGGCGTGTTTTTATTGGCCTTGCGTTGTTCATTTTATGCTGTGGTGTAAAAATTTTATAGCTTTTGTAGTTAGGTTAACATTGTAGTTAGGCAGAGGGAACTTGGGAACCTAATGTTAAGACACTCCGTTGTCATTGAAACATCTCTTTTCCCCACTTTCTGTGGAATTTGAGGTATTGCGTGTTGAGTGGTGCTCAGCTAAGCAAAATTAAATATTTAATTTCGTCGAGTGGGTATCGAACCCACAACCTTGCGTTTAGCATTTGCATTTGCACTCTTGAGACTGGCTTTAATTTCGTAGTCGCATTCTCAAAAAAAAAATGGATATTGTTGAGATACTCCTTTCCCAACATTCCGTTTATGTTCAAATCTTTCTCCGGGGACGTATCGGAATCCCACGCTTTATTTTTAAGTTAAAGTAAATGCCATCGAACCCGCAATTACCACCCTTACACACAACAAATGTCACACTGTACCGCAACGGCTTCACTTAATTCCATCTATCAATGCCATAAACTAAGAAAATAAAATAAAAGAAAATCTTTCTAGAACCAAATACATGCATATATGAACAACTTCTAAGTGAAAAATAGAACAGCGAGAAGCTGATAAAAACGGCGGCCCTCTCGGCTATTTTTAAAATTTCTGTCGACCTTTCGCTGCGTTTGATCTTTTACACTAATATACAGACAGATATATGTAAGTCTCATAGTGAGTTATTACTTTCAGAATTGAAGACTAACTATTACGTACGGCTTCGTCCGCAATTTTTTTTTTTAATATTATGACTGTATTTAAAATGTGATTAATTGAACCTTTCTTGAAGATATATTGTTTTAAATTCGGTCGGAAAGAGAGTGTCTTAACACTAAGTTCCCAATGTTCCTTCTGCTTACCATGTTATTTGCGGGATATATCGTGTATCGAACTGTCTATGCACTTTAAACTGTTCGCGTGTTAATAAATACTGAATGTATATAGCAATGACAATTTTTTTTTAATAATAAGCTACTGACTATTTTTTTAAATAATAAGCGTGAAACTATTTATTTTACTATTTATTCAAAATTCAAATTCAAGCATATCGTTTCATATATACCTTGGGGCTGCATGGGGACACAGTGCCGCAATGGGGACGCAATAGGGAACCAGCTGCGTTTGCAGCTTGTGGGTTCGATCCCCATTTGAACAAATAAAATATTTTATCGCTCTAGTAACGTAATAAGGTACGATGCTGGGACCCCTCAACACACAATACATCAAAATATTGTCAGAAGGTTAACACAAGGTTCCAAAACTCCCTCTGCCTTTCCCAAATATGTCGCGTTTACTGTCATACGGTAATGCGCCTGCGCCACGACTGCCTCATCAAACTAACAGTGGCCTCAAAGCCTCCATGCACCTAAAATTAATAGACTTATTATCCTTTTTAAAAACTAACCTCGATTCTTGGCGCCACGCTCATTGCGCACGAGCAGCTCGTGGTCGTCGTGCTCGGGCTTCTCCGAAGCAGCGAGGGTCACCAGGACCATTGCGCCAATAAGCCACCACCAACGAAAGTTCTGGAAAGAACAATTCTATTAGAAAGTAGTCTAAGAGTAGCCAACATTTTTATTCATTCACTCAGCTTCACGCTGTATCCCGCACATGACAGGATAGGCAGAGGAAACTTGGGAACCTAGTATGTTTTTTTAAGTCATAGGCTATATAGAGGCATTTTCGCATTGCAAAATTGGTGTAAATAAAAGAACATTATTAGTATCCTTAAAATTAGAAAACAATATTCTTTTTTACATATATATATCTATATTTGTAAAAGATTGCTGATTTTTTTTTTTCATTGAATTCGTGTCTTAGACCACCATTTATGAGACCTTTACTGAATTGAATCTTGTCATTTTGAGACATTACGTATTAAGTGACGGAATTCAACGCCGCAATATATTTTTATCGACTAATTTAAAAATAAAACTTGATCTTTGTAAAAGGAATACAAAATACGGAAATTATGTTTTTCAATATACTTTTTTTTTTAGCTTCACGCTGTATCTCGCACGAGGCAGAGTAGGCAGAGGGAACCCGGGAACCTAGTGTTAAGACACTTCGTTCCACTTCCGTTCCCCTCTTTCCGCCGAATTTGTGGCAATGCGTGTTGAGTGACGGAACTCAACGCCGCGCGTAGTTCAAAGTACTTAAATAAAGAAAAGAATCCGAATGGACAAGCTCAGGTCTTTTAAAGTCTTATCTGAAAAGAAATTTGCACCAAAATTTCCTAAAACATCATAACTTCGCTATAGCTATTTAATGAAACTATTTATATATTTTTTACTCGTTTTACATCAAACAAACGTCGAACCTATTACCTTTCTAACTCCACAATGAATATTCCATTAACAATTCCAATAGATTTAGACCACTGTTTACTGAACGTGACATCGCATGATACTGTCGCTTTGCTTATACACAACAATCGCTGGGCTTAGGATTTGAATTTGCATTATATGATAATTGTGTTTACATACATAATGTTATGCTTTTTTTCTTTTCAGCATGTCATGGTTGACACGGGGGAACTTGGGAACCTGGTATTAAGACCCCATTCCATTCCCCACTTTCCATTGAATTTAAGACATTGGGTGCGGAATTCAACGCCGCGCTATGACTTGTTGCCAAAGCGAAGAAATGAAAACATTCAATATTTATTTGAAAATATTAAATATTTCATGTTTTACATGTTTGCGGGTCGAACCCACCATGCTGCCTGCGCCTCTTTAGTAAAATAATCGCATTTATAATTTATTTTGTGATTATATTATAGATTTTATAAACAATGCTTACGCACTCGAGTCAATAGCCTTCATATCTCGTAATTATACATAACCATTATTGTATGTAGGGGTCATTCGTTTGTTTTATATATATATATATATATATATATATATATATTATATATATATATATATATAGATATATATATATATATATATATATATATCTATATATATATATATATATATATATATATATATATATATATATATATATATATATATATATCTATATATATATATATATATATATATATATATATATATATATACATATATATATATATATATATATATGTATGTGTGTGTGTGTGTGTGTGTGTGTGTGTGTGTGTGTGTGTGGTAGGTAGGTATAAAAACAAAATACTAAATTAAAAAAATAATTTTGTAAGCCAAAAACGTTTTGGAAAAGTTAAAAAAGTACACGGACCGTGTACGAACACTAGGTTCTTTTGTGTGTCTTGCGCGGCGTTGAGTTCTGCCACTTAAACAAATATATTTAAGTGGCTGAGCTCAACGCCGCGCTTTGCCTACCAGATTGAAGAAAGGAAAGTATTAAATATTTTTCTTCCTCAAATAAGAATTGAACCCACAACCCGTTACGTCCCGTATAAAGTATAGTTTCATCACGTAATTTAACAAGTACCTAATCCATATTTCAACCAATTTCAAAAAGGAGACGGTTATATAATTAAGCAACTGTTATCCGTTACAATGTTAAAATTATTTATTAGTTTCTAAAAGGAAATACATCAAACGTATCAATATTCATTCGACATAATATGTTCCGCATATTACGTTATTAATAACGGTTTTTATTTTTTCATGAAATTATTGAATCGCATTAAGAATCACGCAAGAATTTAAAAGTTAATCTTTTTAATTGCAATGCAGGTTTTTGATATTATTTTGAAAATAACGTTTTTTAATTATTGAAGTGACTTAACACTATGTTCCCAAGTTGCCTCTGCCATCCCTGACATATGCGGGATAAAGCGTGATGCTGAAGAAGAAGACTTTTTGTTTTTTTTTTAACGGGGCCCGTCACGGCGCAAATGCACAAGCGTGTGACTTTAAATGTGACAGGCTGTGGGTTCAATCCACACTGGAGGATATTGAATAATTAATATTCCTTTTCCTCGCCCTGTCAACGTGACAGAGCGCGGAGTTAAGATCCGCATTTATGACCAAATGGTGAACGAGTGTATCTTTTATATTTAGTATCTTAATGGGAACGGTTTTTTTTTACTTTTAAACCGCATAAGATCAGATTAATAAGATTTAAAGAATATATAAGTTTACCTATTTATGCTATTTTCTTTTTTATTTTATAGCTTCACGCTGCATCCCGCACTAGGCAGGGTAAGTAGAGGGAACACTTTCCGCCGAATTTGAGGCATTGCGTGTTGAGTGGCGGAATTCAACGCCGCGCTTTGCCTTATTACCAGAGCGAAGAAATGAAACATTAAATATTTATATTGAAAATATTAAATATTTCATTTCCTCGACTGGGGATCGAACCCAGAACCTGTCGGTTACAGTCACACTCTTGTGCCGCTGCGCCACGACAGGCCTCATATGCTAATTAAAGTTTTTAATTAACAATAAACAAAAGGTTATTTTTTTAGCATCACGCGTATCCTGCACATGGCAGGGTAGGCAGAGGGAACTTCGGAAACTAGTGTTAAGACACTCCATTCCCTCGTTCCCCACTTTTCACCAAATTTGAGGGAATGCGTGTTGAATGGTGCAACTCAACGCCGCGCTTTGCCTTGTTACCAGAGGGAAACATTGATTGTTTAATTTGAAAATACAGTATATATTTTCTTATTCAATAGCTGCAATATCAGTCCATAGTTTTATACATAACCAGTGATTTCGTTTAGATATATATGATGTTTTCATTACACTTCCGTTGTCCCATCTTCATCGAATTATAAGAATTTTTAAATTATAAGGTTTGATTTAAATTAACATTTTAAAACTTATTATTGGGAAATGTAGGGTCACTGACAAACAAGCCACAGGGGAAAAATAATTTTACGTCTTAAGCGGAACTCAACGCCGCGCTATGCCTTGTTATCAGAGCGAAGAAATGAAAATATTAAATATTTCATTTCCTGGGGTGGGGATCGAACCCACAATCTGTCGTGCTTACAGTCGCACGACAGGCATTTATATACAAAATGAGTTATTATAATTAAAAATTAACGGAAATACTATTAAAAAATATATTTTTCATTGAACAACGACTGCGTTATTATAAGGGTATCTCGATTCCATTACTAAAATAAACTGGGGTCAATGAGAGTCACAAGATAACGGACAGATGTATTTGTATGTATAGATATATGTTTATATATATATATATATATATATATATATATATATATATATATATATATATATATATATATATATATAAATATATATATATATATATATATATATATATATATATATATATATATATATATATATATATATATATATATATATATATATGTATGGCTCTCAGTGCATTCACTCATGAACACAATAAATTATTTGATATTATATAAGGTAGTGCAATGGTACGACATTAAACTGATTACTTGATCTCTATTATTTTCATATTGAGGCCTGTCGTGGCGCAGCGGCACAAGCGTGTGACTGTAACCGTCAGGTTGTGGGTTCGATCCCCACTCGAAGAAATGAAATATTTAATATTTTCAATTTAAATATTTAATGTTTTCATTTCTTCGCTCTGGTACAAGGCAAACCGCTGCGTTGAGTTCCGCCACTCAACGCGCAACGCCTCAAATTCGGCGAAAAAAGGAGAACGGAAGTGGAACGGAGTGTCTTTACACTAGGTTCCCAGTTTCCTCTGCCTACCCTGCCATGTGCGGGATACAGCGTGAAGCTGAGTAGGGAGTATTATTTTCATTACTCCGGCGTTGAGTTACCACAAATGTCTCGAAAATTCTGGTAAAATTAAGAAGATCTAATTTTTCTTCTTCTTTATCTGTTGATTTATAAAAAAAGTAAGACCACAGAGTCTAAATATATATTTTATTCTGTATGACAAAAAAAAAAAAAACAAACAGACTAAAAATAGAAATATCTATTCAATATATTCCTTATTTAAAGTTAAAGTTTATCTTTTATTAGTAGTTCAATAGATAAGAAAAAACGGGTAATGACTTACAAAATGTAGGTATAAATGAAATGATTAATTTTTATATACAAATATGTATGTTTAATTTATTTATTTTATCTATGGTAGGTAGCGGGGAACTTGGGAACCTAATATTGGGGCACTTCGTTCACACTGAAAAAAAAAATTCAGGCAAAAGGCATTGCGTGTTGAGTGTCTAAACTGTACACTGCGCTTTGCCGTGTTACGTGTGTGTAAATAAAGTAAAGTTAATTGAAATATAAATTATATATTTTTTTAGGGATCGAACCTACTACCAGTAGCGTTGACGGTCGACGACATTACTCAAATTATTTAAATTAAATGTAAAAAAAAAATATTTTCGTCCATACATAAATACTTGAGCCCATTGTCCCTAAGTATCGCATTTCGCGCAAAGGGCGCTTAAGTCACGCGACTTATCTGATAACAGCAGCCCTGACCTAATTCCTAAATTCCAAATCCAAAAAGGTATATATAAAAGTTAAAAACAAAATAAACATTCAAGTCTCATTTCTACGTTGTACATTTTAAAATATGCATATATTTTTTTTCAAATATCAAAAAATAAAATATAAAAACAAACCAGATGGTATAAAACTTTTTTAAAAAAAGCAACAAAAACGAAAATATCTACACATGTGTTTGCACCGCATACCAAAAAAGCACCAACTAATGGCGGGACAAAACCTAATTGATCCACACAATATTTTGTACAAAAAAAAATCGCTTTCAAGCTATTTCTGTAATAACAAAAACAAAAACTAACTTTAAATTATTAATAATGAGAATTAAAAAAAAGAAAATCGTAAATTATGACTTACTTCCATTGTATCAGCCGGTCGGGAGACGTGCGAACCACACCAGCTTGCCACAGTGAATGACGCTACAGCTCCATCGGCTTTAGAACAGGACTAGGTACATATATTGATCTGTCTCGTCCTTACCCCTCTGAAGCCCTGTGGAAGATATATTATATCTTAGATAGCCGGATTTACTTTGGAGATTTTGGTTGTATTGTATTTTCGTGGATAGAAATATAATTATGTTATAAAATTATATTATATATACAGAAATGGTATATGATTTTGAGGAATATTATTGTACAAGGGCACAAGCGTGGGGTTGTAAATGCGGTAAGTTGTGATTACCGTCCGCACTCGAGGAAATGAAATATTAAATTAAATATGTTCATTTCTTCGCATTGGCTTTTGTATACAAAAAGCGGCGTTAAATTTCGCACAGTACAGTGACACGCAATGTCTGAAATTCGCCCAAAAGTCTCTACCTTTTTTAGTACATGAATAAAAAAAAATAAAAGCAAGAATAACATCGTATTGTACTACAAAATGTTAGATTTTAAAGGCCGTCGAGGCGCAGTGGCACTGCGTGCGTCTGAACGCGGCGGGTGTGGGGTCGATTCCCAATCGACGATATGAATTATACCATATTTTCCCCTTACGTTCTGGTAACTGGACAAAGTAAATAAATTTCAATCTTCATTGTTTATTAAATACTTATATTACAAAGGCATATATAACTACTGGTTAGGATTAACTAAAATCTTTTTGTTTTGAGTTTGTTATAAGTAATAGTACTTTACGATAATAATTTCAATGTGCTTTGTTACCAGAACTTGTCATTTTACCATATAGTGTCAGAATTAAACTCATAACCCCCGCGGTTTACAGTCACACTGTCCCACTGCGCCATGACAGTCTCATCATCTAATTTTTTTTTCTTAGCTTCACGCTGTATTCCACACGAGGCAGGGTAGGCAGAGGGCACCCGGGAACCTAGTGTTGAGACACTCCGTTCCACTTCCGTTCCCCACTTTTCGCCGAATTTGAGGCATTGCGTGTTGAGTGGCGGAACTCAACGCCGCGCTTTGCCTTATTACCAGAGCGAAGAAATGAAACATTAAATATTTAAATTGAAAATATTAAATATTTCATTTCCTCGAGTGGAGATCGAACCCAGAACCTGTCGGTTGCAGTCACACGATTGTGCCACTGCGCCACGACAGGCCTCATCATCTAATTATTATTTATATATTAATATAACACAAACAATGAATAATTATATATTTTTTTCATAATTAGACGCGATAATAATATAATCGCTAATGAACACAATTACTTTCCATTCATTAATAGATTAAATATTCCTAAAACATAAATTGCTCATTTATACTATATATATTTTCAATTTATATATTTAAAGTTCTTACGGTCTGGTAACAAGGCAAAGCGCGGCGTTGAGTTCCGCCACTCAACACGCAATCCCTCAAATTCGGCGGAAAGTGGAAAGGAACGGAGTGTCTTGACACTAGGCTCCTGAATTTCTGAGTGAGTAATTAAGTATGTAAAAATGTCACTACGCAAAGCTAAAATGCCTAGCCTTCCACAGAATATTGTGTCTTTAATTAGTAATTACAATGGTTCAAGTCGATAACAATAATCAACATATTCTCATCTACTTGGCTAAGGCCAAGCTAACAGGGCTAATACATATTTTGGTACGACGTAAGTTAGTCTAATTTTGGCATCGCTCTGTCGATTATACCCAATTTCTTCCATTTGACCTTGGTTTTTATATAAAGTAATATTACGTCTTGATTCTTCTTCTTCGCCAATTCTTCACAATACAAACCTGAGAAGAATCGTCAGTAACTTTAGGAACCAGTGGCGAAATGGTTGACGTCTAAAAAATTAAGTATGTAACTTCTTATTTTTAGTAAAATATTTGAATCTGAATTGCAATAAAATAATTAAATTTGTTTTTTTTAAAACTGCCGCCCTGATACATGATACGTGGGTTTCCTTAGTAGTAAATACAGAGTATTGTGCCCTCTTTTGGTGAATTCCCTTCTTAAGAAATAATTCTCGAAGCATTACTCAAAAGAGATGAAAGTTTATTTTGGCACTCGTTTGATGTTTTACTTGGAAAGACTGCTACCATAGCAATGAAAAAAATGTTGTAATATGGCAATAATAAATTGAAGAAAAGGTGTAGAAAATAGCGCACAGCTTCGTGGGATGGCAACGTTCATGGAAATGTTACTGGAACAGAAACGTCGACAGCGACCTGGATGGTACATCCATTTAGTGTTCAATTATCCAAAGTCGAGTTCGAGACAATGACAGCGGCCATGCGATTTGTTTTCTCTTTGGCCATATGGACCAAGATGTCATTCTGTAAGTGTAGTAGCGAAAGCAAAGGCTGCATAAAGTCGTCTTTGAGAGGGCCCAGTACTGAAGTGTTCCAAACGGATATTTTGTGCTTCCTACCGATTTAACCTATATTATCGTACATAGCTCTGCCAATCGTTTGCTAAATTACCAGTGCCGGTAAATTCGATAATTCTTTCTTTAAAGCTAGCTACTTTCAGAACTGTAGCAACCTTAGTACCTCAGCTCAGAGCTTTATCAATGTGCCTCGTGCTAATTAATGACAATTAATTTGCAACATGTACGTAGTGTACATACCGTACAATAAACTAAATTAATGGACAATAAACTAAAGCACTTAGAAGTAATTGGCACCACAGATCTAGGAGATGGAATGTTCTGTTTCGGTGACATTAGCTGCACAAGCAATAGGATCACCAAAAAGAGAAAGAGAAAATGAAAGAGAGACATTCCACTCCAATCTATAATTCCTATAGCGTTGGGAACAACGAGTTGCTAGTGCTCTACTACGGTACGGTCTATTAAGAAAATATTGGAAAGTCTAGTCATTGCATCGAATTAACCATTTGAGTTAGTAAAGCCATATAAAAGATAGAATTCCACCCTTCTCATGGAGTCAGGGACAGCAGCAACTGACATTGTCTTATCTTATCTTCTAAAAAAATATTTTTTTTTTTGGCTTCACGCTGTATCCCGCACGAGGCAGGGTAGGCAGAGGGAACCCGGGAACCTGTTAAGACACTCCGTTCCACTTCCGTTTTCCACTTCCCGCCGAATTTGAGGCATTGCGTGTTGAGTGGCGGAACTCAATGCCGCGCTTAAAAAATAATTCTACATGTGAATTATATCAACTACAATATCGACGAAAATCTATATCACTAAATAAGATTCATTAAAATAAAATCTATACACGTATTTTTCAATTATAATTCTAGAAATAATACAAACTAAAATTTACAAATGAATTCATTACTGTTTGACGTCAGTCTAATAGTAAAAAAGGAACTTGCTGCGATAGAATTGTGTCGTCTATGAAAGTTTCGCTCAAAGGAACTGTTACTAACTTTCTGTGAAATTTGAGTATTTATTATATCTCCAACTATTTGACGTCTGCATTTTGAAATATTAAAAAAGAATTTCCATGGAGGACGAGCACAGTATTTTTTCTGGATTTTTTTTTTGCCTTCTCTGCTTTTTTCATCGCTTCGTTTTTCGAAAATAAATCTACGTTTTTAATATGTTTAAAGTGATATTCTAAGGCGTCAATTCTGTCGCGGCGTACATGCATATGACTGTATATGTTACAGATTGTAGGTTCAATCCCCATTCAAAGATATAAAATATATATATTATTTTTAAGTTAATATTTTGATTCTTCTCTCTGGTAACAAAACAGCAAAGCGCGGCGTTCATTTCCGCCACTCAACACACAATACCTTAAAATTAGCGGAAAGTGTGGAACAGAACGGAGTGCCTTAACTCTAGGTTCCCAAGTTCCCTCTGCCTACCTTGCCATGTACGAGACACAGTGTGAAGTTGCAATAGTTCATATCGTTTATTTATGTGTCTTTTGCGGAATCGCAATACTAATTTTCTAACAGAGGACTCTTGGCCATCTGGTGATAAGATACTGCATTTCATTCCCTACTTTCCGCCAAATATGAGGCAATACGTGTTGAATTGCGGAACTCAACGCCGCGCTTTACGTTAATACTAAAGTGAAAATAATAAAAAAATATATTTCATTTCCTCAAATGGAGATCGAACCCGCAACCGCAACAACTTTACAGTCTCATGCAAATATAAATTAGATACTATATATAAAGTATTTCCTACAAAAGCTTACAATCTTATCTTATTTTCTTACTTTACTTCACTTTAAAAGCTTACAACTAAGAAATTCGTTGTAAAATAGAAATTTTCCAGCTCAGGATATTAAAAATGTATGTACAATTCCTAGGAAATCCTCTTAAAGTCTCCAGGTAAAGCACATGTATACATTAGTGGATTGTAGGTACATAAATGTGAAAATGGGTGCCAAGTTAAATATTACGGAGGATTAACTTGTCATGTTTAGAAATAAATATAAATTATTACTTTTTTATGTTTTAATGTCATTTCTTCTACTGTTTTGTATGAATTAAACAAGTTAGTATCATGATTGATATGTAATATCTAGATCATCATTAATTTCTATCCCAGAAGCTAGAGAAGAAAGGCTTTTGAAGTAAATAAAATAAAAAGTATGAAAAAATCAAGCAAAAAAATAATTTTAGATTTTTTTACTTTCCCTGGAAAACGATTATATTTTTTTATTTACTTTTGTATAACTGACACATCAGATTACGTACTGTTCGTCCGTGCCACCAAAACTTTATAATTCTCACCACTCTTTCAATGACTTGGCTGCCATCCCAATATTTGTTATACAATCCCATATTAGCTATTGTGTAGCTACTTTTTCTAATAAAAGTTTTGAACTTGACTCATATCGCTACCGAGCTTACATAGGTTATTTTATTACACAAAACAATTTAGATATTTATCACATTAAAAGTTTAAATATTCAATTTAAGCTATAGTGTTAAGACTCTCCTTTCTCCATCTTCATGTGGTGTGAGAAGAGAAATTTAATGAAATTTTTTATCATATTATAGCTTTAAGCTGTATCCCACACAAGGCAGGGAAAAAGAAACTTGAGAATATAGTGTCTTAACACTCCGCTAAAAAGACTAAAAATAATTACATCTACTTTTATTAAAATACGAAAATATACGAATGTTATATTTATTATAATAAATAATTTAATTTTGTCGTATTGAGGAAGTCTTTTAATTTAATACAAAGGCTGCCACGCTTTTGCCTCGTGTCTCGATATACACAACGTTTACACTAGTTAGAAAGCACGGCTCGGGCGTAACCAAATATAACTGGGTTGTAGTTTAGACCGGAATATCCTATCACAGACTCAGTTTCAAAGGCTAAGTCGCCTTAACACGAACATCATCGGCTTACAAATTAAATAATTGTTCTACACTGTTGTAATAAATATGTAACCAATCACTGTCTGTACATGGAAGATATATTAATAAATATTGGACGCTTGTTAATGAAAGAGAACCCAAAATGGTGATTTTTAAATTTTTGTATGCGCCAATCTCAGATATATATATATATATATATATATATATATATATATATATATATATATATATATATATATATATATATATATATATATATATATATATATATATATATATATATATATATATATATATATATATATATATATATATATATATATATATATATATATATATATATATATATATATATATATATATATATATATATATATATATATATATATATATATATATATATATATATATATATATATGAAGAAAATGTAAACATTAAATATTTAATTAGAAAATATTAAATATTTAATTTCTTCGAGTGATATGGAATCAATTTAAATTTGATTAAAATTAAACAAATTATATAAAAGTTTACCAAAATACTAATATGCCATTTCTAAGATTACCTTGAACTAACTCACAGACAAACCGACAATCAAAAAAGAAGATAAAACGTTTTACAAATCATTCTTTCCTGCCTAAATATCGGCTTCATAATATTAGTAAAGAGGGTAGATGTAAAATTGTTCAAAGCACGCTTTTAACTCTTTGACCGAAAAAAAAAAATACTAAAAACTAATTTCCAGTTTAAAACTGAAACAGAGCGTTTGGTCGAAAATAAAACCATAATATCTCCACCAACTTTTCTGTACGTTGTTTACGTATATTGGAGTTATGAAAAATGTTTCATACTGAAAACATAATGAATACTACGAATATCGTTATAATATATATATTTATAATAAATCTGATCATTGTCTGTACGTGGAAGATATATTAAAAAAAAAGCTTTATAGTAGACGTTTATCAAAGTAATAGGGTCTAATAGAGTGAATTTTAAATTTTTGTCTTTTTGTCTGTACGTTTGTACGTTGCTAATTTAATGAGATATTAAATTTTGACTATTTTGTTTTGGCAGCCTTCTCTCAACATCTAGTGTTTGTTTTAATTCTAATCGGTTGTTTTGTAAAAATGTTATATCAATTTAAAGATTTGAATTCGATATGTTTTTTGATAATTTAGCTAAAATTTTCAATGTACTCGTATAGATATTTTTTTACAAGGTGCTAATGTTATTAGAACACAAAAGTAATTGAGATTAGTAAATAAGATAGTGGACTTGGAAGGTCTAAGAGGCGCAGGTTCAAATCCCGTTACGTATTTTTTTATACTCCTTCTAAATAAGTGTTGTCTTTACTTAGCTTCACGCTGTATCCCGCTTGGCTTGGGAAACTAGTGTTAAAATATACCGTTCCGTTCCCCACTTTCCGAATTTGAGTTGCGTGTCGAGTACGCGGAGCTCAACGCCAAATAATTATTAAAATAGTTAAATGCAAGCGGGCGAAGTCGCGAGCGATTCGCTAGTCGTGTACATGTAGGTGCGAATGTTTTTGACAAGGACGAACGGAGCGGAAAATTCTAATTAATATATGCTTTATGTGTTTACTTTATTCAGTGCAGCCATTATGACTAGGTGGATATATTTTTTAATTTTCGGTACGAATTTATTTTTTAAAACGTTTTAATAGCTTTGGTTGTATCTATGTATTTATGGTATTTATGTATGTATGTATGTTTATTAGAGAAACTTTGAACGTGATTTGGAAAATTTTGTTAGAGAGAAACACGAAAAAAAAATTTTTTTTTGTGTTTTCTCTCTAACTTTATTAATAATTTCTTATATTTTTCCATATTTACAGCATTGTCATTCCTCGATAAGTAAGCAAAATTTTCCAAATCGCGTTCAAAGTTTTAAAAAAATTAACTTTTTTTTTTTTTCAATTAATATTTAAGTACAATGTACAAAAAAAAGAATGGTACATACTCGTAGTGTTAAACGATCACTCGAAATGCAAAAAAACTTACAAACGTTTGAGCTAAAGTAATATTTTTATTAACATAATGTATATGGACATTTATTTGTGGAATTGTGTACTTCAGATATTTTTAATTTCCCCGTCCATAAATATAAATGTTGTCGGGGTTAAGACAAAGTATCGACAAAGTAAATAAAAATACTTATCTATATATAGTGTAGTATATATAGATAAGTATTTTTATATAGTCTCAATTAATTTTAGCTTTAAATTTATTTAATTATTTATATGTAAGAGGAAATGAAAATATTTCATTTCCTCAAGAAGGAATCGAACCCACAACCAACGCATTTGGTTAAATGCTTTAATTGCTTTAATTTTCAAATGAAATATTTATTTTTGTCATTTCTTCGCTCTGGTAACAGGGTAAAAGCGCAGCGTTGAGCTCGGCCACTCAACACGCAATGCCTCAAGTTCGGCGGAATGTGGGGTATGAATTGGAGTGGCTTTACAGTAGGTTCCTAAGTTCCCTCTGCCTACCCTAGAATGCGCAGGATTAAAAAAAAGGAGAAAATCCAGTACCTTAACCTGGAAGCCTAGTGATAAGTCATCTTATTCCGATTAAAACAAATCCGCTCGCCATTTTCCACTGAATTGAGGAATTGCGTTGTTGAATTGCGGAACTTAACGCTGCGCTACACAGCTTGCGCGTCGAGTGCGAATCGAACAACAACACGCTTTGTTCCCCTGTTCCACGACATGTCTCAGAAATCAGTATGAAACCTATTTGAATACTTGCAGGTGCTTTAGTGGCTTCTTGCGGCGCTCGGGAGCCTTTTAAGCCTCACTACGGCTCCGTACCGTTCTTAGTAAGTGTTTGCATTAAGATTTTGTTAGCTTCACGCTATATCCCGCACGTGGGAACCTAGTGTTAAAACACTTCGTTGTACTTCTGTTCCCCATTTTACGCCAAACTTGAGGCATTGCATGTTGATTGGCGGTACTCAACGCCGCGCTTCGTCTTGTTACTAGAACGAAGAAAATGAAATATGACATATTTAATTTGAATATATTAAATATTACATTTCCTCGAGCGGGGAACGAACCCACAACTTATCGTTTACAGTTATCAAATCCAATTATACAAAATCTTTAAATAAACTGTAGCCTATGTGTTATTCTGATGTATAACCTATACTGTGAAATTTCATCTTAGTTTTTAGTTGAACAAACACACAAACGTTCACATTTATTTTATATGTGGGACTAACGATTGATGTTTCCTGGTCTTGTAGAAATTATATGATTTCCTTTTTTAATGTTTACAAGAAATATGTAAATTTTTAGTATAGCGTAATTTAAACTAGACTTTGTCTATCGCACACTCATTATCTCAGGAACTCAACGCCACACAAAGGAAAAAAAATTACGTGTTGAAAGGTGGAAGTTAACGCGGCCGTTCCCGGTCTCTACTCTAAAAAGACAAACCTTCTTAGAGTAGAGACCGGGAACCCTGGGAACCTTATTTTCACCGAAGCTAAAGAACAAATAGTGGTACCTGAGTCTAAAAGTATCAGAATTCTAGCATTTTATATAAAATGTATGTAAATACAGCCACCATTGAACGTTATTCTTTATACATAACATGACCATATTTTTCGGCTCAAACTAGGATGCTTTCTGCTGTTAGAAAAATGTTTTGGGAGTGTTCTTTTTGTTTTTTGAAATATAATTGGCAAAGCTTTAAAAAGCGTCCGCTAATTATTTTTTATTATTTTTTTGGCCTTCTCGTGAAAAAAATGTGTAGCTTTTTTCGCGACAAAAGAAAAAAAACATTTTACCTCTTTTATATTTTTCTACTAAGCAAAATTTTGATGCCATGTCTGTCCTGGTGCTGTTTTGAAGAAGCCCAAACTGATTCTTTTAGACTCGAGTACTAAAATTTGTTTTTTAGCTTTAACGAGAATAAGGTTCCCAGGGTTCCCGGGACACACAAGTGAAAAACGGGACAGTCCAGTTCAAACGGAACGTCTGGTCACGTTATTCATACATAAAATGTTATTCCGTTTTCCAAGTTAGTTTTGCTCTCGCAGATTGAATTGAAATAGCTTATTCAAGACAGTTCCTTTAAAGATATAAAGTAGACTTGCTTTTGCCTTACATTTCACCGACAGCTTGTTGTTTATAAAGGGTACTTTCATATTTTCAACCACCGAGAAAAAAAATAGTACAAATTTAACCTGTCTGTGTGTATGTTTGTGGCACCATAGCTCCTAAATGAACATATAAAGTTGAGATTTTTTAAGAATTTATAAATTTTATTTTGCCAAGATTAGGTAGTGATATTTTTTGGATGTTTTTGATTTCGTTTCATTGCAAATTTATATTGTTTACTAGCTTTATACTTACGGTTGTGATCGCGTGGTAAAAGGGAAGTCACTAAAAGTTCGACATCCATTGGGTGTCTTCGAAATGACATCAAAATACATATATGTATCTACTCAGCTTCACGCTGTATCCCGCACACAGCAGGGTATGCAGAAGGAACTCGCGAACCTAGTGTAAAGACATTCCGTTCCACATCCATTCCCCACTTTCCTCCGAATTTGAGGCATTGCGTGTTGAGTGGAACTCAACGCCGCGTTTTTGCTTTGTACCAGAGCGAAGAAATGAAAACATTAAATATTTAAATTGAAAATATTAAATATTTCATTCCCTCGAGTGAGGATCGAATCCACAACCTGTCGGTTACAGTCACATGTTTGTAGGCCGGTCGTGGCGCAGCGGCACAAGCGTGTGACTGTAACCGACAGGTTCTGGGTTCGATACTCACTCGAGGGAATAAAATATTTTTAATGTAAATCTTTAATGTTTTTATTTCTTCGTTCTGGTACAAGGCAAAACGTGGCGTTGAGTTCCGTCACCTAACACGATATGCCTTAAATTCGGCGAAAAGTGGGGAACGGAAGTGGAACGCAGTGCCTTAACACTAAGTTCCCAAGTTCCCTTACGTACCCTGCCATGTGCGGGATACAGCGTGAAGCTGAGTAATATGTTCTAAACTAAAGCAAAAAGTTAAGTTCCGCTACTCAACACGCCTCCACAATTCGAAGATCTTACACTAGGTTCTATTATTTTGATACAGCGTGAAGCTTTACACATTTTTTTAAACGCTATCAGCGTTTATATATAAATTCAAGTCAATCCCATATTCATATTTTATTTAACTTTCCCACTAAGAAATCTTACAAACAAAAATTTCTTCTAAGAGCAAAAGCATCCGGTAGTTCTGCAGGATAAAGTTATGATAACTTTCCGTATTAGTTTCCTGTCTTTGGAAACCTTTCAGATTTGTATTAAACATTATTCTACAAGTATAGATGGTAGAAAATATTACTTTCAATAAAAATACTAAGGCGATTACAAAATATGTATGTAAGTCTAATTAAATTCTCAGTCGCATTAGAGCTCGAACAATGATGCTATTAATAAAGATGAATTGAACAAAAGCTATATTATACTATAGAATAAACAAGCAAACAAAATTAAATTTTTAAAAATACAATGAAAAAATATCCTACACATATATTCCTCTACCTGATCTTGTACTTCATAAACTACTGACTAGGGAACCTAGGGTTAAGACAATCTGTTTCCTACTTTCCGTTTAATATTCAAACAATTATATTTTTTACAAGGACAAGGAAATGGAAAGTTATTAGTCCCTCAGATGAAAAGCGAACCCGCTACCGTTACATTTAGTATCTAAAGCTTGATAACCATTTTTTCTAGAGACAAAGATTAAAATAAAACCGCATTCTCATAAATAGCTCCATACAAAGACATGTATGTAATATACATACATATATATATATATATATCATTAGGCATTTCCACAAACGTCTGTTACATAAGGCATTTACCTGTAAAGTAGGGCTTTCAACTCTCTCTCGAGCTTTCAAAGGCCACCGCTAGGCTTATTCAGACTTTTTCAAATGGACATGTTGAAATTGTTTCACATTTTCTTTTTATATGTGCTAAAGGATAAGCTTTTTGTTTTTTGATCTGTTCGTGAAGGATATGGGTACAGATTTGTCTACTTCTATAACCCATTGGAAGTATTTCATACTTTCATTTCCTCTTTCTGGCAATGAACAAGGCGAGGCGTTGTGCTCCACTACATATATATATATATATATATATATATATATATATATATATATATATATATATATATATATATATATATATATATATATATATATATATATATATATATATATATATATATATATATATATATATATATATATATATATATATATATATATATATATATATATATATATATATATATATATATATATTTACTATATTAAGGTTGTGGGTTCTGGTAACAAGGCAAAAGAAAAGAAAAGGGAGGAATAGAACGTAGTGTCATAACACTATGTTTCCAGAAGCTAAAGTATAACAAACACTAAATTATATCTTTTTATATATTCTCATTATTTTATAAAAATAATTGTATCTTTTTATATATTCTCATAATATATTCTTTATGTTATTATAATATATTCTTCGCTAAAATTCAGTGAAAAATGAGGAATGGAAGTAACGTTATGAGAACATAATGGTTTAACGATAGGTTCGCGAATTCCTCTGCCTTTCCTACTAAGTCAGCACAACATGAAACTGATTTATTTACTTTAAATAAAATTATTTTAAACGTATATTGATTATAAAAGATTTTTGAAAACCCGACAGTAATCCGTGATCACGGGTAGACTAAGGTAACATTCGTCTTTTATTTGACAATTATGATATAAAACTACCGCCAACGATTTTTTAACTGCCTCGTGTACTGCCCAAGATCCTACCAAAATGAGCTTACTGTATCTGGTCCTTTGGTGTGGTGTGCTTGAGACTTTAAGATTTTTAGAAGCGGGTCCCAGGTGATAGATAGTTTCCAACCATCTTCCCTATTGATATTATGATGTTTTTGTATTTCAATAGCCTCGCAGATCATTCTAGGAATATATCTATTCTCTCTAGCGAGTATGTAGGGTTTATCAAACCGGATGTAATGGTTAGATTTATTGGCTTTATGCTCAACTGAACACTGAAACAGTTTAAAATTGTTTCATTTAAAATGTGTAATGTTTTTATTTAAAAAAAAAAAAAAAAACTTCACAGGTTTACTTCGTTTCCCGCTACCGCGGTGTTTGCGTCGGCACTCTCTTATCACGGGCTGTAGTGATAACGGCATGCGTGTGCGTCGTCGATCCTACAACGAACACGCACGACACAAGGCCGATCAACGTGGTGACCGCCGCTACGTACAGACATCCAAGACGTGGTATTCGGGTTCAAGTCACGAAACTTATTGTGCCCAAGTGTAAGTGTTATTTTTTTTTTTAGTTTCTAGTTGTATCCAGCACTTGGCAGGGTCCCTCCCCTGGGAACTTGGGAACCTAGTTAGTTAAGACAGTCCATCCCGTTTCCCACTTGCCGGTAAATTTATGGCGTTGCATGTGGAGTGGTGAAATTCAATGCCGCCTTTTGCATTGTTACCAGAGCGAAGAAATGAAAATATTTCAATATTTATTTTGAAAATATACTGTATTTAATTTCCTCGAGTGGGGTTCGAATCCACGACCTCACTTACAGACCGCATTTACAGTCACACGTTTGTGCCGCTGCGCCGCGACAGGCCTATTCCTTTTACTTTTTTTGTGTATTTAAAATAAAGTATATGTTATCTGAAAGAGCGCTACTTCGACAAAATACATTTCATTTGAAAGTTTTTAATTTTTTTAACATCTCACATCTCATACAGGAAAGGCAGAAAAAACGTAATGTTCAATTTTTGAAATATCTTATCTTCGGCGGAATTCTCTTAGAGAGGATCTATTCATAGAGATCCACATTCACTTCATCTATATTTAACGCCGTGCCGCTGCTACACGATGGTATCGATCTCCACTAATGCTTATTATGCTAAGGTTAAACAAACAGCGGTGTTAAGCACCGCAACCTTACACATGATAGACGAAGAGAAATAATAAGTCTTCATTTTATGTGTACTCGTATATACAAACGACGTCTGTAAACGTCGATAACTTCGCCATACGTTTTGATAGTGCCTTAATAATTTTATTGTTACTAAAGAAGCTGATTAACTGAGCTTATCGCGTGACCTCATTTCCTACTAATTTCATTACTACTTATATGTAAGAAGATGTAAATATCATAAACGAAGGATATGTGATTATTATTGCACTAAGTGAATTCAAGGACGAACAATTTATAATAATCATATAAAATAAATTTATACGATCAATTTTGTTCAGAGCTACAGTCGCTATCAAAATACATCTAAATACACGTCTTGATACAATGCAATCTGACTTCCGTTTCCTCTGTATATTTTCAAAGAGATACATTGTAAAGCCATAAAAATGTTATGTGGCTCTCTACGAGCAGCACTATTGATATTGAAATATTGAATATTTAAAATATTTATATGCATCTAAGTTTTATGGTTCACTCTACATCCCGTACATTACTATATGTAAGGCAGAGGGAACCTGGGAACCTAATGTTAAGTCACTCATTTGCCATTATGACCCTTTCTGCCAAATTCTCGAGGCATTGTGTGTTGAGTGGTGGAACTCAACGCCGCATTTATGCATCGAGAGCATTGCTTAAATCAGTGAGTTTGCTAAAGGAGATATATGTACGTTGCTTTTTACTGCAACGCCAAGTAAAATAGTGTTAAGACACTCCGTTCCCCACTCATCCGCCCAAGTTTTGTAACATAGGGGATTGAGTGACGGAACTCAACCCCGCACTCTGTCTATTACAAATGAAAATAATATAACTAAAATATATACAACTATCGCATTGAACTATCCTCCAGCCACAAAGCCAACATGATTGTTGCAAGATTTCTTTAATAAATACCAAAATATAGAAGCAAAATACAAAATTTTCAGTATTATCAAGCTTTTAGTTATTTCGCTGACATACTAAAATATTTCGACTAAAACCAACTACGTACAATACACAATGCAACGGTTAACGCTTTTGTTCATAAATTTCAACGGTAGAAGTTAACGCTAACTGAGTTAAATAATATGTGTTTTGGCAAAATAATGTTTAGCAACGGCTGGCTTCATTTTCATGTGTCGGAATATATGAATGTTTGTTTTCTATTTTGTGTATAATGTATATAAATTCTGATAGACAAGCCGCGGGGTTGAGTTACGCCAATCAACACGCAATATGTAGTATTCGGTCATTAAGACGAGAATGGAATATGTACTTCTTTGGTTTTACTGCTATGTTAAACGTCTAGTTGCTTTAATAAATAAGAGCGTATTTTTTTAAGTGAAATTTCTTTATCGGCGTCTACAATGAATCTTATTCTATACTCTTCTCAGCTTCACGCTGTATCCCGCACATTGCAGGGTAGGCAGAGGGAACTTAGGAACCTAGTGTTAAGACACTCCGTTGCACTTTCGTTCCTCACTTTCCGCCGAATTTGAGGCATTGCGTGTTGAGTGGCGGACTCGACGCCACGGTTTTTGTCTTGTACTGAAGCGAAGAAATAAAAACATTAAATATTAAATTGAAAATATTAAATATATCATTTCCTCGAGTGGGGATCGACCTCACAACCCGTCGGTTACAGTCACACGCCTGTGCCGCTGCGCCACGACTAGCCTGGAGGAAATGAAATCTTATGGCAATGTTAAAACAAAATGAATCACACTTTCCGACGCCATCTTGAAAACAAAATGTCTTTCTTGACGCCATCTTGAAAACAAAACATGTTGAAAACAAATTTTCTGTCACTTTGGAATGACCCATTTATGTTTTCTTAAGTGACTTTTCTAGAAACATAATAATAATACCAAGTGATATAATTACTAAAATCTATTCCAGCTAGGGATTCTCCAGCATCAAGGGTGCTGGTATCCTTTCGGGGTAGTATATATGTTAGTGTCGCTATCGTGTACCAGGAGTAGATGATAATTGGACATCGGAGCCGGAACACAATGGCGGGTGCATTATGTATATGTAACGCCGGTTTAAATACAGGGACTGGTAGAGTGACTGGGAGAGTCCCAAGTCTATTTTTCTTTCTGTTCGTTCAGGCTAATCTCCGAAACAGCTGAATCAATTTTTAGGGGTGCTAACATTGAAAAAATAAGTTAATTACGATGTATTAAGTACAAGACAGTATAGCTAAACATACTAAAATATTTAATTAATTTTCCATAAATATATTTGAATAATTTTATTATCAGCTTCACGCTGTATATAGCAGGGTAGGCAGAGGGAATTTGAGATCCTAAGGTTAAGACACTCCGTTTAGTTCCCTACTTTCCGCCGAATTTAAGGCGTTTTGAGTGGCGGAGCTCAACGCCGCACATTTATTATATATTTGAAACCTCGAGTGTAGATCGAACCTACAACCTGTAATGCTTAAACACGTGTGGGTGCCTGCGCCACTACAGGCTTCAGGCCTTAATTAATATTAATAAATATTCGTATAGTTCAAGCGAGGGAAGGGAAAGCTCAATATTACTCTAATAGCAATAGAAGCACGTACAGACCTATTAATTATTATAATTAGCGAGCACGTTAGAGTAAATTATCGATAGCTTGCATGAACTAAATGGTACAATTAATTTGATATTAAGACCAGTAGTGGCAATGTTGATTGTAAACGAAAAAGGTTGTGTGTTCGATTCTCAATTGAAGGAATCTAATGTCCAATATTTTCATTTATTCGCTCTGGTAACTGACTGTGAGACTGTGTTCGATTCCCAGTTGAGGCAATTAAATATTTAATGTTTCAATTTTTATCGCTACGGTAACGGCAATGACGCAAGGTGGGGATCATCAATATCGCAATGCCAACGTAATATTCTGAACGTGATGTTATCTTTATGATATGTGCGGGATACAGCGTGTAGGTTAAAGTAAGATTAACTGGCGTTCATATGTGAATGCGATCCCGTGCTCCAATGAAAAATAACTTAGGGTTCGGCTGCCCCATTTCAGAAACTAGTAAGGGCTTATAACGAAGTTTCATATGACTGCGTACACATATGTATGTAGGTACATATGAGAAGTCAACCTTTGCAAAGTATTGATGTTGGTTGAAGCATGTACCATTTTGAAATATAGTATATTAGAATTAATAAAACCTGTCGAAAATTAGTTGAATGAAGTATGTAACTTCTATTTTCTTCAGCTTCTCTCAAAAGCCAGGGAAGGCAGAGGAAACTTGGGAACCTAGTGTTGAGACACTCCGTTCCATTGCCTACTATCTGCATAATTTGAGGAATTGCGTATTGATTGGTGAAACTCTCCGCTGCAGCAACGCATTACCTTGTTACCAGTGCAAAAACATGAAATTATTAAATATTTCATATAAAAATATATGAATATTTTGTTTCCTCGGTTAATGGTCGAGCTTCCAACCTGTCGCATTTACAGTTACAAGCTTCTGCCCTTTTATTGAACAAAATATTATTTCTTATTTTGCATAACATATTTGATTTTAAATTTGAATTTGATGTTGTTTATTTGTAAATATTACTTCTTTTAGCTTCACGCTGCATCTCACACGAGGCAGGGTATGCAAAGGGAACCCGGGAACCTAGTGTTAAGACACTCCGTTCCACTTCCGTTCCCCACTCTTCGCCAAACTTGAGGCAGTGTGTGTTGAGTGGCGGAACTCAACGCCGCGCTTTGCCTTATTACCAGAGCGATGAAACATGAAATATTTAACCACGACAGACCTCACCATATAGATATGTGTGTCTATTAAAGCGAAATATAATTTGTATCTAATATACGTCTTAGATCTAAATTAATTAAATCATCTCGTGGTACCTACGAGCAGTGAACAATTAGTATGTAGATATAAATGAAGGTGCTATGTTATAAATAAATTTTAGAAAATTTAGAAGAAGCGGCCTTTCATGGCGCAGAGGCACAAGCTTGTTGGCTGTAAACGCAGCAAGTTGTGGGCTCGATACCCATTATATACTGTTTCTATGGACACTAAATATAGATACCGATAACAAACCATAGTGCAGTGTTGATTTTCGCCACTCTACACCGCAAAAGCCTAAAGTGGGACACGGAAATATTAAAATAGAGTGTCTTATCACTAAGATCCGAGGTTCCCTCTGCCTACCTTGATACAACGTGAAAATATATACCACCTCCATATATTATTGATTCAAATTATCAATTGTCAGTGTCAATGTTATAACAGACGTGCTAATTTAATACTGTAGTATTATGCCACGCTTGTACAGCGATCATTGTTCAGGTTGATATTAATATTGTCGTCTTGATTTAGTTGGCATTACGTATTATTCAATCAGTCATAGTCAGAAATTAGCCCAATCAGGCTTATATTTAATTTATTGAAGAAGCACGGCGTTGAGTTACGCCATTTAATACTTAATGTCCCGCGATTTTGCGGAAAGTGTCTTAACTCTAGGTTCCCCAAGTTCATGCTGCCTGCTTTGTATGGGATACGGCGTGAAGCTAAAATCAATGTATTGGTTTAATGAGGCAAAGCGCGGCGTTGAGTTCTGCCACTCAACACCTATTGCCGCAAGAATTCGGCGGAGTGTAGGGTACGGTAGTGTCTTATTGGATTTTTTTTTAAATATGTATATATATGTTTCGGAATCATCGTGAATTGAAAAACATTTTTTTTTTCTACTTTATCTTTATCTAATTGCTCGCTTGTTGTGATATGGACGACAAATCGTAATAATTATATAGCTGTTATATATATATATATATATATATATATATATATATATATATATATATATATATATATATATATATATATATATATATATATATATATATATATATATATATATATATATATCAATCTACTGTCATGCAAGAACTACTGAACACATTTAAATGAAACTTTACATTAAAGTTGCTTATATATCTGAATAACACACAGGCTTTTATCTATTTTTATTATTTATTATATAAAATCTTGGTATAAATCTCAGCGAGTTCAGTCGAGGCTCACTAAATCATATTTTATGCGGTTCATTAAGTCATATGACGAACTACAAGAGACGAGAAATTCCTAAAATAGTGCACTGACGGCTTTTACTTATTTATATAATAAAACGTTTTAAAGTATTCCAGTATCAGTATTCGTGTGACTGTAACCGATAGGTTCTGGGTTCGATCCCCAGTCGAGGAAATGAAATATTTAATATTTTTAATTTAAATATTTAATGTTTCATTTCTTCGCTCTGGTAATAAGGCAAAGCGCGGCGTTGAGTTCCGCCACTCAACCCGCAATGCCTCAAATTCGGCGGAAAGTGGGGAACGGAAGTGGAACGGAGTGTCTTTACACTAGGTTCCCGGGTTCCCTCTGCCTACCCTACCTCGTGCGGGATACAGCGTGAAGCTGAGTAGAGTAGTAGAGTAAGTATTCCAGTAACATCATTTTATCCTAGGTTTTTACTTTACGCTGAATCCCGCCAACACAAGGCATACCTTAGTTTTAAATTTTCGAGACTTTTCTTTGTTACGAGAGCTACGTAAGTAAATTACGGGAGCGAGGATATGATAATTCATTTCCCCAAGTTGGAATCGAAATCACAACCATCCACTGTACATCATGCCACTGGGTAGCCCAGTGACATGATGTACAGTGGCCCAGCCCAGCCTGCCGGTATGAGCATTGTTATACAATAAGATATATAGTAAATCTTTAATTACGCCTTTTTTTTTAAGCCAAGAGACTTAAAGAAGACCTATCTGTGCCTGTCAGTGTGTCGGTCTGTGGCATTGTACACTCAGAATTAATACGATTTGAATGCAGTATTTACATTTTTTCGTCCTGTTAACAAGGTAAAGTTCGGCGTTGACTTCCGCGACTCAACCCACAATGCCTGAAAATAGTAAAACGTAGTGTTCACTAGGTTCCCGAGTTCCCTCTGCCTACACCGCCATATCCCATCCATCAAAAAAACAACTTTATTTTGACTGTACTGTAAACCAAATAAACGAATATTCCCATCCATATTAACTAAAGTCTTGTTGAATAGTACCAAATGAAACAGCAGATAGAGCATATCTGGTACAAAAATCACCAGCTATAATGATTCTTGCGAAGAAAGTGCCGGATGCCCTCGCCGAAGTGCCTTTGCGGCCAATTTCAATAGAGTTCAAAGGAGAAGAAACGTTGGCTCTCCATGAAGAATGCTTGATGACTGGCTGGCACTTTTTCTATAAGGGGGTAGGTATAATATTATTTTTTTTATTTTATTTTTAAAAATATTTGCATTGGATTTTTGTTAGATATGTGGCGAAACCTATAAAAACATAATAGCTGTTATTATATTTTAATATCATTTCAATCAGCTTCATGCTGTATCCCGCACACGGCAGGGTTGGCAGTGAGAACTCGGGAACCTTGTGTTAAGACACTCCGTTCCACTTCCGTTCTCAGCTTTCCGCCGAATTTGAGGCATTGCGTGTTGAGTGGCGGAACTTAATGCCGCGTTTTCATTGTGCTAGAGTAAAGAAATGAAAAAATTAAATATTTAAATTGAAAATAATAAATTCCCTTAAGTGGAGATCGAACCCACAAACTATCGGTTACAGTCACACGCTTGTGCCGCTGCGCCACGACAGGTCTCTTAGTAATTTAAAATGTAAAACTGTATTATCTCACACAAGTTAACCATAAGCATATACATTTTGTACGCTCGATTAATGGACGTAACTCGATTCATTATTACGCTTTACCTGAACATATCGTGGCTTGAATACTTTATGTAATTAAAAGTGGAGCTTTAAGCTGTTTTATTAGATTATATTGCAATGGCCAGAGCTTTTGTATACCTGTATATGAAAGCTCTGGTCATTGCAATATAATCAGCGTTTGTAATTATATTAGGTTTTTATTTTTTGTTAATAGGAATTAAAATATTTGTTAAAGTTTATTAGGGGCATGTCGTGGCGTCGGTGCAATGGTATATTTAATACTTTCGATAACTTTCTTATATTTTTATTTTCTCGCTCTAGTGACAAGGAGATACACGGCTTTAAGTTCTGTTACCCAACAGGCAATGCGGTGAAAGTTCGCTGAAAAGTGGGTAACGGAAGTGGGTTTATGGGAACGGAGTATCTCACCATTAGGTTTCCAAGTTCCCTCTGTAGCGCAAGCTTCGATTGTAAAGCAGAATGAGTTTAGTTTATTTTCTCGCTCTCGTAACAAGACAGCGCGTGCTTTGATTCGGCTCAAATAAAATAAACAATGTCTAACATTAGACACAAATTAGAGGACGGTATGTCTTAACACTGCCTATCCTGCTTATATGCGGGATACAGCGTGAACAGGTGAGCGGTGACTCTTTTATCTAGAGGAATTCTAAAGTCATATACAGCGTCGTCTACAATTTATTGATTTTTAACACTATTAATACATATGAAATGAAAACTACTTTAGAATGTTTTGTACATTAGAAAACAAATTGAAAGAAGAAAAGATTAAAAAGAACCACATGGTAATAAGGCAAAGTGCGGCGTTGAGTTCCGCCACTCAACACACAATGCCTCAAATTCCGCGGAAAGTGGGGAACGGAAGTGGAACGGAGTGTCTTAACACTAGGTTCCCGGGTTCCCTCTGTCTACCCTGCCTAGTGCGAGATACAGCGTGAAGCTATCAGTCTCTATTAAAATAAATTCCATTTAAAAGTAGCTACAAACTTTCATTTTAAACAAATAAATAACGGGTACCAGACAAACAATTGCATTCAACGGAATCATCACGGTTTAAAACGGGAAAAAAAAAGAACTTTCTCCAGAGATTCCTCTCGAAGGAGCGCAAAGTTACCCATTGATTAAAAGATACAGGAATATTGTATCTAGTTTCGTTACTTTGAATTCGAATGTACGAGTCTACGAGTTGTTAGGAGTTCGTGTAATGAAAATTTTTGATTTACTTCAGAAAGCAAGTTTAATTAAATTATTCATTGTAACAAAGATGCTTGTTTATTGTTTTTTAGTCTTTTTATATAGAAGAAATTGTACGTGTACTTCCTTCTGTATTCTGCAAAATGGCAGTGTAGGCAGAGGGAACTTGAGAACCTAGTGTTGAGACACTCCGTTCGCTATAAAACACTTTCATTAGTCACTTTCGGAAAGAGGCATTCCGTGTTGAGTGGCGGAAGTCAACGCCGCCATTGTATTAGCTGAATAGTCTATTTGTATTCAATATAACTAACAGGTATTGATTTTATATCCGGTTGTTTAGTTCTCTTCGTTGTTGGGTTCCGCAATTTATTATAAGATTAATATTACTATGGATTTACTTTTTGTTTTTTTTCTTTTTTAATTTAAATCTGACGATAGACCAGTCATGGCACAAACTGTAAATGCTACAGGTTCAAGCTTCGATTCCCAGTGAAAATGAAAAAATTTTATTTTTTTAATTTCTCGCTCTAGTAACGAGGTTAAACGCGGCATTAAGTTCCGCTAACTTAACACGCAATGCGTGAAATATGGTGAAAGGTGTAAAAGTGTGGAATGGTATATAGTATCTTGATGGATGCAAGATAGTATCTTAATACGAACGGCTGGTATCAACACTAGGTTCCCAAGTTCCTTTCGTTTACATTGCTGTATGCTGAACACAGTCTGTAAATAGATTTTTTAAAATCAATGAAAAATCTGACTGTAAAGCTTTGACTTCTAATTCAAATTCCAATTGTAGATTGAAATTGCACTACGATAAGCATAATAAATGGCAGCGTTAAGCTCCGTCACTCCAAACACGTTGTCTTATATATTGGGCAAAAATGAACAGTTGGAAGTATCTCACATATGAGATTACTATGTTTTAAATTGTTATTTGTACTTAAATTCTGCAGAATTGCTTAAAGTCTTGGTATACTTGGTAATTAAATATTAAAATAAATTTGATAACAGGTTAAATATATCATAGTCAGATTTTAAAATATGTATTAAATGTAAACTTAGCATACTTGCGTCTCTTGTATTTAAAAAAAAATTGTGATAGTTATTCTTTTTTACTACATTTCTTAACATCAACGGAATCTACGGAACCCGTCAATTAAAAAATATTTTTTCGTTGCTGCATTTTTTGTATGAAACTCGCTCCGTATTTTCGCTATAGAAATTAACCTATTAACGTATTTCGTAATTAACCTCCTATATATTTCAGAATGTGTCCGAAAGCTAAGATTGTTGACTTTCGTAAATTGTACTTCCCTTCCCTACTTTCTTAAATCTTATACGGAATCCTTAGCGTTCAAGCCCGACTTACACTTGACCAGTTTTCTTAACTAAATTATTTGCGATCTAATAGACTAAATTCTAAAGTTTGAGTTTTTAGGAAACTCACACGCTCTTTCTCTTCGATCTCAAGAAAATCTTGTCCTAAAAATCCCTTCCCATTCCACCTCCTTCTTTAACAACTCTTTTGCAGTTACTGCTGCTCCATTATGGAATTCCCTTCCCATAAAAATAAGAAGGGCTAAGAGTCTTAATCGCTTTAAATGACTTCTAAAAACACACTACTTAGCTCTTCAATTATCTTTATGTGTTTGTGTATCCATGTTTGTGTAAATATATGTTTGTATGTGTATTTTTTGTGTATATGTATGTATTGTTTATATTATATATATATATATATATATATATATATATATATATATATATATATATATATATATATATATATATATATATATATATATATATATATATATATATATATATATATATATATATATATATGTATGTATTTGAGTTTATGAACGTATTTGTGTATCTATGTATTATGTGTTATTTATATATTTTTGCTTAGCAAGTACACCCCCTACCGTTTTAACAACTCCTACACCTTAAGGTTGGCAGAGATCGCTTATAGCGATAAGGTCGCCTGTTGTACATTTTATATTTGTATTTCGTTTATTTTTTTTTTCTCTACTATGTGGTGTACAATAAAGTATATATTATTATTAAATTCAATAACAAAACATATGAAATATTGAAGGAATCTTTAAATAAAACTTTTCTCTTTTAAACGTGATCTGGTAAGAAAAATAATGACTATTGATTTTATTTTTGTCTCAAATTAAAAAACAAACAAATTATAATTATAAAAGTCCTTTGACATTTAAAAAAAAAATCTTTTTTCCTTAAGTTGGGTAATCCTGGACGACAACAACGGCATTATCAGTGGGATAGACTGTATTTTTTTTAGTTTAACATTGTATTACCATGTAACGTCCCTGAAGCCCAGGTATTAAGCAGTCAGGATGCAGTGTGCCTTTGATATTCTCCTAGAGTGGGTTGTAAATTCGAGACATGATCTATAACACGTATATCAGATCTCAGCTCACGTACGCAGGGCTCGCATGGTTCGCCCCAACAAGCGAATAAAACAGAAAGAAACTCCGATACTGCAGATAAAAGCCCCACGTGTACTCACGGAAGACCTACGCTACGATCGAAACGATAATTTCTGACAAAAACGGCGATTCCTGAACGGAGATCCCGGATGAGTTTACCACGCGACTAGCACGGAAAGTGTACACAACCACTACCTCCATATTTTCTTTCCATGGCACTGGACCATAAGATTTTCTCGGGATATCGTCAGCTTGTCTCCAACCTAAAGCACAAGCAACTGAAGGTCTCACCTGGCTGAGCAAATCGCACTACAGAAAACTAACCTTCAGAAAACTAACCTATGACCTATTTAACAATTATTAATTTTTTTGCTGCTGATTGTACAATTATAGTTCTAAGTCACAAAAAAAGTCATTTTAAAATTATGAATATTCTGTGAAATTATACGTTTACGTATAATATTTACAGTAGGTCAAATCTTTACGCTTCCATAAATAGCGGAGTAGACTGAAGAGTAGGTTAAGACACTCCATTCTTCACTCATCGCACAATTTGTGAGACATTGACGGAACTCAACGCTGCGGTTTACCTACCACAGACGCTGTCTCACTAAGCCAGTAATAATAGTTATATAAAAATGTATTTAGTACAGAACCCTACAATAATCCGTAACAACTCTCTGAGCTAAGTTCTAGTTATTGAAACTTCTGTACAATAGTACGCTTTAATAATGATATCTCGTTATCTTGATATGTTTTGTGCTACTTGGTCGTTCGTACGACAGTGGACAATCGATCGACTCTATTATTACTATGGTACAGCTGCTTGGCAATGGTACAGCTATATGGTTTTGGATTCCAATTCTTTTTATGAGAATTTTCATATTGTATTCGATATTTTCGAATGCTTTTTTGTATAGTAGAATAGAAAGAGGCAACCTTGTGTTAAGATACTCTATCACTCACTATTAATTTTTTTTTTCAATTCATTTTGAGTGAAACTCAACTCGAAAACTTTTTATTCATGTAGCTGAAATCTTAATTTTCAATGTATAAATATTATTTTAAAAATGATTATATTATTAGCAGTTTAAAATACTGGAAGAAAAATACGACAACCTTAAAATAAAATTAGACAACCAAGAAAAACGACTTTACTATTTAGAAAAACAGTCAAGGCAAAAAAACATTGTCTTTTTTGGACTAAAAGAAAGCGAAACATCCTATTCAAGTTTGGAAAACAATTTAACCGACTTTATAAAACAATACTTTTCTCTAGAGCTTGAGCGTAGGGACATACAGGTGGTAAAAAGGATAGGAAAAAAAGGAGAAAGACCTCGACCGATAACTGCGACTTTCTCTACACTCGGTATCAAAATTGAGATACTCAAACAGGGAAATGTGCTAAAAAATACTGGATATTATATACAAGAAGATTACCCACAAAACATTTTAGTAAAAAGAAAAGAACTACAAAGACAATTAAAAGTGAAAGGGAGAAAGGGAAATTTGCAACTATCAAGTACGACAAACTTATAATACTGGACAAAAATACGAAAAACACAAACACCAATAAACGAATGATGTCTCAATCTCCAGAATATATACCCTCTACCTCCCGAGATGAAAAAACAATACAAGCCAACAAGAAAAATAAAACGCAGACACCAATAAGGAGAACATCTAGTCTATCAGAGGGAGCTTTGAAACCGGGAATACTTAACTTCTTAACCACAAAGAATCAAAATAACTTGTCAAAGCAACAAGAAAACAAAAATAATAAAATTTAGCAACTATGGCGCCCCTCTCACACGCATAATATACAAAAAAACAAGTAACACTTGATACACTTCTTCCAAGACGGTTGGTCACCGAGGAAGAAAATGACCATAACCCTCCAAAGGAAAATATTGCTCTGCCCTATGTTGACACAAAAAAAGTAAGAAACCCTCTTTATATTATAACATACAATGTAAGAACACTATCATCACATACAAAACTAATAGAACTACAGGAAGCAATGAAACACATAAAGTTTGATATCATTGGTTTATCAGAAATTAGGCGCCTTGGAACAAAAATAGAAGAATATGAAAATATTATATTTTGCTATATAGGAGAAACACCAGGCCAATACGGAGTCGGCTTTATCATCAATAAATTATTAAAAGAAAACATAGAAAGCTTTTATGGAATCAATGAAAGAGTCGCTGTATTAAACATGAATTTTCAGGAGTACAAAATAACCTTAATCCAAGCCTATGCACCAACTGAAGCATCAGATGAGAAAGAAATCAATATTTTTTACAATACACTCTATAAAGCTATGGAAATGGCATACAAAAACTTAATAATTATGGGCGATTTCAATGCAAAGATTGGCCAACCAAAACCATCAGAATGCTATATTATGGGTAAATATGGATACGGAAAAAGAAATAATAGAGGCCAAAATCTAATTGATTTTGCTACTCAAAATAAATTGGCTATTTTAAATACATTTTTTCAGAAAAAACTAAAGCGAAAATGGACATGGAAATCACCAAATGATCAACATAAAAATGAAATAGATTTCATATTGACAAACAAACCTTCAATTGCCACAAATATGGAGACTATTAACCTAGATTTTCCATCAGACCATAGGCCACTGAGAGCAACAATAATGTTAAAAAAGAAAAAGAACAGTAGAGCCAAGTATACTACATCTCAGATAAGTTCATTGAAGAGTGAAAAAGAAATTAATGAATATAAGAACACTCTATCATGTCAATTAAAACCTATTATGAGCTCTCCTAAAATTGAGTCCGTACAACTCTTCCACAATAAATTAATGGATGTAATAAAACACAGCTTGCAAAGCGCAAAGGCATGTAATATATCTAATAAACAATGCATAATATCCGAACAAACAAAAATACTTATGACCAGAAGACAAATATTGCAGATAACAAAAAATAAAACACGGCCTATGAAGAAAGCACTATGTGCACTATACAAACTCATAAGTAAGAATATAAAATTAGATTACTCCAAGTATAGAGAAAACACACTAAAAAAACACATTATACAGACCGGTGGCACGAAGAAAGCTTTCAAGGAACTAAGTTCAAATAAAACATGGATCGAGGGCCTGAAAAGAGAAGGAAAAATGATGTATAACCGAAATGATATCATAAATATTGCTACAGAGTTCTATAAAAACCTTTACAATGACCAATTTACAACAAGTATGTCCGATGTCTATGAAAATAGTGTTAATGAAGTCAAATTAATCGAGGAATTTGAAATTATAAATGCAATAAAAAAATTAAAACTAGACAAAAGCCCTGGTTCTGACAGAATTACAAACGAAGCTTTTAAATTGGCAGATAAAATTTTAGCTACACCATTAACTCACTTGTTTAACCTTATACTGAAAACTGGCACTACACCCTTGCAATGGTCAGAGTCGGAAATTATCCTATTATACAAAAAAGGTGACCCAAATGATATTGGAAACTACCGACCAATAAGCTTGCTACCAGCTCTATATAAACTGTTTTCTACAATAATAAATGAAAGACTTAGCACTACATTGGAAAACCATCAACCTATAGAACAAGCTGGTTTCAGAAATGGTTATTCCACAATCGATCATATCCACACATTAGAACAAATAATCGAAAAATATCAAGAGTATCAGAGACCCATCTACATAATATTTATTGACTACAAAAAAGCATTCGACACTATATCACACACAAGCATTTGGGAATCCCTGACAGCTCAAGGAGTAGGGAAAGAGTACATCCAGGTAATAAAGAACATCTACGATAACAGCTCGTGTAGAGTCAAATTAGATTCAATTGGACCTAGCTTTCCCACCAAAAGAGGAGTAAGACAAGGTGACCCACTTTCTCCTAAATTATTTATTGCAGTATTGGAAACAATTATAAACAAAATAGACTGGAAAACATCTGGAATAAAAATATACAACAACTACCTTAGTCACTTGCGGTTTGCTGATGACCTAGTATTGCTAGCAGAAAAAAGCTCAGATTTACAAATAATGATTAATTCACTATACACAGCTAGTAAACTGGTAGGCCTAGAGATGAATTTAGCTAAAACTATGGTTATGACTAATAGCACAAGGGAACAAATCTGTGTCGATAAACAACCACTTGATTATACGGACCTATATATATACTTAGGCAAACAAATAGGTTTCAATAGAAACAGTAATGACCTGGAAATAGAGAGACGAGTTCAGAGCACATGGAACAGGTACTGGAGCTTGAAAGAAATATTCAAAAGTAATATGAAAATACAATTAAAGACGAAAGTCATGCATTCATGTCTCCTTCCATGTTTAACATACGCTTCACAGACTTGGAAATTTACCCTAAAGGCCAGAAATAAGATCATTTCCTGCCAAAGAGGGATGGAACGTAGTATGCTTAATTTAAGGAAAATCCATAAAGTTAGACATACAAAGATAAATTCCATAACAAAAGCTACTAACGCTCTGCAACATGCTCAAAAACTAAAGTGGAAGTGGGCTGGTCACATCGCACGACTTCAGGATGACCGCTGGACTTCCAGAATAATGAACTGGAAGGGTCCACATGGCAAACGATACAGAGGAAGGCCGTGCGCGAGATGGGAAGACGATATTTGCAGGACTGCTGGCTCAAATTGGCTGACAGTAGCAAAAGATCGTAACAAATGGAATTCTTTGGAGGAGGCCTTTACCCGTGGAGGGGTTCTTGAAAATACAAATTAGTTAAGCATTTACTTATAAATATTTTAGTTTAGAAAATAATACAATAATAAATGTTGTATATATGAAAAGTATTTTTTATACATACATCTACTGTACTTTAATTGTTTAGAGATATATCTTTTATTTTTATTTTTCAAGAAATAAAAGGCTTTTTTATTTTTTTTATTTTTATATTTTTTATTTTTATTTTTTTTATTTTATTTTATATTATTAGCAACAATTAAGAAATTTGAGATCAAAAACCACGTAAATATTTTAAATTGAAGTAACATTTTTACTTATAAACTATAAATAATAATAAATACATAAAACAAACACTAAATGTTGAAGTAAGATTGTCAAAATACGATGAACGAATTAACAGAAAAAAATGTTTTAAAATAACTTTTTTGGATCATATTACAATAATAAACGTCTCTGTATATATATTTTTTTAATATATCCTCCATGTACAGACAGTAAAGTATAGATTCAATGTCCTCAATCGGAGATCAAACCCACAATCGGTCGCGCTTCCAGTCGAACGCTTCACGACATACCTCAAGGTAAGTAAGGTGTGTAAGGTGATTAAGACAATACTTTTTTTATTTTTTCAGGATAAAATATATCCTGCCCACAAGTTCTTATTGCAGAGAAACATTAGGGTACAATATTTGACCATCGCAAAGAAGAGTCTGTGGTGCAACACGATAACTTTGAAATTTCAAAAGGCGATGACAAATCTTGGATATACGGGGCTTTTTGACAAGGCCGCTTCAATATGTGTTAGAGATGTAAGAATTGAGAATTAGTTAATATTGTTTATATTATATTTATAGTTTTTATATATACTATTCGAGGCCTGTCGTGGCGCAGCGGCACAAGAGTGTGACTGTAACCGACAGGTTCTGGGTTCGATCCCCAGTCGAGGAAATGAAATATTTAAATATTTTCAATTTAAATATTGAAAGTTTCATTTCTTCGCCCTGGTAAAGCGCGGCGTTGAGTTTCGCCACTCAACACGCAATGCCTCAAATTCGGCGGAAAGTGGGCAACGGAAGTGGAACGGAGTGTCTTTACACTAGGTTCCCGAGTCCCCTCTGCCCACCCTGGGGATACAGCGTGAAGCTAAAATATATATATATATATATATATATATATATATATATATATATATATATATATATATATATATATATATATATATATATATACATATATATATATATATATATATATATATATATATATATATATATATATATATATATATTTCCTATTTCCTAGTATTATTTTCATCTTCACGCTGTATCCAGCATATGGCAGAATCGAGAAGAGCGAAGAAAAGAAATATTAAATATTTCAATTGAAAATATTAAACACTTAAATTTTTCAATTATTATGGCTAATCTGATACGTGTTAATTTATATTACAGCCTGATAGAGAAGCTCAGCCCTGTCATGTAAGTTAAAAAATATATTCTAATTAAATATGTATATAACGTGAGGTCACTCTGCACAGGGGCACAAGTAAATGCGTTTGGTAGTAAGTTCTATTCCCAGTTGAAAAAGTAAATATTTAATATTATTTTTTATTATTATTTCTTCGCTCTAATAACAAGGTAAACCGTAGCGATGAGATCCACCACTCAAGAAATGATAACTCAAATTCGGCGGAAAATGGAGAACGGAAGCGTTTTAATGGAAATACGTTTTAAGGGAACCTTAACTTAATACTCTCCGTATTAAATTAAGGTTCCCTAGTTCCTTCAGCCCCCCTTGATGTCTATCCGATATGTGTGTTAAACAAAAAAAAAACAATAAGCTACCAACTGACTTATTATCCACTCAGAACAATATCTCAAATAATTGTAAAAGATGTCAAACTTTACTAATATTGTGTTTATATACGCCCCGTTAACCATTTCCTTCCCTCAAGCGAGAATCGAACTTACAACGGCCTTTTTAGCGGCCTTAATTAACTTAATTTCTGTAATTAACTTACTTAGTTTATTTTTTAAATTATAATTCACACTTTAGGGTATGTACGGAGCACCATTAGTATGCCGTGGGAGAGCATTCGGCATGCTAATGTCTCCTGATGCTCAGTGGGCGAACTGCACAGGGCATACCGCCCTCGTCCACATGTTCAGTGCCGCACATATACGAAATTTCATGCTTTGCGTTAGTAGGTACGTGTTTAAGTGAAATGTTATTATTATGAAATCTTAGCAATTAAATATATCATATTTTCATTTCTCTGCTCTGGTAAGGAGGTAAAGAGCGGTGTTGAGTTGCGCCACTCAACTCGCATTGCCGGAAGTAAATTAATGAAAACAGACTGGCTTAATATTGGGTTCCCAGGTTACTATACGCTATGTGAGGGTTTCATAATGAACCTGGAATAAATACGTCGTTTCGTTTTCTTACCAGGGCAAATAAATGGTTATCCATTCAATCCATTTATTCCATTCCGTTTTTTGGCCCGAGTTGGAATCAAACGCGCGGACTGCGCCAGCTGCTGTGCCGCCGAGCCATTTTTAATAAATTTAATGCTTTTTTTTCACGTTCTGTATCCGGCAGACAGAACCTAGTGCTAAATTTAGGTATTGCGTGTTGAGTGGCGGAACTCAACGCCGCGCTATACCTTTTAACCTTAAAGCGAAGAAATGAAAATATTAAATATTACATTTGAAATTTTTATATATTAATGTTTAATCCCCAACTAGAATCGGACCCACAACCTGTCGTTAACAGTCACACGCTTGCGCCCCTGCACCACGACTGATCTCAAATAATTTTCATTCAATAATCAAAAAGTACGAATTTTATACACAAAATATTAATTGGGTCTACGTCTCTGAAATTATTCAATTGAAATAATTAATAGTTAGAAATAGTGTGATTTAAACTAAGAAAAGAAAAAAATACTAATTGCCAAGATTGAGAGATTGCTAATTGTTGAAATTAGATATTCGTTTACGTAGAATAGTCCGTTTATCAAGAAAGGCTACAGGCTATAAGGCTTTAATTTTGATAATAGCTTTCAGGATATAACTATATAAAAACAAATAAAAGTCTTAAATAAAAAAAAAAAACAGGAGCGCCCACTGAAAGCCCACCCATTTCAGGATTATAATTCATCGGAAAATACAACTTTTGAAAATTACCAACTTGAGTTTACGATGTTTGCGATCATTTTTTGGACGACTTCGCTTACGTTTGTTTTGGTTGACACACGTGCTAGTGAGAGTTTTGTTATTTTTATAAAGTTTTTATCATTTACTGTTGTGAAAAGTTATTAAAAAGATCTATATTAACAAGGTGATTGGTTGTAGTGTGTATTTGTGCCGTATTTCATGTTAGAGTAGCTGTATTATAGTTAGGTTATTTTTAGGTAAGTTTGAATAGTTTTATTTAAAATGGAGCCGGATCCTCCTCCCGATCCCCCTGATCCAGGTGGGAATAAAGAATCTCTCTCAGTGGCGTCTAGAAAACGACAAATTGGAGACGCATCCAGCAATAATGAAGGTCTTATTAAAAAGACCATTATAAATCCCTCAACCGCTACGCCCTCAATCCAGAACCTGTATGTTCGTCCTTCCTTAACAGAGAACCCAAAATCCTATTTAGATTCCGACAAAGGCCCTTTCATTGTGTATGTGTCAAGGGAAACTCCAGACCCGGCTTCGGGTACCTCCATCAAAGCCATTAAGTTTGGCCAGTTCTTACATAGGAATAAGGTAAATGGTATTACTAACGATGGTATTAAGAACATTGGCCGCAACAAAATAAGTGTTCAATTCTCAACTCCTACTGCAGCGAATGATTTTATGTCTAACCCCGTGCTAAGTCTTTGTAAATATGTAGCTATTATTCCTACATTTAACATCACCCGAATGGGTATAATAAGAGATGTCCCTGTGGACTTTTCCCTTGATGAGCTTGTGGAGTCAATGGTGTTTCCCTCTGGTAGTGGACTAGTATTGAAAGCAAGGAGATTGAATAGAAAGAATATTAGTGAGGGAGTGACTACATGGATCCCGACTCAGTCGGTTGTGGTTACTTTCCGTGGACAACAGTTGCCTGATAGGGTCTTTTCCTATCATTCCTCCCTTCCTGTGGAACCATATAAATTTCCAACAATCCAATGTCTAAACTGCTGCCGTTTTGGACATGTTAAAGCACAGTGTCGATCAAAGCCCAGGTGTTACAGGTGTTCCCAGGATCACTCTGGTGATTCATGTGACACGACCAAGGATTGCTCAAAATGCTTGTATTGTAGTAGCAAACATTTTGCTACAGACAAGGACTGTCCTGAGTATGCAAGACAACAGTCTATCAAAATTGCAATGTCTCAAGAATGTATATCTTACATAGAAGCCTCTTCCCGATTCCCTCCTGTCAAACAATCTTACTCAGATATTGCTAAAATAATGTTTGCACCTTCAAATGCCACAAATTCTTCCCCTCAATGTCATTCCCCTGCTACTCCTACTAAGTCCTATCGTAAGACCATTGTTCAATCCCCTCGTCCCCGCGCTCCTGTTGCAAAGGGATACAATAGACAAGCTCACCAATCCATAATTGGTAATTGTTCCTCTCCCCTTAATAATGGTTGTGCTCTCAACCAGGATGTTGATAATCCAACAGTGGCTACAAAGGATCTGTTAGGTGCACTAACAGATATCCTTCTGAGCATAATTTCTACCTGTGATGAACTTCCTTTACCGTCCCACGTTGCCTTAAGTCTTTCCAAAATTTATAAAATCCTCCATAATGGCCCCACTGAAATTCCTGCAGTGGAATAGTAAAAGTATTCGGCCTAAAAAGCATGAACTACTTAATATTATTTCACTGTATGAACCTATCATTGTTGCCCTCTCGGAAACATGGCTGTTGCCTGACTCTTCTTTCAGAGTGTCTGGTTTCTCATGTTTAAGGGAGGACAGAAGTGATGGGTATGGAGGTAGTGCCATCCTCATCCGGCACTCCTCTCCTTACTCTCGTATCCCTCTCCCAACTCACAGTCAAGAGATTAATGCTGTTGCTGTGAGGTCCTTTAATATCTCCTTTCTCTCTGTTTATATCCCCCATCCTTCTTCCTCCATCGTTTTAGAGCTTAAGTCTATTATCTCTTCGCTTCCTGGTCCTGTGCTGGTCCTGGGTGATTTTAACACTCATCACACTCTGTGGGGGTGTTATTACTGTGATAGATTTTCTCCTTTGTTGGTGGACATGATTGATGATGTTGATCTCTGCATTCTCAATGATGGATCACCGACACGTAGGGTTAATCCTAATCAAATCCTAGGAATCCTAGGACTGCTGTTGATCTTTCTTTATCATCTCCTTCTCTTGCCTCCCAACTATCATGGTCTGTACTCTCTTCCACCCATGGTAGTGATCATTTTCCAATTCTGTTAAGTCTTAATAATAGGTTTCATCCTACATATAGCCCTTACCCGCTTCCTAAATTTAATTTAAAAAAAGCTAACTGGAATGAGTATGCCGACTCTGTGGATTGCATGCTGTGTAATCTTCCTGAGTCTGCTAATCATGAGAATATCTTTCTTTCCTATGATTGGTTTGTCTCTGCCATTTTGTCTGCGGCTGACTCACATATCCCTAAGAAACACTCCATTCAGAATTGGAAGCATTTCAATCCATGGTGGGATCAGGAATGCTCTGATTCTGTCAATCGGCGAATATCTGCCGAGGTGTCATACACAGCCTGTATGACAATGGAGAATTACACTGAGTACAAACGCTGCGATGCGAAATTTAGAATTTAGAAATTTGAAAAGAAAAAACTTGGTTGGGTCAATTTTTGTGAGTCTCTTAATCCACGCTCCTCCTCTTCCATTGTCTGGACAAATGTTAAGAGATTTCGCCGGTCTCTTAACAATGTCGACAGCCCTAACTCCTATAACCCTTCTATTTGGCTTAATGATTTTGCTGACAAATTGGCTCCTCCCTTTGTGCCATCCCAAGATCTCCTTATATCCACGCCGGTAGAGTCCTCAGAGGAAATGGATGCTCCGTTTTCCCCTGAAGAGTTCAAAAATGTTATAGCTAATTTAAAGGACACTAGTCCAGGTGAAGATGGTGTCTACTATTCATTTATTTTTAGACTTAATGAAAATTCTAAGCACCACTTTTTAAATTTACTTAATAATATATTTTTATCAGGCAACATCCCAAATTCATGGAAATCCCAAATTATTATTCCTATCCTTAAACCTGGTAAAAATTCATCTGATCCTAGTTCTTATAGACCCATTGCCCTATCTTCAACACTATCAAAAATTACTGAACGGCTTCTCAAAAATCGCCTGGAATGGATAGTGGAAAGCAGAAATATCTTAGCTCCCTCTCAATTTGGCTTTAGAAAGGGGCTGAGTACTACAGATAGTCTCAGCATTTTTACTACAGATATTCGGAGAGCGTTTGCCAAGGGAGAGTATTTGGTGGGCGTTTTTCTGGATGTTGCATCTGCATATTATAATGTTCTTCTTCCCGTACTCAGGCAGAAGATGCACCAGCTGAGTATTCCGCCGAGGTTGAATCATTTTATATGTAGTTTGCTAACCGGTAGAACGGTATCTGTTAAACATCCGCTACTTACAATACCTTCCAGACAAGTCTGGAAAGGTATTCCTCAGGGTTCATCTCTTAGTCCTCTGCTGTATAACATCTACACTCATGACCTAGAATTGTCTGTAAATAATTTTTGTAATATCCTTCAGTATGCTGATGATATCGTCCTCTATTACAGCTCAAATTCTGTGGAGGACATTACTTATAGATTAAATACTGCTTTGCACTATCTTAACCAGTGGCTCTCTAATCATGGTCTGGCACTATCTGTAGCGAAGTGTCAGGCGGTGGTGTTTACTAAAAAGAGAGTTATTCCAAATTTTGAAATTTCTTATGATAATGAATCCATAAATTTTGCAGATAATGTTAAATTTTTAGGCATGATTCTCGACAAACGACTGAACGGAATTGCCCATGCTCAATATCTCACAAAAAAATGTGAAAAAAGTATTAATGCTTTAAGAGCTGTATCTGGTGTGTGGTGGGGTGCACACCCTTATACTCAAAAACTGCTGTACAATGCTGTAATCCGTAGTCATATTGATTATGGATTATTCGTTTTAGACCCCTTCAATAAAATTGCTACGGAAAAGCTCAATAGAATCCAATACAAGTGTTTAAGAATTATATTAGGTGCAATGAAGTCTTCTCCCACCAATGCACTGCAGGTGGAATGCGTAGACCCGCCTTTTCCTATCCGCCGTCAATTCCTTTCTGACCGATTTGTAGGCAAAATGTTACAGCTGGCCTCCCATCCCCTATGGTCTAGGTTATCGGACTTAGCCCATCTCATCCCTCGGGGCAAGCCCCAGCCTTACCTACTCATTAGTTTCCTAAAATTCACTTCTCTCCCTCACCCCTTATCTAAGTATCCATCCAACCCCTTATTTTGCACACGCTATAAAGCTTTAGTATTTAACCCTCCTGTCATCACTAATCTTGGCCTAACCAAGGGAGCTGGTGACACCAACACAAAATTTCAGACCATAGTAAATGAAAATTGGCCAAATCATATCCTCATCTATACAGACGCATCGAAGCTTTCTAAGGAAAGCTGTGTTGGTGCAGCTTGCTGGATACCAAAATTCAAAATTATATTACAATTTAAATGTCCCCCCGAATCGACTGTGTTTACAGGAGAGGCTGTTGCTATTTTAGAAGCAATCCTGTTCACATCCTCCCACAATTTCAAACAGACTGTTATTTGTACTGACTCATTAAGCTGCTTACTGGCTATAAAGGGAAATCCGTTTTGTAGTAAATTAAGATCTTCAATTATTTTAAGGATTCGAGAAGAATTGTACTCATGTCATCTAAAGGGCTTGGATGTTACTTTGGCATGGATTCCAGGTCATTCTGGAATCTGTGGGAATCAAACTGCAGACTCCTGCGCAAAATTAGCCATCCAGTGTTGCATTTCAGGTAACTTCTCTATTTCGACCCAAGACTTGTTGTCTCTTGCATCTTCTCATTTGGATACATCCTGGTCTAAATTCTGGGATCTGTCAAAATCTCAGAAAGGTAAGTATTTTGCTTCCATTCAACCTAACATTCCAAGGCGACCTTGGTTTTTTTCTCAAAAATTTACTGAACGGAGTGTTATAACTACTATTTGCCGCTTGCGCCTTGGACATGCATGTACTCCTGTTCACCTGGCTAAGATCAGGGTCAGGGACCATTCACTTTGTGAATGTGGTCTAGACGACGGTTCCCCATCTCACATCCTTTTCTCCTGTCCTAAGTTAATCCACCCCATATATGACGTTCTTCCTTATAAAGTTCCCCGTCCCCTTAATGTTCAATGTTTGTTAATGTTTGTGTTTAGTCCTTTATGTAAATTTTTATGTAAATATATTAAGTATAACAAAATAAAATTGTAACCTAACATTATTGTAAAATATTATCTACTACTAACCGTCTATGTTTATTTTTTTGTATAAATTTATTATTTTGTTTTAGGTGATGGTAATACTAAGTGGATCTTTTTTCTTTACATGCATTCTCTTATCGTTTAATTTTCTATATTTTTTTTATTTTTTTTTTACCGTACATTCTCCTTCGTGTGTTCTCCATTCAACGTGACATTGGCGAAGTGATTCTGTGCTCAACTGGCACGCTCGGAACGCCATAACGAAAGAACTGAACTGATCATTTTTTGTGAAATTGATGACAATAATAAGTTTGTATTTGTAATGATTATTCTCTATCAACATATAAACTTTCAATTGCAGATTCTTTTCTCATACGCTACAAAAGGCAGAAATTACATAGATAAAATAATTTATACTTGGCTGCATAGTTTAAATTATGACACTACAGAATCCTTAATGCAACGGTGAACACACACACACACACACACACACACACACACACACACACACAGACAGACAGACAGACAGACACATACACACACAGACACACTTAACACACGTACACAGGCTTGCTCTTACTACTTTTCATTTTTGTCAAAAAAAAAAAAAAAAAAAAAAAAAAAAAAAAAAAAAAAAAAAAAAAAAAAAAAAAAAAAAAAAAAATTATGTTAATTTTAAACTTAGCTGTAAGAGTATTTTGTTTTTTGTTTATTTTCGTTACTACAATGAACGTATAATGTGTTATGGAAGAGCAGGACCGCCTGTTACAACTACTAGTATCATACTAGTAACTTACTAGGATGGTCTCATTACTTCCTACTTAGTTAAACAATATGTGAAACTGAAATATATATATATATATATATATATATATATATATATATATATATATATATATATATATATATATATATATATATATTTATTTTATTAGATAAAATACAAATTATCTGTCACTACGAGTACAATACCCCTGAAATTATTAAATTAATATTGTAAGAAAATCTTGTAATGTCAAATTTCATAACTGTAGGAACAAAGTCAGCCTGCCCTAAAGGTTTTAATTGCGTGACAAATTTTCATACAAACATAACACAACAAAAACTATGCAGATATTATCATATCTTTTGATTGCGTTGACTTTGAACGCTTTTTTCTGTACTTGAAGTCCCTAAAGGCCTGACTATATAATTAATTTCAGATTTTGATAGCTCCATATCATCTCGAGATAAATGGTTTTGACAGTGGGACAGACGATCTATTTTATACTCTTTTCTCCTAAGGATTCCCCAACTTCTGCCGAATTCTCAAGGCTCTGCTTGTGTAGCGTAACTCAACACCGCGCTTTGCCTCGTTACCAGAGCGAGCGGTATCAAATCCACAACATACATTTACGCACCTTTATGCCGCTACGCCAGTGCGGGTTCAATAATTCACACATATATGTATATTAATGTCTTTGATTTTCGCAATTGTTACACATTTTATACACATATATTACTTTATAGGTAGTCAGTGGTCAGTGGGTAGACAAATTCCTAAATCATAAATTCCAAAGTCTACCCGTGACCACGGACTACTGCAAAGTTTTCGATATATGCGATTAATCCGGTAAGTGTTTCATTTAAAATTCAAATTCAAAATATTCTTTATTCAAAAAGGCTTTAGCAAGCACTTTTGAATCGTCACAACATAAAATTACCACCGGCTCGGAATGCAGTTCTGCTGAGAAGAGCCGGCAAGAAACTCAACAGTTGCTCTTTTCAATATTGAATAGTTAGAGATTCATTGTTTAATGCAACAGTGACTTTAGTACTAAATTCAAATGACATTATTTAAATATATTTTTATCATTCAAACATTCTTGGACAGTGTAGTACGCTTTCTTAATTAACATTACTTTAACATTTACTTTAAACTAGTCTAGTTGCAAATTCAAAATACACTTCGGAGTACTATTGTAGATACGTATACTCAGACCCATAAATAATTTATTAACTTTTTGGAGGCGATAGCTAGGCGTCACAAGTTTGTCGTTGTTTCTCGTCGCAAAAATATATAGGTATATTGTTAATTTAAATGTTTATATGGACTACACAATTTTTTTAAGAAACTATTATTATTCTTTTCTATGCGTAAATTAAGTTTAAAAATAATAAAAGATATTACAATTTTTCAGTTTATTCAATCCAGAGTATAATTTAAGTTGGGAAGCAATGAAGAAAAGTCTAGAAAACGACACATATAACCAAGGCCAGTACGACTACATACCAGAACTGTATGACAGGATGGTGTATCAAGACTCGGAGAGTTCGGAAGAGTTGTAGGAAGAGAAAAAAAATGCTTTAGAAGAAAAGGAAGTAAAATCTAAATTAGATAATGAAAATTATATGAATAAATACAACATTTTAATATTGGCATTATTGATATTTATTTTTCCTTTTTTTTTTAGCTTCACGCTGTATCCCACCCATGGCTGGGTAGGCAGAGGGAACTTGGGAACAATCACGCAATTAAAACTAACCTAAACACAACTTCGTTTCTAATTTTTCACCGAATTTACGGCATTACTTACGTGTTGAGTGACGGAACTCAACACCGCGCTGTGGATCGTTACTAAAGGGAACTAATTATTAAAGGAAGTATTTATCTCCTCGAGTGGGAATTGAATCCAGAACCTGTCAACGCTCATGCCCCTACTCCACAACGTCTCATATTATTAGTTAAGTTGGTTATTATTAGTTAACTAACCATTTTCATACAAATTTCAAAGTCTAGGTAATATTAAAGTAATTCCTCGCTCACTTATAAATTATGAAATGACAGGGCCGCTTGGTCAGGTGGTCGCTTTAATTTAATATGCATGTAGTTACAGTATCAGTTTTCATAGAATTTATCGTTTATGACCTATTGTTATAAAATTAAAACTTGTTTTTTGGATATTATGTATATTTATAGGCCTTTTTTTTACGTCGCCTTTTGCTTTACGAAATAAATGAAAACATTAAATATTTAATTTAAAAAAAAATAATATTTCTTTTCCTCGAGTGGGACTCGTACCAACACACAGCGACAGTCTATGTAAATATATTAGATATAACAAAATTAAATCAACATCACAAAACGACCCAACATTATTGTAAAATAATACGTATTAACTAACTGACAATGTTCTAATTGGATCTTTTTTGACCTGCATTCTCCTATTGTATAATTTTATCTTTTTTTTACCATTACGCGGCGTTAAGTTCCGCCACTCAACCTCCAAAGTCTCAAATTTAGTGGTGAGTCTTACGGAAATGTCGTAATAATAACAAAGCCTCAACACTGGGTTCTCAACTCTCGCTCTGCCTGCACTGCAATGTGAGGGATACAGCGGGAAAATACAAGAAAAAATATACATAATGCATCTCATAAAATATTCTCAACGGTATATATATATATATATATATATATATATATATATATATATATATATATATATATATATATATATATATATATATATATATATATATGTATGTATATATATGTATATATATATATATATATATATATATATATATATATATATATATATATATATATATATATATATATATATATATATATATATATATATATACCGTTGAGAATATTTTATGAGAGAGAGAATTGTATTCTTTAAATTTTTTGTGTATTTCTGTTTGTCTATATGTCTGTTCGTTTGTACTCGCTAATCTCAGAAACGGCTAACCATATTTAAATGCAGTTTTCACTATTTTATTTTGGCAACCTTTCTTTAAAGTTTAATGTGTGTGTTTTTTTAAATCAGTTGATAAATAAAAAAGTTATATCAATATAATATAATTAATTCGACAATATTGATTAAAAAAAAAATATTTTTAGCTGAACTTTAAGTTTTTAATGTATAGATATCCTCTTAAAGGTAGGATAACCTTATTAGAGGAAGAAAATAATTTATATTAGTCAATAAAATAGTGTATATCAAGCGGGCGGGTAGCTACTACTTAATAAATCGAGAAATCTTTTGCAAATTTATTTGTGTTTGCTATCTATATTTTGGTCCAACTGTTTCGTAGATTAGTCCGTATAAACAGAGACAGATAAAAGTTTTATAATTTGTGTTATTATATAATTTCTAGCTCTACGTTTTCTAAAAGCTTTATAATTTCTAGCTCTACGTGGATAGGCTTTAGGCGGCGTTGAGTTCTTCCATTCAACACGCAATTGTTTGAAAATTATTTATCTTTTGGGAAGTGGTAAGAGGTCCTAGTATAAACGGGCGGCCAAGTTTGAAGAGACCATGTTTTGACTGGCGGAACTCAACGCTTCCTCTTGTTCATTATCTCAAAATGAAAACTTTTATATAAAAGCAAAATAATTAACAACCAACCATAAATTACCGCTTAACTAAGAGATTATAGCAAAAGCTTTCTAAGTTCAATAAATTTCAAACTTGTGGGAACATTGTTGGAAGCTCACGGAATGCCTCTAAGTAGTGGAATAGTTTACAATAGAATGTCTAAGACTTCATTTGGATTAAACTACTCTATAGTTGTTACCGTTTTGAGGGTTTCTAATAAGCTGTAAATAACTTAACTTCTATACTTCAAGTAATGGGTAATACGAGACTATTGTAGTTGCGTAGTGATGGAATTTTTAAAAGGTGAAGAACAATAAACGCGTTTTAATAGTTATTTTGGCGTGAAACGCGCGGCGTTGAGTTCCACCTGTCAATATGCAATGTTTTTTTTTAATTCGGCAAAAAGAGAGGCACAGAAGTGTCTTAGTGGGAACGTTATGAACACTAGGTTCCCTTCCTCTGCCATCATGGCTTGAAGGTATAATAGAAATTTATTTATTTTTTTTGTTTTTAAAGACTGGATATTTTATATTGATAACAAATTCATGCCTTAACACAATCTTGTCATATCTTTCAATAGAATACCTGAGGTATTACTTTTTTTTCACCTTCACACTGTATCCCGTTCCCGGGGACTTGGGAACCTATTGTAAAGTCACTACGTTCTGTTCCCATTTAGTTGGTGTTTTTTGTTAACATAATCATTAACATGTGCATTTTCTACCACATTTATCATGCGGAGTGGCCTGGAGGACTATTTGACTTGGTACCTGCAGCCGAATCACTCTCTAGTCTAACTGCGTAGTATCTACGTCACAAACTGAAATATTATCCCCGCCATCTGGACGTGGCAATCTACGGCTTTGCGGTTTTATAGGATCCTCTTTCCAGGCGCCACATATCTGTGGAATGAAACTTGTCAGTGTTACCATGTCGATGCGGCATAGTTATCTTCAAAAAGCGCGTCATCTCCACCTTAAAGGTCGCCGATGGACCTGTAGCTCCTCTGGTGCTTCCAAAGTCAAAGTCAAAGTCGAATTTATTTAGGTCACATCGAACACTTATGAACGTCACAAAATAAATAATATAAAAACATGAACAGTATGCCAATTAAAATTATAGTTAACTGGCTTCGAAGATTTCTCACGATAGAGTGGTGAGAAAAGAAAAAGACTCAAAAATCTTTTCAATATTAAAATAGTAGTAACATTAACAATCATACCTTAAAAAAGGAAGGCCTGTCGTGGCGCAGCGGCACAAGCGTGTGACTGTGACCGACAGGTTCTGGGTTCGATCCCCAGTCGAGGAAATGAAATATTTAATATTTTCAATTTAAAATATTTAATGTTTCATTTCTTCGCTCTGATAATAGGGCAAAGCGCGGCGTTGAGTTCCGCCACTCAACACGCAATGCCTCAAATTCCGCGGAGAGTGGGGAACGGAAGTGAAACGGAGTGTCTTAACACTAGTTCCCGGGTGCCCTCTGCCTACCCTGCCCCGGCGGGATACATTTCCAAACGTCTAAATTGATTTTGACATAGTCTAAAACTGAGTATTGAGCCTTTTTGGACCTTAGATTAGTAAATTCCTTAAATTTACTATTAGATAATGCTATGTTGTTTGGTAATTTGTTATAAAATTGTATACATGGACATACAGATGAATTTTATATTTATAGAGCCTAGTGTGGGGCGCATCTCTTTCTTTTTTCTTCTCGTTTTTCCCTAAAAAAAAAAACAAAAAAATATGCTCTGCTTTATTGCGCTGCATTTTATTTATAAAATATTATATTAATAATAGTCTCAGCTTCACGCTGTATCCCGCACGAGGCAGGGTAGGCAGAGTGAACCCGGGAACCTAGTGTTAAGACACTCCGTTCCACTTTCGTTCTCCACTTTCCGTCGAATTTGAGGCATTGCGTATTACGTGGCGGAACTCAACGCCACGCTTTGCCTTATTACCAGAGCGAAGAAATGAAACATTAAATATTTAAATTGAAAATATTAAATATTTCATTTCCTCGAGTGGGAATCGAACCCAGAACCTGTCGGTTACAGTCACACTCTAGTGCTGCTGCGCCACGACATGCCTCAATATTAGTATTTATTCATTTAACCAGTTTTCGTGACACAATGTCTTCAATGCTTTCGGAAGGGAGTGGCGAACGAAGTATGGTGTTACCATAGACAAAAAATGATTTTTATTTTTTAAATTTTTGATAAATTTCATGAACATATTTCATAATTTTAAAGTCAAACTATTCATCAAAAAAAAAATTCAAAATAAAATATAAAATAAATTCCTTCATCTTTTTCCCATTTATTTAATTTCCATTTATATTTTAAATGCACAAATAAACATACATTACATCGATCTATTGTTATACATACACATCTATATGTCACAGCGGTGGTATTGTTGTGTTGTTTTGTGTATCATCCAGTATTATATACACAATATGCCAATTATCTAAATCGTAGCAAAAAATTACAAAATTACAAATTTCTATTTAGTATACTCGGTAATTAAATAAATTTAAATTAGGTTTAACTTATATAAGCTATATATATGGAGTTTCGACCAATTAACATAAACATAATTAAATAATATTAAAAAAAAAATAAACAACAAAAATTTTAGTATTTGAGTGCTTTTTACATGATCTTGACAATTTCCAAATTCTAATTCAAATATATATATACAGTGTAAACTCTTTATAACGGTACCTTTTATAACGATAAACTCCGTATAAAGTAGAAGTGAGCGCAACTTTGCTTGCGTTTGCGTTAAAAACCACATAGTGATTGTTCACTCCGTATAACGATAACTCTCTATAACAACAAACAGTGCTCAGTCCATTGAGTTTCGTTATAAAGAGTTTACACTGTATTTTTACATTCGTTCTTTTACAAATCGTGCATTTCGGCCATACGGCTTGTCGTGGCGCAGAGGCACAAGCGTGTGACTGTAACCGACAGGTTGTGGATTCGATCCCCACTCGTGGAAGTGAAATATTTAATATTTTCAATTTAAATATTTAAAAAAACTCTGGTAAAAGGCAAAACGCGGCGTTGAGTTCCGCCACTCAACACGCAATGCGTCAAATTCGGCGAAAAGTGGGGAACGGAAGTGGAACGAAGTGTCTTAACACTAGGTTCCCAAGTTCCCTCTGCCTACCCTGCCGTGTGCGGGATACAGCGTGAAGCTGACAGTATAAATGCTGGATAATATTCACAATGTCCAGTAAGTATAATACTTTCGCTGTAACATATATTATATCTAAAATTATAACAGCCTACGTACAAAGATATAATTATATTGTTAACAATTGGCGTTTATCAAGAGTCTCACTTCAATTCGTATTATGTAATTAAATTATGTAATATTTAAATTCTTTTCACTATGGTCAAGGAGACAACGTAGCGTTCCGGCTTTTGAGAATTAGCATTGAAAAGGGGAACAATGTGCCTTAACATAAGGTTCCCACCTTCCCTAGACGCATGGACACAGCTAATAAATCATTATAGAAATTTAAACGTATAAAGAGTTCTACCTGCGCCTCTTGGACTAATAATATAATAAGACAACGTAAAATCTAATTGTTTAAAGCGTTTGGATTTAAACCAAAAGACGCTAATAGAAATTCTTTAATGTATGTATTCTCTACGCCGTTCCCCCGGCATCGAGGGAACCTGGGAACCTTATTCTCATTAAAACACTTCCGTTCACCACTTTGCGCCGAATTTTGTGTTGCATGGGGGATGTTAACGCTGCATGTTATATTGTCATATTAAATATTTAATTTGACAAATTAATTCAACACTTTTTTTGTGTTGGTATTATTTTTTAAACCCAACGCCATTCAATATTCAGCCTTGTTTATTTATTTATTTTTTCAATAATTTAGCCACATTTTTACTAATGTCAACAATACATTTATATCTTATATAACATTTATTTTTTTATATTTAACTTATTATTTAAGATATATTGATATATCGTCGGTCAAATGGTAAAGTGGCATAATTTCCAAGCATAACTTTTACGGCACGAGCTTTTTAAGTTTTACTTCGATAATTTTTCGTTTTTTTTCTAAAAGTTTTCTTTTCTAATATTAAAAAAAAAACACTTGACTTTGAATATGACTAACTCATATTGTCAAAGTGCTTGTAGCTTTCAACTGGTAATTCTATTTTCGTAAAACATATCCTATAACCACTACGGTTCATTAATTCAGGATCTGAGGCCTGTCGTGGCGCAGCGGCACAAGAGTGTGACTGTAACCGACATATTCTAGGTTCGATCCCCAGTCGAGGAAATGAAATATTTAATATTTTTCAATTTAAATATTTAATGTTTCATTTCTTCGCTCTGGTAATAAGGCAAAGCGCGGCGTTGTGTTCCGCCCCTCAACACGCAATGCCTCAAATTCGGCGGAAAGTGGGCAAAGGAAGTGGAACGGAGTGTCATAACACTAGGTTCCACTTCCGTTCCCTCTGCCTACCCTGCCCAGTGCGGGATACAGCGTGAAGCTGAAAAAAAAAAAAAAAGAACAGTACCACAGATAGACAGACAGACGAGTCAAACTTTTAACACTCCTTTTTTGTTTAGTAATTAAAAGAATATTGATGCGCGGCGTTGAGTTCCGCCATTTCTAGTGCGCAGTGAACAGATTGTACTTAACACTAGGTTACCTCCGTCTACACTGCTCCAGTTAAAAAAAAGAATAATAATAATAGACCCGTTTAAACTATAGCAAGGTAGGCAAAAGGAACCTGGGAACCTAGTGTTAAGACACTACGTTCTCATTAAAACACTAATATTATTTTCTTTTTAATTTGTTATTATGCCACGTATCTATTCACCCGACGATATATATTTCGTTTACAATTGCCTTTTTAAAGGTAGTAAGTGAAATAGTGTTTAGGAACGCTACTAAGGAAGCTGAAAATGTACGAAAGAAAAACCTATTAAAGTTATAATATACATTACAAAACTACGTACGGTTCTGAATTTGACACTTCAATGTTTTTTTTTTACAGATACAAAACTATTAAATCGATTTCTACATTGATTTATTATCGATTATTATTGACTTGAGAATTATCGATTCGAAGATTTAATTTATCTATTTGATATTATATTTCAATCGATCAAAAAATCGTTAGCAAAATCGTTTTTCCATATGTGGAAATATAAAAGAAATAATATATGAAAGCGCAATAATAATTGACAACTTAAATATTTATACAACATATTATACAATACAAATTATACAAATGTAACAACAAATATTTTAAAATTAAAGCTTAGCCGCAGGTTCAATTAAAGTCCCTTTTCTTTAAAAAAAAATTTTTAGAGTATAATTTTTTTTATACTAGCTTCTTTTTCATAAAAAAAGTTTTTGAATGAATAAAGAGTAGTTTTTATATTTTTAAAAACATTTGTTATGTGTCCACTAAAAGTATTCATTACAATAATTAACAATTTTCGATTAGACTAGGTTTTCTCAGACAATTAGTGTCTGACAGCAGATAAAAGTGTCGTGGTCTAGCGATCTGTACCCACTCACTCTAGCGACACTAGATTTAATATTCTTATACCTGGTAACCTTTTAAGTTTTAATAGCCATTTACAGAGACACAAATATATATATTATAGTTTATACCGTTTAAGGGACTTCATGAAATAAATTATTAATATTAGAAATAACATAAATGATTTTGTCTGATAAATAAGCATCATTATTTTCGTTTTTTTTTTCTTGCTAACTGCCAACATTAAAAATAGAAAACATTAGAAAAAAGTACACAGGACGTTTATATTATTTAATTCATACAATGAACTAAAACCAAAAGTAAAAAGTCTATACTGCAAGATATTTCCTATACTATACTCGTAAGTAATAAAATATTTTTTTTTTTCACTACATCTATACATCTACATAGATTACACAAATTATAAAAAAATCTAAGGTAATAACTTGCCAGTGTGAAAAAAGCCTCAGAAAAATTGGTGTGGGTATTTTAATAAATAGCAAAATATAATATATTTTTTTTATATTAATTTGAAATTGTGCTAATTTTTAAAATGAAAATATGTATTTTTCAATTTATCGAATATCAAATTTAGAATTTTTAATGAACATTTTCTTATAATAATATTATTTAAAAAATTAAAGATTACTATTACTATAATAACAGAAAAAATATATACAAAAAGTTAAAATATTTTATTCTATCAAGTGACGTATCATTTTTTCACTAAACCACATAAAATGCAAATAAATAATAAAACATACAGATTAAAAATAAAATGTTCTAAGGGAATTCTTTTTTATCTGTACATTAATTTTTATTAAATAATCAACAGAATCAAAATAATAATGAGTATGCCAAGGAGAATACCAATGACGACCCACTGTCGTCGATCTGAAAAAGAAAAATAGATAAAATATTTGTATGTACACAATAAGGAAATAAAATATTAAATATTTAATTCTCCCAAGTGGACATCGAGCCCCTAATCGTCACGTTTCCAGCTTATGCAAATTACAAATATATAAGCAATTCTTACCATTATTAATATGTAAGACTCTGGCAACCTTTTTCATAGTGGAGTCAAGTTTGGAGTCAGCATTCTCCAGGTCAGTGTTCAAATCGTCGAGCATACTAAAAACAATAATATAAAAATACAAATAAATAGCAATATATTGTTATACATTTTAAATGAAACACTTTTGACCGGATTAATCGCGTATATTGAATGGTAAACATTCGAACACTTTACACTACTCTGTGGTACGTGGCAATACATAAATTATGTTGAAAAACAATTGAAATTCCCTAATTTTCAGTCTTTATATATAGTAAACGTAAAATTGTTTAACAGATTGACTATTTATATCATTAAATTTAGAATAAAATGAACATGAATCAACCAAGGTTGTTATTTTTTTTATTTTTGACATATTGTTTTTTTTTTCAAATAACTACGTTTGCATCTTCTAGCTGCGGTCATTAATACTTTTCAATACATTACAGAGGCCTGTCGACTAAAAAATTATTTAAACATATTTTATCTAAATAAATTTAGAATAAAATTAAAAAAAAAACAATAAAAAAATAATTGATTAATAATTGGCCAAGATTGTTTTTCTTATTTATGATTCAGATGTGTCTTTCATAAAATTTTTACAACTACATCTACTTCTAACTTCGTACATTAATACTTTTCCATACATTACAGTAGCCTGACGTCGACACATTGATTTAAACATTGTTCTTAAAAAAAATATGTCAAGTTTAAAAACACGTCCAACCTATACGACGATCGAATTAAGAATGATATTATTCCAACATTATTCAATATTATTTTGGGCTGTATAAACGAAGGCTTTATGCAAAATCGATTCCACTGTACATTAAAAAATTGAAAATTCATTCGGTGATGAATGTCAGAATAATAAATGGCGGGAAAATGACAACATGGCTGCGTTCTATGTCATTACATATTTTATTCATATTATGACGCCTTGTACTTAACCTGACGAGGAGCTTGTTAAATATACTTGATTGAAGTATGAAAAGTATTTCTTTTCATACTTCTTTTTATGTAGCATATATATATATATATATATATATATATATATATATATATATATATATATATATATATATATATATATATATATATATATATATATACATATATATATATATATATATATATATATATATATATATATATATATATATATATATATATATATATATATATATATATACACAAACACACACACACACAAAAAGCAACTATGAACATAAAGTTGAAACCTAAATTTTAAAAATTGAATACTGTTTTACAATGTATATTTTATTATGAATATTTTTTTCAAAGTCTTACCAAAATCAATATATTTATTGTTTTTAATGCAAATAAAGTTTGCCTTCCGCTGTAAGTTATTTGGCCGAATAGTTTAAAAGATATTATAATACAATTGAATTGATAGTGTCTAATTTAAATTAGATATAGTTTTTTTTAACTAGCAAGTAATTACATAAATATAATTTTCTACGGTTAAAGAAGTACAAATAAATAAATTTAAAATATAATAAACTACCTGATCGGGGAAACTTCGTTTCGCCATAAAAAAAAAAACATGTTTTTCACATGTTAAGTTTGTTCAACCCTTATCACTTAAGGGCTTGAAAAATAGATAAGGGCCTTATTCATTTAAATCGAACGACGTTAAGGGCAATATTGTTTCAAATTATATACTTGTGATGAATAACGTATTTATTTGGATAAGAATTGTTTATGAAAACAGCTTCGTAAATAATGTATTACTTTATAACAAATTTTGTTAGCATAAAACGGTAACCTTAAAAGATAGACATATGCTGTGGCGGACTCTTTTTTAGAACTTTTAAAGAATGAAAATTTTGGCATAACGTGTAGAGTGGCGGAACTCAACGCGTTTTGTCTTGTACCAGACCGAAGAAATGAAAACATTTAATATTTCAATTGAAAATATTAAATACTTCGTTTCCTCGAGTGGGGATCGAACCCACAACCTCGGTTCGGTCGGTCGGTTACAGTCACACGCTTGTACCGCTGCGCCACGTCGACATGGTCGTGCGACCAGTCTATATTACAATATTTTTTTTAGCTTCACGCTGTATCCCGCACGAGGCAGGGTAGGCAGAGGAAACCCGGGAACCTAGTGTTAAGACACTCCGTTCCACTTCCGTTCCCCACTATCCGCCGAATTTGAGGCATTGCGTGTTGAGTGGCGGAACTCAACGCCGCGCTTTGCCTTATTAACAGAGCGAAGAAATGAAACATTAAATATTTAAATTGAAAATATTAAATATTCCATTTTCTCGACTGGGGATCGAACCCAGAACCTGTCGGTTACAGTCACATGTTTGTGCCGCTGCGCCACGACAGGCCTCTTTATAATAATAATAAAACTAAAAGCGCCAAAATAACAAAGACAAAAGTCACAGTTTGGCTTATATAAATTTCACTGATCAAGGGTAGTGATAAATACGTACTATAAAAAAAGTGTAAATGGTCATTTAAAACTCCCAAGTATTAGGAAGGCAGCTGTTTTTTTTTTCTCCAAGATGGACAGGACTGTTTGTCGAACGTATATTTATTGAGGCCTGTCGTGGCGCAGCGGCACAAGCGATGCCCACTCGAGGAAATGAAATATTTAATATTTTCAATTTAAATATTTAATATTTTCATTTCTTCGCTCTGGTACAAGGCAAAACGCGGCGTTGAGTTCCGCCACTCAACACGCCATGCCTCAAATTCGACGGAAAGTGGGGAACGGAAGTGGAACGGAGTGTCTTAACACTAGGTTCCCAAGTTCCCTCTGCCTGCCGTGCCATGTTTATTAAAAATTTAATGATCTCCGAGCTACGTATGTTTTGTAAACAACCAAAGTGACTTTTTTTTGTATTTTTACAATGGATGATAATGTGAAGAAATATTCCTGTGCGGACACGTTGAAAATATCGCAGAAGGCTTCCAAGTGACAAACTATGGCGAAAAATACGTTATCAATCCGTACAAGATCAACATCTAAAACGTCCATCAGAGAAAACTCTACAAAAATCTATAACCATCAGAGAAAACTCTACAAAAACATAGTGAAAAATTAAAAAATATACACAAAAAAGGAACAATGTAGAAAGACTACTCATACGATAAAATATCAATTTAGTTTTTTCATTTATATATACTATAGCCGTAATTTCAAGTAAAACGAAAATTATCACAATCGCTACACATAAAAAGTAAAACGAACAATCGCTACACATAAAAAATCACTAATAAATACACACAACAAAAAGTCACTCAGAAAAAGTTTTTCTACACAATCCACACAAACCTCCAAAAATGAACACATAAAAGCTACAAATACAAATTTCCACAATACACACACAAAAAACACAAAAGAAACAAACTCACATACAAGCTTGAGATAATCAATGGAAGTACTTATTACATGTAATTCATCATATTAAGTCAACGTTTTGTCATAATATTATTATAGGTGTTGTGTTTTTAAAAAAATACAAAAACATCTCCACAATTCATATACACAAATCCTATACACACAAAAGAACTTTGTATAAATCCACTCTTAAAATTCAATACTACACTTTTGTAGACCACCAACAAACAACAAATTTACACAAAAACGACACAAATTAATGAAATAGAACACAAACACAAAAACACATGTAATTGTTTCAAATCTTCATTCATCAATAATTTGTATTGTACGAACATTAAGTCGAGCTTGTATTTTCAAACAAATAATGAAGTATGACATTCAATTCTTTCACTAAAAATCCAACTCATGCACACTCCAAAGAAATAAAAGGCACACAAACTCCAATACAAAATAAAACACACGAAACCGACAAACAATACTAGAAATCATAACAAACACAATAAAAGAAACACAACTTACACAGCCTGTTCATCCAATTCAATACCAATCTGCTTGGACACAGTCTTCAGAGAACCAACGGAATTGCTGATGACGTGCAGCTGCTCATCTTGATTCATCAACATTTTATCTTGTATGGACATTATATCACTGTCGTATTCAAAACGGCTCGGACTGTCCGTTTGGTTGGCCAGTTTGGAGTACTTGGAGTATTTGGGCGTGGCCGTCCACGTGTTCCCAAAGTGCATTGGGCTCTCTTCGCCCAGCAGTGGCTCTCGGGCTGTGCCGTCGTTGTCGCGATTTCTGTTCAGACTCATCTTGCTTTTCATTACCTGTAATTTTTTGTATGAGCAAAATGTTAATTAAATATCTTTATAATATATTTGTATTTGTTGATCACCGTCTGTACATGGAAGATATATTAAAGAAATATAGTGGTAGGTTATTATTGTAATTTTTGTAGTACAATGACAGCGGGCGAAGCCGCAGGTGGGTCGCTAAGATATGCTCCATTTGCCCTAATTAACCATTACAAGCAGTTTAGGATTCATTGACATTTTACAAAGTAGTTCTACCACTGTTGATGAGTCGAGCCCATATCATATAATTTGACTTTTATATGTAAACATAATAGTACAATATATTTGACGCGATAGTGTTAAGACACTCAGTTACAATTAAAACGCTTCCGCTCTCTACATTCCGGCAAAATTTTAAGGCATTGCATGTTGAGTGGTGGAACTCAACGCCGCGCTTTGCCCTGTTAACAGAGCGATGAAATCAAAAATATTAAATAGGCAGTATAGGCAGAGCAAGTTTAGAAATCTACTGTTAAGACATTCCGTTCCGATTTCCCCTTTCCGCTAATTTTGATGAGTGGCGAAACTAAACGCCGCGCTTTACTTAGAATTATTAAATATTTAATTTCCTCAAGTGGGCATCGAACCCAAAACACAAAAACAAAGACTATTTAAGACTAAACAAATAAGATTACTTCTATAATTATATGATACTCCTTAAACATTTGAGGCCTGTCGTGGCGCAGCGGCACAAGAGTGTGACTGTAACCGACAGGTTCTGGGCTCGATCCCCAGTCGAGGAAATGAAATATTTAATATTTTCAATTTAAAAATTTAATGTTTCATTTCTTCGCTCTGGTAATAAGGCAAAGCGCGGCGTTGAGTTCCGCCACTCAACACGCAATGCCTCAAATTAGGCGGAAAGTGGGGAACGGAAGTGGAACGGAGTGTCATAACACTAGGTTTCACTTCCATTCCCTCTGTCTACCCTGCCTAGTGCGGGATACAGCGTGAAGCTGAAAAAAAAAAAAAATACTCCTTAAACATACAAATGGACAAAATAAGGAGACTTTCTCCTTTACTTTGTGTATATAGTTAGTATATAATTTCAGGTCTCACCTTCACTTCTTGCTTGGTAGCTTCAATGAACGTCCGTCTGTCACTTATTTCACGATTATCGATCTTGAACTTTGATGAGTTCTTCTCGACAATGCGTAATTTTATATTGGTTAAGGAAATAAATGACCATAGAGAAGAATTTGTATAAACCATAGAGATTCATTTGTTGATTAAACTATGTTGAGGCTCGTCGAGGCGCAGGGGGACAAGCATTTGACTGTAAACGCGACAGGTCGCGGATTCGATTTCCACTCGAGGAAATGAAACATTTAATATTTTCAAATTTAATATTTATGTTTTCAATTGTTTGCTTGTTTGTCTTTGGTTACAAGGCAAAGAGCGGCGTTAAGTTTAAAATCGGCGGAAAATGGGGAACGGAGTGTCTTGACACTAGGTTCCCAAGTTCCCTCTGCCTACCCTGCCGTGTGCGGGATACAGCGTGAAGCTGAGTAGTAGAAATGAAATATAAAATATTTCATTTCCTCGAGTGGGGATTATTATCAATTTAAATATTTAATGTTTACATTTCTGCGCTCTGGTTTCTAAGCAAAGTGCGGGGCTGAGCTCCGCCACTCAACAAGCAATGTCTCAAATTGGGCAACTACTGAACGGAACTTGTGTGTTCCCAAGTTCCTTCTACCTACTGTGCCTACTTGAAATTATTGTTGAATCTTTACTATAGACTCTGTGTTATTCTAACGTATAAAATATATTGATAGTTACATCTTAATTTGTTCAGCAGTTTTTACATCAAAGTGGTACAACATCTGTCTTTACAAATATTCACATTTCAAATTTTAGTAGAATTCAAATCAACCATTTGATGTAACAAAAGTGAGGGTATATATATATATATATATATATATATATATATATATATATATATATATATATATATATATTATATATATATATATATATATATATATATATATATATATATATATATATATATATATATATATATATATATATATATATATATATATATATATATATATATATATATATATTCATATAAAATTCTTTTGAGAAATAGCACAATTAACATAGTGTTAAATTCTATTCATTATGAGAACTATTCATGGTGAGACCAAAGTATCTTTAGACTTCCTAAAACACTTCCCTCCTATTCCCATATATCTTCTACATGAAGTCAATCTCAGTACAAAGTTATATGATTGTTTGACAAAACCAAACTTATGTTGATCAATCGCCGAAACTATAATTAGAGTTAATTAAGAGCCCGTCGTTGCACAGGGGCACAAGCGTGCCACTATACACGTGACAGGCTGTGGGTTCGGTCACCACTCGAGGAATATTAAATATTATCATTTCATCGCTCTGGTAACGAGGCATAGCGTGTTGAGTTCCACCACTTGACACGCAAATCTTCCAGAAAAGTGGTGAAAGTGAGAACGCAGTTCCTTAACAATGGGTTCCCAGGTTCCCTCTGCCTACCTTACTCTACGGGAGATACAGCGTTAAACTAAAAAAAAGCTAACAGACCAATTCACCGCCCCAACTTGACCATACAATTCAAGACATTTGCGAAGTTATCGTTCGTTTATATCTATTCATAGTCCACTCGTCTAATAAAGAAATTGCATTGCCGTCTCAATTGCAGATCTATCCGGAAGCCAGCCAGTTCAAATCCAAATAGGGGTTTATATTGGAAAATTATTCATTCACACTCAATCTAGTGCTGGGGTCTCTACATGAGGATGTGGGCTGTTGACACAATATCTTCAATTGTGTGTGGACAATCGCGACCTCCAAGTCACCTTGAGTATATACTGCGTATGCACTTTGTTGCAATTGTACTACGATTTAGTTAACAGTATGTTGAATACTGATTAGTGTACAATGGACTGATTGGTTCCAATGGCTAGCTGAACTGGATGGAGGGAATCAACTGTTGAATTTGCTTCATTTCTATACGCGAAAGTGTGATTTTTTTGCTGCTTTTTAATATCAGTCTATAGTTAATTGATTGGCAAATAAATACAGCTTAGTTTAGTCTACTTTATTAATTATATATTACAATAGAGTATTTCTCCACTCACTCAGCTTCACGCTGTATTTTGCACACGGCAGGGTGGACAGAGGGAACTTGGGAACCTAGTGTTAAGATACTCCGCTCCACTTTCGACCCTCACTTTTCGCCTAATTTGAGGCACTGTGTGTTGAGTGGCAGAACTCAACGCCGCGCTTCGCGTCTTGTTACTACAGAGAAGAAATTAAAACATCAAATATTTTAGTTTGAAAATATTTGATATTTCATTTCCTCTATTAGGGATCGAATTCACAACCTATTCACAACCTATTCCAATACATACTATACAAACATACATACAGCCATAATACGTTATAATATCTTTTTTTTAGCTCATGAATCTATAAAACCGTAACTCGCATACAAAAATATTCAAAAGGGAGCTCGGAAACATAGTGTAAAGACACTCCGTGCCCCATTTTTGGGGCATTGCATGTAAAATTACATAACTTTATGCCTCGTTACCAGAGCAAGGAAAATACCTCAAACGGAAACAGAACCCACAACCCTTACAGTCACACGTCAGTCACACGCTCATGCCCATACGACAACAGGCATAACACATATATAATAACGTTTCAAATTGCTACTTTTCAAAAGGCGTAATTCAAAAGCACGTTTTCCGCGTATTGTTGTGAAAATTGTTAATTATAAAATTACCCATACACATCTGCCTCTAACCACTATGAATTAAAAGAATATTGCATTACGTGCATTTCAACTACAGATAAGCTAATTATAGTATGATAATTGATTTTTGATCTTTTAGAAAAAAAAATGTATAAAAATTTCAACGCAGACTCGAATCTACACCCTTTTAGATACTAAACACTCGTCTCCAATTAATAATCTCTACACCGTAACGTTCTTATCGAGATATATTGAAATAAAGATTATAATGCGCCATTCTAATTATTAGATGAAGAATTTTGGTTCAGATAAGTTAATCATTGTCTTAGCGAAAAGAGTGATCGTATTATAACTACAGTGGTCGCAGGTTCAATTTTAATATAGAAAAATGTTTTTTTTAGCTTAACTTAGCCGGATATAGTATGGTGGATAAACTCAACAGTGTGGCGCTAACTGTCGAGCTTATCTGTAAGCAATTTTACTTAAATTAATCAAATTGTACAATATATAAAACCTTATAAAAGAAAAAAAAGTACTGAACTTATGTACCTTAGTAAATACATTAAAAAAAAACATATATTAAAAAAGGATATTTATAGTATCTTCCAAGTCTTCCAAGTCCCATTCAATACTGCGCAACGCATTCCTCAGTTCAGTAGAAGTCCATTCAACTTCCGGACTATTTGGTACAATTGGCGCTTTGGAAATCTCTTGCCAACGCAAGTATAGGCCCCTTGTCTTGTTTAGGGCTCGGAACACCTCACTGGTAAAAAAAATATATAACAATAAATAAAATAACCTTATTTTTCAGTATCGCGCTGTAGCCCGCACATATTAGAGTAGTTAGAGTAAACTTGGGAACTTAATGTTAAGACACTCCATTCCCAATAAGACACCACCCCCACTTTACACTAAATTTATGTTGAGTAGTGGAATTCAACACCGAGCTTTGCCTTGTTACCAGAGTGAAGAAATAATACAAAATATTTAATTTCCTCAAGTGGGAACAGAAGTCACAACCTTTTCAGTTTACTAGTTGGCTGTAGCGCCACCGCGCCACGATAGGCCTCTTTAAGCTAAATAACATTACCTAATATTTTTATTTAGTTTAAACATTATACATAAAATAGTAAAAAAAATATACAGAAAATATTATTTTTATTCGCGCAAGCAATAAGATCAGTGTTAATACTACATTTACATTATATATAGCTTGGCTTAAGCAGATATTTAAAATAAATATTGGAGTACATATAATTACCAAATTAGGAGTATATCGTATGAATATTGATATAAAAATGTAATTAACTCAGCTTTACGCAGTATCCATGGCATGGCAGGGTAGGCAGAGGGAACTTGGGAACCTAGCGTTAAGACACTCCGTTCCACTTCCGTTCCCCACTTCCCGCCGAATTTGATTGCATTGCATGTTGAATGGCGGAACTCAACGCCGCGTTTTGCCTTGTACCAGAGTGAAGAAATGAAAACATTAAATATTTAAATTGAAAATATTAAATATTTCATTTCCTCGAGTGGGGATCGAACCCACAATCTGACGGTTACGAGCTTGTGCCACTATAATTTAAGTTATTTATAAAAGAAAAACATGTACCAACAACATAAAAACCATTGAGATTTTTTTTTAACTTTACAACAGGTATGGTAGAGGTGGGCATTTTTCGGTTAGGCAGTTATAAGGAAATCAATTCCCCACACTACAAATTTGTGATAAATTGCATTTTTAATGGCAGAACTTTGTATTATTATTAATAATTAATCAAAAATTACAATAAAAATAAAACAAGATCAAGCCCGCAACTATCTCAATTACAGACAATTTTCTGATGATATAATGAATAATGACTGACAATTTCACTCTGATATGATGAATAATGACTGACAATTTCCCTCTGTCACTTATATATAAGAAACACAACTAAAAAACACATATACATAGTTTCGCATAGATCTATTCATATCAGTTAAAAGCATTGCAAGTGTGAATACGCTTTTATAAAAGGAAATGGATTGATTTTTTGTTGTATGCATTTCTAAAGCATAAATTTGAACCTAAGCTTTCAATATGATTGGTATTGACTGGATACATTTTGTCATAAAGGAGATTTTTGTTAAAAGTGAACTAAAAATTTCAAAGTACTGTACAGTAAAGTCATGGAGTTGTGGCCTCTCTGAACTTGTATTTTCTTGTGCACTGATAAATAAAACATTTTATGTAAAAAAACTATGCTAAAATCAAATTTTTACAGCTGCCCACAAGGAGCCGGCTTTGGCGAGGCCAAGATTTGTTGTTCCTACTATATATATATGTATATAGTAAAAGTGCTTATCAGTAATTGAAAAAATGTACGGATCATATTCTATATCCTTTAATTTTGTGTTAGTAAAATAAATTCTTTTAAATGTAAATAAACAAATATAAAGTATATTGTAAATCAATTTACCAAAAAAAAGAATTTTTTGAGACAAAAAAAATCTCTTATCTGCCAAACCTCCTATCTTTCAGTAATAGTCCCATCAAAATAGGTTCAGCAGTTCCCGAGACAAGCGCAAAACAACAGATGCAGACAGGCAAATTTAAAATATGTATATAAGAAATTAATAAAACTTTAAAGAATACTAATTAGATCACAGTAGACAACCTCCTGTCAATACTTAAGATATGACTAGATGTTAATAAAAACAATGGCATTTACCACTGAATTAGTAAATATACCATAGAGAACAATATAAATGTTATTTTTTAAATTAAAGCCATATAATGTGAATGACTGTAATGGTTAGGGGTTTGATGCTCATGTCGAGGAATAACTTATTTAAGTTGCCTACTCTAAATATTAACAAAGTGCTAAATTAAGTTCCACCAATCAACAGATGATCTTTCATATAATACATTGATAGCTTTACACCACAAACATTACTTTCAATTACCATATAACATTTAACATTATATTGTTAATTTGATGTTTGTATATGTTAAAAATATTGCATAGATAAATATAGGTTTCATTAAAATAATGATTCTAAGAGTTAGTAAACAAAACAAAATACTTATATACTCATGTTTACTCAGACACATATAATGTTTTTGACATTGAATGCAAGCTACCTAACCACACCTTTATAAAATAAATCTAAAATATGCTATCATATAAACAAAATGGAAATACTAATATACAATCTGTACAAACAGCTATCATACAAACTGTGACAAGTGCTTTGCTTACTCTAAAAATAAATATACTTCGCCCAAGCTCAACAATACAAGAACATAAGCCACTTACTCTTTGACGACGTAAAATGGATCTTCTAACGTCATGTCAAACAATAACTTATTAGCGCAAGCCGACTCATGTGATTGTGACTAGCGAACAGTTGTAATTAAGCAATGATTACATTTATTAACACGGAACATAGAAAAACTGGCTGCCTATCCCACAAAATATCGACAGCTTAATACCTACCGCGGTTACTTCGTTCGATGTATCTATTCGCCGTCCCTTACTCTCTTATACGAGGGAGGTGAGTTGCAGCTGCGTAATGGCTGTGTTTTCAGTGCGCAAACGCCGAGGCGGTGCTCGTCCACGAGATGTAGACAGGGCGCGCAGCAATTTCACACCCTCTGGCGATCATGTTAGATGCTACGATAGTATTTTGATTAAATCCTCTTTTCCACCCCGAAATTGTACGTAAACATCACCTCACACTACTCTAGTGAAATGTCAAGTTTGCTGACATTTTAATTTTTTGACATTGGCTGTTTGACGTTCGGAAATAAAATGTAAACTAATTAAATAATAAAGAGACAAGTTGGAACGTTACCGTGTAATAATTTTTTTTTTTTTTTGTTAATTTATTAGATACCCGATTATACATTTTTACTTGTTTAAAACTAAAAAAAAATATGTATAAATCCTAAAAAATCATTACTGATATACACACATATGTTTTAATTATACTTTTTAGTATAATTAAAAAGATTGATATTTTTAATTAGACCTACTATAAATATGTCAATGAGAATCTTATTGGATTTATATCAAAATTTTAGATCAAATTAGTTTTTTTAATTAGTAATATGCGTAAAATAACCATAATATTTTTAAAACAAAGTTTTACTATTAAGAGTATTTAAAACCATTATGATTAATTATGCAATGGTTATTGCATAGTAAATAGACGAAATAGTGCCCAACTAGGTAACAATTATATTATAAATTTAAAATATTTCTTGACTAGAACAAAGTCTCTTTGATTTACATATATGGACGAATCTTTATCGCAGTCATACCAGTGATAACGGTCATTCTGCTCTCTTTCGACGTATTAATAATTAATTCACTGCATAAGAGCAAAACCTATATATGTGCAATATAGTTACATTGAAAATTGTCTGCTCACAGTTAGCTATAATTATGTTTTCGTTCTGTCATCGATTAGTTGTTGAATATACTCGAATATTCATATGTATTGTAAACCGTCTGGGATGGTACTTGTTAATGGACGCTGAAACTGAGTTGCTAGTCTGAAATTTCCCAATAATATGGGAATATATTTTTCAATATATTTTTTTGTATTACATTTATAATATATTAATAATAACAATTAAGGTTATATGAGCTTAGTTTTAAGTATAAAAAAGAAAATATAAAATATAAATAAATATGTTTTTCTAAAGTCGTAGAACTATACAGTATACTTCTCTAGTATACTGTATAGTTCTACGACTTTAGAAAAACAAGGTCTCCCCTGTCGCAGTTCGGCCTGCTACTCTATTATTTATTAACTAATCTCAATGACTACACAATTGTTTATTTACCAGACTCAACAACTTAAATCAGTTTACTTAAAAAGACACTTAATATTGATATATCTTTTTCTATAATTCGTTAAGCCATTTCTGAGATTAGCCTGTAGAAAAGCACAGACAAACAAAAACAAATTTGAAAATCGTTGTTTTAAGTTCTGTTACATTGAAATATACCCTCACAAGTAAAATCTTTTAAATAACTTTGATGTAAAGTCAGCAATCAATAAATGACCTCAGCGGATTAATGAAAAAAAATGACGAACGACAGTCTATATAATTGTAATTTTATGTGGACTTTAATTATAAAGCAATATTGGTATGATATTTACAAATAAAGAACTTATTATTTAATAGAAATATAATAATAAATAATATTAAAATATTTTTAACCTAAAATGGACAGATTGCATACAATATTTGTATATAGCTTGGTTTATTAAAATATAAATCAAATCTAAATCCACAAATTAAATTATGATTATTAAATTAATGTGAGGAATCATGAATCGCGAGGTGGTATCACTTCGCTAACAAATCATATAAATACATATATAGTATAGTATAGTCTGTGTGCAACACTTTATAATCTGTGTATCATCTTCTGTTCACTTCATTCTTCACGGCCCGTCTCCTGCATGGAGTAGGAGTGCTATTTCATTTTAATTTTATTTATGTTTTAGTATCTTTTTTATACATCATGAATTCCGTTTTAAATCCTGAGGCACCTGAGTTCTATCCACATCTAACATCAATGACACAGGTATGTTTTTGAGTATCAGGGTTCAATATCCTCATTGACAACATTTAGCATGTGTTTTCATACTAATAGTTGTTTCTCTGCCTCAATAAAAACTTGATTGTGTATAAATAGGTCATATACAATTGATCGTATCAATTGTAAATTGTAAGGTGTTCTTTATTTGTATATATAATGTTAGATATCAACGTTCGTTTTGGTGTTAAGTGTCTAGATAACACAATTTTATTTCATGGACAAAGAAAACATTTTATTTCAAGGTAGAATATACGTCACCGAGACGCGGATAAATATTATTGAGGCAAAGAATCTTAAAAACTTGTGATGTATTTCCTTGACAATTTTAATTGTATATGACAATGCAGTTATCTCAACGAAATATACTTCTCCATCAAAAGGAGGTATGGGACGGTTGCCATACCATTTTGATGTTCATTATATTTCAAATATTGTATGAAAAAATTGCACTTCATTTATATTTTAAAGGAAAAGTTGTACAGTATGAATCTACAAAGAGGTTGTCAAACGAATTCACAAGTAAGTATATACAAATTTGACACACTGATACATAACTATATCACACATACTATTGTTACTATTTAAATGTTAATAAAGTAAAAATAGGAGTTAGACTCTGCCTATTCTACTTAAATTAAGCTGAATACAGGCTAATATAGTGATATTGAATATATGTCATTTGTGTTGAAAAATAAATGTGCTTTATCTCTATAAATTTAAATAATCATAAATTATAAATTAAATGTTATAGTAACGGAATATATCATACTATTATACTAAAATAATTATTGTTAAACATAGTAATGCTTATTGAAGGCCAGTTTATTACTGCTGATTACAGTTATTTTTCAACAAAATCAAAACATTACAGGGATGATATGGAGCTCCATAATGAAACAAACTATCGGAAATCGTCATTTACAATCTGTAACCATATTTAAAATACATTTTTCAGATAATTTTATTAGATATGGTAGCTAAATGAGACTTCTTATAACAGAATTTAGCATTTACTATTGCTTGGTACAGATATTTTTTCTTTGCAATCAAAAAAATAGACAAAAAATATTGTATAAATGTAAAAAACAGCTGATAGAAGAAGTTTCTTAATGAATTTCTTAAAAATATAATATTAAAAAAAATATTATTCAACACCAATAGCCAATTGGAAATAATTATAGTGTGCTTCTTATATATATAATATATAAAAAAAATACATCTATAGCATCCCTGAAACGTTTGATTTTAATATTCTCATATAATTAGCATGAATATTTTTTTATAATATAACTTGTAAAGTTTTCTCTTTGAAACAAATTCCTCATGTGTTCCAGGATGGGTATACTACCGTTAAAAAAACGATTAAATCATCAAATCAATTTCCCGTTGGTACATCGTTTAACATATTCAAGACTTTTACGGATTTCAACGTAGTTACATGCAAGCTAAGCAAAAATGTTCTCATACAAACAAACGATATTATTATAACGGAACTACCTTCCGTGAAGTTGAAGCAGTGAGTATGTTTTTATATATTTTGTTTTATATGTGAGATTATGCATCTGACGGTGTGAGGCCTGTCGTGACGCAGAGGTCCAGTGGTGTGACTTATTTATTATTATGCTTTATGACCCAGTGGAATAGCGTACTACTGCATATATATAATACTACTGCATATATATAAGCAATGAATGTGGTTTCAATTCCTATTTGTAGAGATTGGTTACATTTTTTTTATTTTTTTTTTATTATGGCAATTCTAAATGTTATATGACGAAATATATATTTTAAACAAAATTTCTAGATTCATTCTGCCTATCAGGCATAGTAGTATTTTTTTTAATTTTTCTCTTACCGTCATTAAATATAATTAATAGTGATTAAATAACATTACTAGATATTTTTTCAAGGTTGCAATTCATGCCTATGCATATTAGTTTAATTTATGTCCATCTGCTTGCGAATAATTAATTTTTAATCTGCTAGTGATGTAACTCTTGTTATTTTTTTTTTTTTTCAATACATGGGGTTTCAACATTTGGGGTTTCTTTTTTCAATTTTTTAATATGTATTAATATACATAGACTATACACTTTATAAACTAAGAACCTTATAAAAGTAATACAATTCTGTCATATGCTTGTAAATCCCCACTTGAGGAAATTTAATGTTTATTATTTTCATTTTGTCGCTCTGGCTATGAGGCAGACTGCGGTGTTGAGTATCGCCACTGAGCATGGAATTGTCTAATTTGGTGTAAAGTGGAAAACGAGCCTGTTAATGGGAAAGGAGTGTTTTGACTCTAGGTATTCAAGAGGTGGATGTATAATTATATGACCATGGAGACCATTTTTTATATAATTATATGATCTGTTTTTGTATGAGACGATATTCTATACAGTTTATTTATTTAATTTTTTATTTTGCATTACAAATTTTAAGAAAATAGTTTGAAATGGCACTGGTGTCTGTTTTCTTTTAAAGTTATCAAATTTAAATATTACTTGTTCTCGTATTTGTTATTAATTTAGAATTTTATATGTATGTATTGGACATCTCGTAGCCGGAACATTCTTATTTTGGATTTGGTACTGCTGGATCCAAAATACAATGTTCTGAACTTCTGCCGTCCCTAAATATTTAGCTTAAGGAAATGCTTAGTATATCATGTCATTGCTGAAGCGACTTTAATATTGCAGGACACAGCGACTTTTTAATATGGTTTTTATTATATTTTTAAGATCTTTTAGGACAACCTTCTATATCCATTCAGTAGAATTAATTATTTTTGTATCTTTCGCTTTGGTAAGCTTGGCGGGGTTAGTGCGGCGTTGAGTTCCGCTTCTCAACACGCAATGTTAACTGCGCGGTGGTTGGAAAACAGAATGTGTTAACACTATAATATGTTTCCTACCTTTATGTTTTTCGCGGCGTTGAGTTCCGCCTCAACACGCAATGCCCCAAACTCGTCGGAAAGTGGGGAACAGAAGTGGAACGGAGTGTCTTAACACCCTAGTGTTTTAACACTAGGTTCCCAAGTTCCTTCTGCCTACCCTGCCAAGTGCGGGATACAGCGTGAAGCTGAGCTGAGCTGAACCTTTATGTTTTAGCATACTGCAAAAATGTTTTTTTTATCAAATTTTTCATATTGTCAAATAAAGAATAAAAGAAACTAATTTATAAAATAAGATCTCGTACGAAACGAAGCCTTTCATGGGGCAGCGGTGATCGAACCCACAATCAGTCGTGTTTACAGTCACACTCTTGTGCCACTGCGCCACGATAGGCCTCACTCTTCTACACTTAACAGGTTCAAATCCCGTTGCATATATAATATATACCATATAATTATTTTTCTATATGTAATTTAATATATATATATATATATATATATATATATATATATATATATATATATATATATATATATATATATATATATATATATATATATACATATACATACATATATATATATATATATATATATATATATATATATATATATATATACATATACATACATATATATATATATATATAATTTTGTACCAACAGACAAGACGACGAATACAATATGGACAAAATAATGGACGTCAATGACCACTGGCTGGACAGGGTTAATATTAACATTGATAGCGTTATCAAGCCGGAACCCTCGGAGCAGACGGTGTGGACCAATCAGCCTGTTATCACTAAGATTAAGGTTAGTTTTCACGCATTATCACGCATTTTGATTGGTACCCAAATTGAACTGACTCTCTCTTTGCTAGTGTTCGGTTTTTTTTTTGGGGTTAGGTGTTGTGACGCGGGAATTATATAATTATAATTTAAAATTACTCTACCACATGCAATATATTGTGTAAAATTAAAAAATAATTTTATATACTTTCAGTAACATAGATATATTCAATTGGTCTTAATTGCAATCGTTACTTGAGATCAATCAGATAAGTGCGGGTTCAAATACTCTACTAATCCTAATGTCAAATTGGCTGTGAATATTAAAAACTAAACATGGTTTATTGTACAGTACTTTAAAAAGGCAGTTTCTCCATTGTGTGTTGTTTGGCGGTACTCAACGCTGTACATTTATTGTCTAGCAGAGCGCGAAATGAAAATATTTTAGTAGTGTAGGCAACTATAAAATTAGTGTTAAGATACTCCGTCTCTTGCCCATTTTCCGCCATATTCTGAAAACATTGCGTAAAAATAATTATTGGCGAATTTAACTCACTCACTCACTCAGCTTCACGCTGTATCCCGCGCGAGGTAGGGTAGGGAAAGAGGGAACCCGGGAACCTAGTGTTAAGACACTCCGTTACACTTCCGTCCCTCACTTTCCGCCGAATTTAAGGCGTTGCGTGTTGAGTGGCGGAACTCAACGCCGCGCTTTGCCCTATTACCAGAGCGAAGAAATGAAACATTAAATATTTTAAATTGAAAATATTAAATATTTCATTTCCTCGACTGGGGTCGAACCCAGAACTTGTCGGTTACAGTCACACTCTTGTGCCGCTGTGCCACGACAGGCCCCCTAATGACGAATTTAAAATTTCTTATATTATTTTTTTAATGTACCGATACGTACGACAGCATTTGTTACGATTATTCTTCTTGCTAATGTTATCACGCAAGAACTACTGAACGGGTTTAAATAAAATGGGCTTCGCCCGCTTCATGTTATACTATATTTAACATGAAGCGGGCGAAGCCGTGTTTGCGTCGCTAGTCAAATATATAGCATAACTGTGTATAATAGAATCTTTAAAGAAATATATTAATAATTTGAAACAATTCGCAACCGATATATTTTTTTCTGATATCCGCATTAATGGTACATCCGTAACGCTGTGCTGAGCTTAATGCAATGTAACATATATGTAGCTTATGTAGGTTTGTCTGTACGTATATATGTATGTATATATATATGTATATATGTATGTAAGTAGCTACAGATCGCATTGCAAATTATATAATTTCCGTACAATGGACGTCAATTTATGAACGTGTGCCTTTGTCGAGTACTGAACTGACTGGAGCTGGCCTATTAATAGTATTGTGGGTGCAACGTGACCTGACAAGTGAAAATATCATGAATATAGTTGAAAATTAACCTCTCTAAACTGAATTTCCAGCTTCACGCTGTATCCCGCACTAGGCAGGGTAGGCAGAGGGAACGGAAGTGAAACCTAGTGTTATGACACTCCGTTCCACTTCCGTTCCCCACTTTCCGCCGAATTTTGAGGCATTGCGTGTTGAGTGGCGGAACTCAACGCCGCGCTTTGCCTTATTACCAGAGCGAAGAAATGAAACATTAAATATTTAAATTTAAAATATTAAATATTTCATTTCCTCGACTGGGGATCGAACCCAGAACCTGTCGGTTACAGTCACACTCTTGTGCCGCTGCGCCACGACAGGCCTCTAAACTGAATTAATTGCGTATTTATAGATACGACCCGCTTGCCATATTAATACTGTTAGTAAACGCAGCTTGTGGTTTCGATCATCGCTCCAGGAAATGAGATATTTCATATTTTCAATGTGAATATTTAATATTTTCTGTTTTTTTTTTTTTTTTTATTTATAAACCAGCTTGACATTTTATCTCCGAATAAGGCAGGATGAGCAGAGGTAACTTGGGAACCTAATGTTAAGATATACCGTTCCCATTAATACACAATCCTTTTACTTACATTCCAACTTTAGGCATTTCGTATGGAGTGCCGGATCTCAACGTCGTACTTTGTCTCTTTATTAGCGGAGAATTAAAATTATTATTATTTCATTTCCTTCAGCTTCACGCTGTATCCCGCAAACGATAGGGTAGGCAGAGGGAACTTGGGAACCTAGTGTTAAGGCAATCCGTTCCACTTCCGTTTCCATTTCCTCGACTGACCCACTCGTCTTCATTTTCTAAATTCTCAATTCCAAGTATGCAAATAGCCATTAATTATATTGCATTAAAAATGTATTGGCATGACGATAAAGTATCGAAATATATATAGGCACAACTGAAATAAGTATCGATTGTCACGTGCTACCATTTCGGAACAGATAAGTCACATTTAAAGAAGATATTTTTTACAATTTTAAATTATATCTTTATATTGTATTTCGAAAATAGCAGGTGATGGAGTGGGAACCTCGGAACCTGTTTTAAGACACTCTGTTCTTTTAAGGACACTTTAGTTCCCTAATTTTTACCGAATTCTGATTTTAAAGTCGCCTTTTGGATCGTTACCAGAGCGGCGTATATCAAATATTTCACTGCTTCAAGTGGGAATCGACCTTGCGTCCGAGATCTTTCCATGTTGAATATTAAAGCAATTTATGTAAAAAAAATAGCTTTTGTACAGGAAGTCGTGTGTTAAGATACTCCGTTCCATCGTACATATTCAAGAGTTGCGTGTTGAGTGACGGAACTCAACACCGCAAAATGTTTCATGTTTTACACGTCCCTATACTTTCTCCAAGTATGGCACATATGTCACGAATTAAATTACGGATCCTAACGCCGTGCTATGTCTAACCACATCGGAAACCTGTAATATATCTCGAGCTTCCCGTTTGTGTCTATAGCAGTTGCTTAGACTTTAATGGAGGATAATAACTCCGTGCTATACATTTATACTATGTTATGTATGGTTCTTAACGCCGCGCTCTCCCTAACCGAATTAACTTATATAATCGAAAACTTTCCACAACAGTTTCGTACATCTATTGAATGATTTGCACATTATTTCATTTAGTCCTCCCTCTTGCAACGTCACTGCGCCAGTCAATCACAATCTGTTCGGTGTTATTCTTGTACTGTGTTCGTTGTATGTTCGTATGTGCAATTTATCTACGGAACTCGAGTATATATATTCAATTTTAAGTCTGATTTAGCATTTTTTTTTTTTTGGAAATTCTGATTGTTTTGCCGGATTTTTTGGTCTTGGATGGTTTATTCGAAAATTGGTTTAATATAACTAAATATAATATTATCCAGACATTCCGAATTTAGGCTAACAGTCTCGGGTTCGGTTCCAGGTTGGGTCAACGATGTTCATCGGCGCTAAGAACATACCGCGGCCGCAGCTAAATTTCAAGGACACGATCGACAATTCAGACAACTTGTGGGTGCCCAGGATATCGGACAAACCGAACAACATAAAGCCTCTCGCGTTGAATATTATTTATAATGACGAAGGCGAGGCTGTTGGGTGAGTAATCTAGATTTTTTTTAAGTAAAATGGAGTGTTGGGTCACTTTGGTTCTTTTTTTTAAATCAGTCACTCTTGAATTTTTTTTTCTGTTATATGAAAAAGAATGACGCTGTGTGTTAAGGTTGTGGGTTCGATTCCCACTTGGGAAAATATAGCCATTTATAAATATTATATTTATATCACTGCTTCTCGTAAGCACGGCGTTGAGTTTCGCCAATTGTAAGTCTTACAATGGTACAATGAACAGTAAAATGTCTTTTTTACCACTAATTTCATCATCTGAGCTTATTAAATATGTTAATATATACATACATTCGTATTGAATAATAATTTGTAAGAATACGTACAAGAAATTCGATAAAATAAGCAAGTATTGGTTTTCACAGCTCTTGGACTGTTTCCAAGAGACGTAGATTCTCAATTGCAGTTGTCTTCAATTTGTGAATATTTTTTTTAAAATTAGTTACATCAGTTATGGTTGTTGAGCGCGGCGTTGAATTCCGCCAATCAGTCAATGCCTCAAATTTAGAGCTATAACTTTTTTGTTCATAGCAATTTGTCTCTGTAGACACACTGCTATGAACAAAAAAGTTATAGCTGTCATGGTGCAGTGGCAAAAGAGAAAATGTGAACAGTGCCTCAGGAATGGAGTGACCAAACACTAGGTTTCCCTACCATATGTTCCTAGATACAGAGTTAAAAACAAACAAGTATTTGTCTCCAATCAGCTACGAACATCCATACAAAGTGGAGCTGGACCTCTACGAGCCTCCTCCACAGTTCATAGAGCCTGACTCCCACCCCCCGACCTTCCCTCCAACCCTGGAGGAGACCAGACTGACGTTCATAGAGACAGAGGAACAGGTGGACGAGCTGGTCCTCCACCTGGAGACGGTTGAGGAGCTGGCTGTGGACGTGGAGCACCACTCGTATAGGACTTATCAGGGTATGTTAAAATATTATTGATTTATATATTCTTTTACCACAAAAATTAAAATGGTATCATTTTTTTTTTTGGATGTTTTTGTTATTGTTTTATACAAAAAGTATATTAGTAAATACATGATCAGTGTTCATTTTATAATTTATTTGTTTTATTCATTTATTTTTTATATATTTGAAACATGTAGTGGCACAGTGTAAACGCAACAGGTTGTGGGGTTCGATGCCTATGAATGGAAATGAAATATTTAATAGTTTCATTTCTTCGTTCTTCTAACGTTGCGTTTTGCCACTCAATACGCTATGCTACGCTATATTCGTCGGAAATTAGTTACAAATTTATCATAAGTATACGCAAAACTTATTAAGATTAGTCAATAATTGCTCAGCTTCACGATGTATCCAGTACACGGCAGGGTTGGCAGAGGGAACTTGGGAACCTTGTGTTAAGACACTCCATTGCACTTCCGTTCCCCACTTTCCGCCGAATTTGAGGCATTGCGTGTTTAGTGGCGGAACTCAACGTCACGTTTTGCCTTGTACCAGAGCGAAGAAATGAAAACATTATATATTTAAATTGAAAATATTAAATATTTCATATCCTCGAGTTAAGATCGAACCCACAACCTGTCGGTTACAGTCTCAGTGTTTTTAATATATATGTGTGTGTGTGTTTTCCTCAGGTATAACCTGTCTCATACAAATATCGACGATCGAAGGCGACTTCATAATCGACGCGCTCGCCGTGAGAGAGCACATACACAAGCTGAACATGTCCTTCACCGACCCTAAGAAGTTGAAAGTGAGTTGGTTTTGTGTGTGTGTGTGTGTGTGTGTGTGTGTGTGTGTGTGTGTGTGTGTCGAATATCCGCATTGGAATTTGCGGATGTTCGCAGATTTTTGTATGTCGCATTCGTAAATCGAAGGTAAAGGTCTTCTGTGATGATGACTTCTGGGATTGGTAATTATGATGTTCTGAAAAAAAAATGGTATTGTACGTTTAATTGTTATATTTTTTAAATAAATAAAAATATGTATTTTTGCTTCATAAAGTCTCAATGCCAGTCTTCGCCTTATTAAATTTAAGTATCCGTTTTTATTAATTTTCTTTCTTTAACACGTAACTAACCCGGCGCTGAGTTACGCCGCTAACACGCAATGCCTCAAATTAGACGGAAAGTGCAAGACGGAACGGAATGTTGTTGTATGAAATATTCGTATTCGTATTTACGGATGTCGGATTCGCATTAGCTTTCGTATCCGCGAACATTTATTGTAAACGAAAATTCGCTACGTCACTAATTTGTAGGATTAAAGGTTATTTTCAGAGTTCCGTATGAAATCCTAAAAGGATCAATTTCCTCTATCTAAAAGCGCGGTTAAATTCCGCCTCTAAATGCGGAGCTTCTCGTTTTTCTTGCGGTGCGTGAAGAACTTTCTTCCTACTCCACACCTTTCTCTCTATTTCCGTTTATTTCTCCCTATTTTTACTGATTTCTCCCTATTTCCAGGTGTTTCACGGTGCGGAATCGGACGTGCTCTGGTTGCAACGCGACTTTGGTGTGTACGTAGTGGGTATGTTCGACACCCACCAAGCGGCCCGAGCTCTGAACCTGCCAGGGTTGTCATTGAAGAGCCTGCTGCTGAGGTACTGTGGTGTTAATGCTGATAAGAGGTGAGTGGCGGTTCGATACCGTTTTTTTTATTTTTTTTTGTTGATTTTTTTTGTCCTTCGCCTCTTTACTTTCTGCTGAACTCTTTGAGATGTTGCGTGTTGGTCATTGAAAATATTAGGTATGGCTCAGTGGTTCTGGAGCGCTTGCACGATATACAAGTTGTGCGAGTTCAATTCCCGCTACATTCTTCAATAAATGATTGTATATGACTTTGATTATGATGATATTGAAAAAATATATATTTTCAATTTAAATATTTAATGTTTCATGTCTTCGCTCTGGTAATAAGGCAAAGCGCGGCGTTGAGTTCCGCCACTCAACACGCAATGCCTCAAATTCAGCGGAAAGTGGGGGAACGGAAGTGGAACGGAGTGTCTTAACACTAGGTTCCCGGGTTCTAACTGGAAAAAATGTAAAATTTCAGATATCAGCTTGCCGACTGGCGCATTAGGCCTCTACCGGACGAACTGATGCAGTACGCTCGTATGGACACCCATTATCTATTATATATATGGAGGCGTATGAAAGGGGAGCTGTTGGATATGGGAGAGCATATATTGATGTCCGTGTTCGATCAGAGCCGCCATATTTGTGGGACGGTGAGTTGTTTTCTTGTTTTTTCTATTTATCTAGTGTACATTTTTACACTTGGGAAAGTTAAAAAGCATATATAAGTTTGTAACGTAACAAAAATAAGTATTTCCTTTTTTTTAAATATGTTTTGTTAAAAAAAAAGAATATATGTATATATATATATATATATATATATATATATATATATATATATATATATATATATATATATATATATATATATATATATATATATATATATATATATATATATATATATATATATATATATATATATATATATATATATATATATATATATATATATATATATATATATATATATATATATATATATATATATATATATATATATATATATATTCATACTTTTTTTTTTAGTTTTAACCTAGTCTTAAGACACTCCATTTTCGTTGAGCTATTTTCTCCACTTGGTGTCGAATTCACTCAACGTCAACTTAACACTAGGTTCCCAGGTTCCCTCTGCCTACCCGGTTATAAGCGGGATGCAGTATGATATTACAAAAAAAAAACGACTAAATTATTTGTTCTACATTTTGTACGGACAAGCCTGCACCTGTGAACGTGACTGGTTGTGGGTTCGATCCCCGCTCGAGGAAATACAAATATGTAATATTTTTAATTTAAAAAAAAAACAGTAAGTGAATATGTCATGAACGTATTTTTTTTTATTTCGCAGACGTACAACAAGGAAGTAGTCACCGACGCAAGTCACATGACACTCTACATGAAATCCAAAAAGACTTTCAACTCCCGTCAAATGGCGGCGCTCCGTCTTTTATATAAATGGAGGGATTCACAAGCGAGGGAGTTGGATGAGAGTACCACGTGGGTGTTGGCGGCTTCGCCCGCTTCAAATTTGTTATTAATTTTGTCGTACAAACAACAATGTTTGAGTGTAAAGTTTTGTTTCTTCGCTTTGAGTATTTGTTATTGGACGTGCGATGCTTTAAGTTTGGTGGAATGTTGAGAACGGTAGTGTTTTGTTGGGAACGGAGTGTCCTAGCACTGTGTTCCTGAAAGTACTTTCTCGATGTACTCTGTCTTGTGTGGGATACAGTGGGAACCTGAAAAGAATTATAGTCGTTTTGTAATAACAATATAATTTTAAAGTTATTTTGTAGGAAATTTATTAGAGTATAGTTTATATTGATATGGTTATTTTAATAAACGTCTCTGCCCTCAGAGGTGCGGGGGCACAAGCGTGTGACTATGTATACGTTACAGGTTGTGGGTTCGATCCCCGCTCGAGAATATGAAATATTTAATATTTCCATTTCTTTTTGCTTTTTGCACCGGTAACAAAGAGTGGCGTTGAGTTTAGTCACTAATAAAACAAAATGCTTTAAATTTGGCAAATAGTGCAGTACTAAAGTGTCCTAATGGGAACAGAGTATATTAACACTAGGTTTCCAATTTCCCTACTTCACTAACCTGCCATATGCGAATGCGGCTGTACCATTCAATTTTACCTACCCCTCCTAAATACCCCAAAAGCGACGTGAACCCACACCAGCCCCCGTGTGTCGCAGGTATCTCCTGCCTAACCACATGGTGCTCTCGCTGGCGGAGACGCTGCCGCGCGACGTGCAGGGCGTGGCGGCGTGCTGCAGCCCCGCGCCGCCCTTCCTCAAGCAGAACCTGATCACCGTTCACCGGATGTTGTTGAGCGTACGTGTGCTTTTTGTGTGCTTTTTGTGTGCTCTTTGTGTGCTCTTTGTGTGTGTTTGAACATTGTTGTTCTTTAATGCTTAAGTTAATTTTGAAAGTCATGTGGTATCTGATTTCTAATTTTGGTTTTTTTTTGTGTGTGTGTGTGTGTGTTTTGTGTGTTGTTTCTTTAATGCTTAAGTTAGCTTTCGATTTTAAAGATAAATGATAACCAATAATAAGGCAAAACGCGGCGTTGAGTTCCACCACTCAACACGCAATGCTTCAAATTCGACGGAAAGTGAGGAACGGAAGTTGTACGGAGTGTCTTAACACTAGGTTCCCGGGTTCCTACTGCCTACCCTGCCACGTGCGGGATACGGCGTGAAGCTAATAAAAACAAATAATAATAATAACCAATATGTGTTAGTCAATGTGTATTGGATGTTGGTTAGTGATCTTTCATCGGATGATGTTGTGTGACTTTTTGTGTTTTTGTTGTGTGTTTTGTGTATAAAGGTGTTTTTGTGTTTTATTTTGTGCGATTTCGTGTGTATTATTTACTTTTTGTGTTACACGTATTGGCAAGTATGGTTAAATTATATGAGACGAGTGTAGTATTAAATTAAAAATTAAACAATTTCAACTGGATTATTCTTTTATATTGATTTACATACATTTTTTTTTTGAAAAAATGTTTCCAGCACTTACAGCCTAGATTACTGGAATATATATGAAGGCCGGCAACGCCCCTGTAGCTCCCCTGGTGTTACACGGGGTCGTGGGCGACGGTGATCACTCACCATGAGGTGACCTTGCCTTGTCTTCTCCATATAAAAGAATAGATCCTGTTAAATTTGTTTTCTTTTTAAACGTTTAGTGATCGCAAAAATCAATGATCTTATTATGTTAAATACTTCTTTAGAGATGTTTATAAATTAGAACCTGCACCTCTTGTTTACCGTCCAAGCGCTTTAACCAACTAAGCCATACGTTCTCATCTAGCTGTGTCAAAACTTATGTATATGTTGCTAGCGTCTCTGTAGGGATGATTTTTTACAAAATTTCCGCTCCAAAAAGGAAAAAAATAATTTTAAAATATAATATTTCGCTCTTTATGAAGTTTAAAATTAGAAAAAAATATATTTATTCCATAGTATTTTTATTTTTCTCTGGGCAAAGTGCTTGTCGCTCTTGAACTGCTGGTCGGATTTTAATAAAACTTATATTAATAGACCCAATGGGATGAACGACGCTTTCGATTTAAGAAAAACCGCGCTCAAATTGGTTCATTCGTCGTTCAGGAGTTACAGTGCCAAGAATATATAGATAGATCATAAAGATCATATATATATACATATACATATACATATACATATACATATACATATACATATATATATATATATATATATATATATATATATATATATATATATATATATATATATATATATATATATATATATATAAATAATGGGATTCATTCAGAGTTCAAAAAAACCAAATGTATAAGAATTTCAACGTAGCTTGATGAGAACGCGTCACTGCGCTTGGACGGCAAACAAGAGACGCGGGTTCAAATCCCGCAACGTTATTTTTTATACTTTATCTATATAAATATATTTTTGTAAAGTATTTTTTGTTTCTCAGTGTCGTGAACTACCCCTGGAGCCCCAGCTGTACACGATGCCCGCCGCGGCGTTGCCGCACCAACGCGTGCTGTCCTATAACGTGCACGATATGTCGCACTTCCCTGAATATAAGTAAGTGATATGGCTTTGATGGTGGGAACTTGGGAACCTTGTGGTAGAACAGCCGTCCGAGTGCCGGAAGTGTCTACTTAACTTGTCGTACTTAACTTCTTTACTTTAATTTGTCGGAGAGGGAATTGAACCTGCTAATCAAGCGCGTTTACAGTCGCACGTTTGTGCCGCTGCGCCACGATGGTCTTTTATTGTTATTTTTTTTTCAAAATCATTATAGAAGTACGTTGGTAATGTTACGAAGTAGAAATATATTTTTTCAACTTAAAATATTGTCTCAAATGAGAATTGAACCTGTGATTAAAGCGTTGTTATTAATGCCATAATCATTTTTGGGGTGAGAGTAAAATCTGGAGTGCTTTTAAGAATTATATATATATAAAGTGTAAGGCATGTTCTTTTCTATCTTCACGCATCACCTGTATATATATATATATAGAAAAAAAAACAGTGTTCACACATTTCGTTCTCTACTTTCCGCCATTTTAGTAAATCTATACTTATAATAAATCTGTAACTGATCACCGTATGTCTGTACGTGGACGATATATACGTTTTTTCATGTATTATTGTCCAAAGAAGTGTTTTTATTTTTTATTTCGCCTGTTTGTCTGTCCGTTTGTGCGCGCTTATCTCAGAAACGAACATATAATAGAAATGTTATATTCACTTAGTTGAAATTTCAGTTTTCAATGTATAGATATTGTCTTAAAAGTAAGATAATGTTATTATAACAAAAAAGTAATTGAAATTGTTAAAAAAAATGAGTAATTCAAGCGGGCGAAGCCGCGGGCGTATCGTATTTATTACATGAATTAATTGAATTTTAAATTAAAAAAAAATAAACCATTCGATATACAATTTTGCATGATACTAATAAATTAAGATATTGAGGTTCCTTTTTTTTTTTTGGGGTTCCGCACCCAAAGGGTGAAACTGGACTATCTTACTAAGACCCTCCTGTCCGTCCGTCCGTACGTCTGACATTTCCATAAAAGATATATATAAAAAAAATGGCAATACAAGAAACATGTACGGAGCACTTCGTGCTCGAATTCTACTTTTTAATTAAAAAAAATATTGAAGCCTGTCGTGGACTGTAAACGACAGGTTGTGGGTTCGATCCCCGGTCGAGAAAATTAAATATTTAATATTTTCAATTTAAATATTTAATGTTTTCATTTCTTCGCACTGGTAACAACGCAAAGCGCGATGTTGAGTACCGCCACTTAACAGGCAATGCCTCAAATTCTACGGGAAATGGTGAACGGAACGGAGTGTCTTATCACCAGCTTATGTATTGTGTGCGGGATACAGCGTGAAGTTAAAAAAATCACTATATCGTACTAAAGTTTGATTTCCAACGATTCTTATTTTTATATAATGAAATTGTCAAGTTATTTTATTCTATCTTTTCTTCACTCAATCACTCTACTCAGCTTCACGCTGTATCCCGCACATGGCGGGGTAGGCAGAGGGAACTTGGGAACCTAGTAGACACTCTGTTCCACTTCCGTTCCCCACTTAAAAAATACACAAAATATTGTCGTAATTTCTTTTTGTCTTAAAAAAATGCGTGAAAATAGAAATACAATCTACGAACATAAATATATGTTGTTCGCAGTTGGAACATGCCTTACGGTCGCTTCGCGGGCGCGGGTTCAAATCCCGTTAGCGGGGAAGTCGTTTTTTATGTATGGCTAAGGCAAACACCGGCGTTAAGTTACGCCGACGGTCGCGAGGCGCCTCAGTATCGACATTAGAAGGCGTTTGTGTACTGTATTGACTTTTTATTTGATTTTTAGTTTATGATTCTATTATTATCATTCTAGTGCCGATTTTTTTAAGTAAACTTTAATTTTGTTGATGTTTGTATTGGGGAATGGTAGTGTTTTAATGTGAACAGAGTGTCTAAACACTAGGTTCCCAGGTTCCCTCTGTCTATCCCGCCATGTGCGGGAAGCTGAAAAAAATGTTTTATATAGGTTTTACAGTCATATGTAAATATTAAATAATAAACAAAGGTATAATTGTTTATGTTTTTATGAAAATACTTATATTTACATATTAAAAGATAAAAAAAACACGCTGCGTGTCGCTGTACTGCGGGTTCGATCCCATTTAGGGAGATGAAGTATTTTTATTCCCTTTGGTAATAATGTTGAGTTCCAACAACTACACCTATGACTCTACTTTTCACGCTATTTGCGGGATACAACGTGATGCTGTAAAAACGTACATTCTTACATTAATTTAGGAAAAAATTTGAACTGAAAATTATATATGGCCGTTCGTTGCGCTAGGCGTGTAAGTTGTGGGTTCAATCCCCGCTTGAGGAAAACTTTAAAAATACTAAAAATCATTCAATTAATCATTCCCATCGCTCTGGTAACAAGGCAAATCGCAGCGTTGAGTTCCGTCACTCAGTGCCTCAAATTCATAAGAAAGTGTTAACAAAACGGAGTGTCTTAACACTCTGCCTATCCTGATACGTGCGGGATACAGCGTGAATCTGACAAAAAAAATAAGGAATAAAATGATAAAATATTTTTATTTTTTCCCAGTGATGACACCGTGACACCGGAGCCGGCGCTCGCGGACTCTGACACGGCCGTGACACCCGACGTGCCGGTGTTCCGGATGCCCGACGGGACTATTGTGAGTCACTGACTATAGTCTGACTACACTTTGACTAAAATAAGACACTGTTTTTTTTTTTTTGTTATTTTAATATTGTATTTCTTATTGTTTGTTGGCAGGTGTCGGATTTGAATGTGGACGCTAAAATGTTTATACCACCCTATGACAGATACAGGAAGTACAGGAGCTTGGCTCAGGTACATTGAAATTTCCATTTTGTATGTCACTTTTGAAGCGAAACGTTTGAAGCGAAGCGAAGTCATATGGGAAATAGAACATTAATAATGATCTTAGAAAAAATAATCATTTTTAAATATGTTTTGCGACAAATATTCTGTTTCCCACGCACCGGCTTTTCGTGTCATTGTGCACTAACTGCCGGTACTCAACGCCGCGCTTTGTCTTCTTACCACAACACCTCCGCCTTTCCCGCTAAATGCGGGATTCAGCGTGAAGCTAATAAAGATATACTTTCACTTACAAGTTTTATATATACATATTTACACTTACAGGTGGAAGAAATAAAAGAATACAAAGACAAAGAAGCGAAAATCGCCGCGTTATCGAAGGGGAATGAACTGATCAAGACGGAAGTGCTGCTCAAGTTGCAGGAGAAGAAGAGCCTGAAGGAGAAGGACGAGAACAAGGAGGCCAACGAGAACGTTATCAAGATAAGTAAGGACAAGAAGAAACAGAAGGAGCCAACGGAACGGTCCCCGTCGCCGGACACCTCCCAGAGCCAACGGAAACGGAAGATTTCCAACGACAAGTTGAAAAAAGCCGATAATAAGAATAAAGTTAAGAACAAAAATGAACAAGTCAACCCCAAACCGTATAATTATAAGAACGTGAACTACCGGAAGTTCCGCGACGAGGAGAAGACGCACAAACAGCCCAAGATGAAGTTTAAGAAACACAAATAGTTTTGTGTGTTTTTGTGTATGTCTGTGTGTATGTGTAAGTGAAATAAACTTGTGTAATCGCTTTGGTGCGTTTTCGTTTTCACTCTGTATCACGCAATGCGGGGTAGGCAGAGGGAACTTGGGAACCTAGTGTTAAGACAATTGATTGGGAGTACTTAACGGTGAGCTTTGCCTTGTCACCACAGCGAAGAAATGAAAATATTAAATATTTAATTTCCTCGAGTGGAAATCGAACCCACAACCTGTCGTTTACAGTCACACGCTTGTGCCGCTGCGCCTCACTTATTAATTAACTCAGCTTCACGCTGTATCCCGCACTAGGCAGGGTAGGCAGAGGGAACGGAAGTGAAACCTAGTGTTATGACACTCCGTTCCACTTCCGTTCCCCACTTTCCGCCGAATTTGAGGCATTGCGTGTTGAGTGGCGGAACTCAACGCCGCGCTTTGCCTTATTACCAGAGCGAAGAAATGAAACGTTAAATATTCAAATTCAAAATATTAAATATTTCATTTCCTCGACTGGGGATCGAACCCAGAACCTGTCGGTTACAGTCACACTCTTGTACCGCTGCGCCACGACAGGCCTTATTTAATTAACCTTCGATTAAATTAAATAATTAAAAATTAAGCTGAATTTAACTAAAAATATAAAAAGTCACATTCAATGTTACATTATTTTCCTTAAAAAAAAATAAAACAATAAAGAAAAACAGCTCAAACAAAACGTTTATTCCGACACGTCATCAGACACGTCCTCCTTTATCCGGATCTTATTCTTCACGCGCTTCATGTATCCGGACTCGTTCCTCTCCTTCACCACGCCCTTGCCCTCCACCTTCCTGGTTCTCAAGTTCTTCTTCATTTTCTGTGCTGTTTCCTTTTTTTTGTGGGGAAATTGTGGTATGTTCTCCGTCACGGGTGCCTGGTCTTGGCTCTCACGTTTCAAAGCACTTTTGAATGTTTGCCCTCTCGTCGGTTCGTGGAGAGAAAATGTGATTCTGTCGTGATGTATCTAATGGCAGGTTAGAAAGAGGGTAATGATTAATATTTCCATGTCTCGCCGTCTAGTGCAGGCAAAACGCGGCGTTGAGTTCCGTCAATCAACACCGTAACGCCTCAATTCGGCGGAAAGTGTGAACTGGAAGCGTTTTTATGGCAGTGTCTTAACAGCAGGTCTTGCTATGTACGATACTTCGTACATAGCAAGACCTACTAAGTTTAATGTTGTACTCAACATTAAACTTGGAGAAATTCTTGAATTGAAATTGAAATATCTATCTATTATGTCTTTCAAGAAAATTAAAAAAAATAAACTATAAAAACTACCCTTTACAAGAGGTCTGTCTGTCTGTATATTACCATTGTTATGTTATTCTTAAAAAGTTTCTCATCTTAAATTATTCTTAAAAAGTGTTTGCTTTTGGCACTAAAAATGGAGAAAATTGTAAACCTGTCGTGGCGCAGCGGCACAAGCGTATGACAGTAACCGACAGGTTGTGGGTTCGACTCCCGCTCTACGAAATTAAATATTTAATATCTTCACTCTAGTAACAATCAGGCACTAACTTTGAACATAAAAAGGTAAATTTGTACATATTTGTTAACAACTCCATACCCGATATTCAACGGACACGAAGCACTCGTCCTCGTCCTCGCACAGCAGCGAGTTGACGTCGGCCGGCTTCAGCGCCCCCGCGGGCCTCCGCCCCGACCGCACGAAGCGCCACAGCGAGCGCACGCGCGGCCCGCACGACTTCACCATGTCCGTCACCTTGGGTAGATATATATATATATATATATATATATATATATATATATATATATATATATATATATATATATATATATATATATATATATATATATATATATATATATATATATATATATATATATATATATATATATATATATATATATATATATATATATATATATATATATATATATATATATATATATATATATATATATATATATATATATATATATATATATATATATATAAATATGGCGCGAAAACGTAATACATTGTGGGTGTACATTAAAATGGGGGAAATTGAGTAATTATTATTTTCATTACTTTTTTTTTTGAGTGATTTCCGCCGTTCAATAAGCAATACCGTAAATTGGATGAATTGGAAATACTTTTCAACACTAGGATCTCTAATTTTCTCTGCTTGTCCCGCCATGTGCGGGATAAAGCGTGAAGCTGAAAAAATATTTTCATATGTCAATATTGAAATCGAAACATTTTAGAAAAATATGTCTGGATGTTACAGAATCAATTTTGTTGTTATTTCACTTGTTAATTTAAATATTTATAGTGTTTTTTATTAAACTGACATTTTAATCCTCTTCTATAATACTATTGTCAGGAGTTATGTTATTTAGTTTTTATAAACTTTTTTCCCCACTCTGGTGAACAAGGCGCGGCGCTGAGTTCCGCCAAAAAGTATTGTCCCAATAACTGGCCGGTGCGAAAACGGAGTTTCTTAACACTAATCTGTTATATTCGTGAAATAGGACCATACCTTAATTCATTCTAATATTTATCTGAAAACCTGCTAACACCTACCGTTCCTATTCATAATTGAAGCATTTTTTGAGTGGTGTAACTCAACGCTGCGCTTCAATACAATCAACATAATATAACCTGTAAAATGTACCTTCATTTGCTCTCCGCCGTCGCACGCGGCGCCGGCGCGCGTCTCCACACCGAACGCGGTGACGCACGCGCGGTCCTCCGCCGTCAGCGCTTCGATTTGGAACGCGCATTTCGGTATTGTGTCTGTGCGCTCCTTTATATTGATTTACAAATATGTTTTATTATATAAATGGATATATTTTGCAGTACGTTTTAGTTTACGTATAAAGATTTGAACGTATCGGGGTTTGAACCCGCGCCTCTTAAAAACCGTCCGAGCGCTCTGATCATTAGGCAATACGTTATACGCTCGTTACAATTTATTTATGTTGTTAGCGTCTAGGTAGGGATGATTTCTACAAATTATCACTACTCAAAGTTATTTCTTTTGAAAGAAAGAATAATATTTATTAGAGGCCTGTCGTGCGCAGCGGCACAAGCGTGTGACTGTAAACGACAGGTTCTGGGTTCGATCCCCAGTCAAGGATATGAAATATTTAATATTTTCAATTTAAATATTTAATGTTTCCTTTCCTAGCTCTGAAAATAAGGCAAAGCGCGGCGTTGAGTTCCGCCACTCAACACGCAATGCCTCAAATTCGGCGAAAAGTGGGGAACGGAAGTGGAACGGAGTATCTTAACACTATGTTCCCGGGTTCCCTCTGCCTACCCTGCCTCGTGCGGGATACAGCGTGAAGCTAAGAAGAAGAAGAATATTTATTAACATATGCTTTCAATATGGTCCTGTCCGTACGTTATTTACAAATTGTGGAATACCACTTTAAATATGAAGTAAATGGTTATATAATATTAAAAAAAATATTGAATTGAAATAATTATTTTCGTATCAGGTGTGAATGAATAGGCTGATACATCAACTCGTAATATGTCATGTTTTAATTATGTTTGGTACAGTTTTATTCTTGAGCTGATAGAGGTATTTGAAAGTTAGTAGCATTTGTACATCTATGATAGGCGAAAACATTAATATCTCAGTCAATAATGGGTCATCTTTATCAATTTTTTGGAAAAAAAAATATGAGTAAAAGAACCCAATTTCCATACTATTTTGAAGCACAGATAAAAACAACAAAACACGTAGGATATAAGCAAAAAAAACGAAATCAATAATATTTTCTCTGGCCACCTTACAAATTATAAGTGCAACATATTAAACTACTCTACATAGTTAACAAATACTGATCTCACCCAGCCAATCTCATCGCAATGTTTCGGTTCATCATAACATATATAATAATTAGTAGCCTTCGATCCGTCCGTCCGTTTCTCAGAAGACCAAGTGTACCAATTCTCGCCGAACTTGAACATACTACTTATATGACTCTGCCGATATATCAAAGGAAATATGAGCTCGTTGGGGTGCATGGGCTTCGGTTTTTCCGTTGGTTCCGATTCGTACCCTCTTTTTTTCAAAAACGGAAGTATAATTCTATCCTTCTCCACCACTTCCGTATGTTCTTCCTCATCGAGCCTCGAATCTTCTTCAGAATGCATTATAACTTTAACTTTTACTGAATTTATAGTATTTAAGTATAAAATGTATAGAATTACTATATGCCTGAGATTCTTCATGGTAATGCGTGCCAAGAATGCTTCTCTAAAAGCGAGTGTTTTCGTTCCGCGGCTCGATAGCTGGTGTTTACTAACATTGGTTTCCGCGTTGTTTGGTTTTCTTTCTTTTTGTGGAGATTTTTCCTGTCGATTGTGTGAATTTTGGTTGTAATTTACTTATTCTTTTATGTTGAATGTATAATATATTTGTAATGGATTTGCAGTTTAACTATTATATTACAGCTTCAGATCTGAGGGAACTAAGGAACCTAGTATTAAAGCACTTCCTTTTAAAAATCTCGCGTATTTTGCTCATTATTAGAGCAATAAAAGAAAAATATCAATTTCCTCGACTGAGTAATCGAACCCATAACATGCCGCGTATACTGTGACATACTTATGACCCCGCACTACACCTGACTTGTATCTTCAGCTTCACGCTGTATCCCGCACATGGATGGGGGTAGGCAAAGGAAACTTGAGAACTTGGTGTTAAGACAGCCCGTTCCGTTCCCCACTTTCCAACACATTTGTGGTTTGATATATTAAAAATTTCACCTCTTCGTGTTGGGATAGCACCCACGACCTCTTGTGTACAATCAAACCCCAGCAAAATGAGACGCCTCTTAATTACTTTCATATCATTATTTAAAATGTACTTATTTACCCATATAATGATAATGATATGCACTAAATGAAACTAATAAATATTAGTTTTTTTTTTTTTTTTCAGCTTCACGCTGTATCCCGCACTAGGCAGGGTAGGCAGAGGGAACGGAAGTGAAACCTAGTGTTATGACACTCCGTTCCTCTTTCTTTCCCCACTTTCCGCCGAATTTAAGGCATTGCGTGTTGAGTGGCGGAACTCAACGCCGCGCTTTGCCTTATTACCAGAGCGAAGAAATGAAACATTAAATATTTAAATTGAAAATATTAAATATTTCATTTCCTCGACTGGGGATCGAACCCACTCTTGTGCCGCCACGACAGGCCTAAATATTAGTCGTTTGATGTATTGTTTAACTGTAAACACGCTGTCGTGGGTTCGATTCCCGCTCGAAAATACGAATTATCTATTTTCCTTTTCTAGAAATGAGAACAGAACGACAAAAACAATCTTACATTATTTTTACTATTTATTTAAAGTGTTGTTCCACACTTAGGACAGAAAATACCAATTTTCTGTCTTAAATGGTAATGGTGTGAAATACCACTTTAAAAAAATAGTAAAAACATTAAATAAATAATATTCTCTCTCGCCAAACGATAATTCTTACGAGTTGTCTTATGTCTGTATGTCGTTGTAGCGGAAATTTGTAAAAATCTCCCGACAGAGATTCTAACAACATAAATAAGTTGTAACAAGCGTATAAGAACTTCGACGGAGATTGGTAAGAACGGATGGCTTAGTTGGTAAATTTTATACGCTTTTTAAGTTTAAGTTCAGTATAATCTTACATTAGATATCGGTGTATAAATAATAAAAACAACCACACTAAGTTAGAATATTGCTTTATTTTGGGTACAAAGATGTAAAGTATAAAATAAAAATACTGCATTTGGTATCGACTCTCATATAAATTTTATGAAAACAAAGCGTTTCAGTACAGAGTACAGGTCACTAGGAGACAAAACGAAAGCTTTATATAACTATACTAATTTCATTTATCTAAACACTTAATACTTAAATACCGTATAAAATTCCAACCCACTACCCTCCGATGAACAAACACAGGGCCCATACACATACGTTCTCATAATAAAACTCTTATACAGCACGTTTACAATTCGCAAAAAGCCCTCAAACACAAACATTTTATACGGTATTTAAACACCATTTATACAATACAAATAAAAAAGCGAAAATAGTTGGACCATTGTTAGGAATTAGAAGTTCCGTAGTTAAACACCGGCGTATATACATGGTGGGGGTCGCGTACCGTCTAACCTAACGGATAACCGCTCTAAGTCTATATAAGCTAGTAAGAAAGTAAGGCCAGATTTAAATTAATATTACTATACTTATTATATATATATTATATTATATTATATTATAAAAATCAATCGTGAACGCTTGCTCAGTGGCAAAAGCGTATTTCATCAATATGACGGTGGTAGCGGTGTCTAATCAGTCCATCACCCCTCACTGACTTCACAAGTGAAACATCAACGTAACGTGTACAGGGTTTTTTTTTTACTTCAAATTCATATTTTTACGCATTAAATTTGAAATATCTGAACACTTATTTAGTACTAATCAAATATTTTATAAATAAATTGATATTTTATTTTGACTTGTTTTATAAATTGGTTAAAGCTAGTTGCACGCACGAAAAAGTATGATCATTGTCACGTTCCGCCATTAGCTCGCGTGTAAGAGAGAGCACGTAACAAGCGACAGAGAGATACGATCGCCATTACATTATTTGTATTTATTTTGTATGATTTAAACAAAAAAAAATATTTGAAAATAATATATATAATTTTGAATTAACTCTTTGCATTATTCAATTTAATTTATGAACACGTAAAATTATTGTCCGTAAACCGACTTTACAGACGCGCAGTTCTATTTCAACTTAAAAGAATTTTATGTTTAAATAGCAAATTTGTGTATAATTGAAGCGAAGAACGGAGTGTTTGAACACTAGGTTCTCAATTCCCTCTGCCGACTCACCACGCGCAGCATATAACGTGACAGCGGAAGTAAACATATCAAATTAAGTATGTAGATAAAAAATTTAAAACGGTAAATTTTAAATAAAAAAAAAAAACAAAACGTATGCATAAATATATTAATTTGAAATACAAAAAAAATAAAACCCATATTTAGCGTGTTTCGCTTCGCCCACCGTACATTAGCTATACAAAACATATTATCGAGATCGCTAACCTAATAAATTGGTTCAATACTACAGCAAAACTTAAGTTACCTTACTTACAAGTTACAATAGGTGCTATTTAGGCCCACAAGCCGTTCGGTCCACGGAAGTATCTAACACTAATACACTCGGGTGGGCAAATCGATAAGACATATCGATTCCCACCCGAGCAACATCGATATCGATATAATATAATTCCAATTAAGTTTAATCTAAAAATCGATATATTGTCGTAAACTGCCATCACTAACTCAACCAGCCAACTACGGAAAATAGACTATGAAGAAGATACTTTCTTAGTTATACATATTATATATATAATATTACAATAGAAGATATTCTTTAAATAATTCCTTTGAACGCGTCTAGACTAGTTGGAGGTACCAAAAATAATGGGAGGTTTCAACGTCGAGGGCGCACGTCGCGGCTTCAAATACAACAATCTATCTATCTATCAAACGTAGCTCACTCGTGGCAGCCGCTATGCAGTGGGAATGTAACGTGGACTCTACAGTACAGTGCGACCGACGAGTTTTGGCCACTCACAGTTGACGGTCACATTTCCTAAACTTTCATTTCGCTGGAGAAGGTTTAATTATTTAAAAAAAAAAACGTATACACGCGACCAACTTCACAGCGGCCACTACTCGTCAACCGTAGTATATATTAATATAAAAATCGTGTGTAAGTACAATTTTAAGTATCTATTTTTTAGTTTTAAAATAGATAAAGAGCCGTATGTATGAATATATTTATTAGTGATTTTTTGTATATTAGATATGTATTGTCTTGAATTGGGGTTGACATCGATCATTTTATTATGGAAAATAAATAAAAAAACAACACCATCACGGCGCAGCAAGAATGTATTTGCATTATGCAATTATCAATTACGCAATAGTAGTGACTTCGATGCTCCTCCGTGGGAATATTTATCTTCCAAATTGGTTTCAACAAGGCGCAGTATTAGTATATAAATGAGGCCGGTCGTGGCGCAACACAGTATTGGGTATACAGGTTGTGTGTTCGATGCCCACTCGAGGAAATGAAATATTTAATATTTTTAACTGAAATATATAATGTTTTCATTTCTTCGCTCAGGTACAAGGCAAAACGCGGCGCTGAGTTTCGCCACGCAACACGCAATGCCTAAATTCGGCGGGAAGTGGGGAACGGAAGTTGAACGGAGTGTCTTAACACTAGGTTCCCAGGTTCCCTCGACCTACTCTGCCTTGTGCGGGATACAGCGTGAAGCTAAGAGACGGCAGTTAATATATAAAGTCATTTAACAAGATTATTGGGCAAAACTTGGGGATCAGGTAGACAATTCTTCATAATCGTGCACGTACAGTCGTATGCATATTTTTTTTTTAGCTTCACGCTGTATCCCTCACGAGACAATGTAGGCAGAGGGAACCCGGGAACCTAGTGTTAAGACACTCCGTTCCACTTTCCGCCGAATTTGAGGCATTGCGTGTTGAGTGGCGGAACTCAACGCCGCGCTTTGCCTTATTACCAGAGCGAAGAAATGAAACATTTAAATATTTCAAATTGAAAATATTAAATATTTCTTTTCCTCGAGTAAGGATCGAACCCACAACCTGTCGGTTACAGGTACACGCTTGTGCCGCTGCGCCAAGATAGGCCTCAATATGCATAATTTTCGATACAACAAACTAACGTAGTGAGTGAGACTTAACGTCGCGATCTACTCCACTTTAGTGTTGTGACTGAGCCCGCGGGACAGTAGGGACGTCCCTATATAGATATACAAATTACGATATTTTTCATAAACATCTCGTTGGTCCTTTCTCATTTCACCTATTTATTATGGAAGATATGTATAAAAACCAAAACTAGCCATATAATAGAGTTAACTGCATAGAATACGTAGTCAGATTTGAACCCGAGCCTCTTGAAAAGGTTAACGTTAAAATGTTTATACTTTATCTGTATACAAATAATTCCTTCCTAAATATCGAAATAGCACACGAAAAATAAAAAAACATTGAAGTCACCGTAAATTATACAGATATTTGTGAAATTTTATTTAGTAGAACGTTATCCAAAACGAAATTAAAGTGGAACAGAGAGAACGGAGTGTCTCAACACTAGGTTCCCAGGTTCCCTCTGCCTACCCCGCTACAAAACTATAGAAACACCAGTGAAACATTAATCTACTTACAATAATATATTTTGTATTTTAAAGCTTAAGAAATATTGTATTCATTCGTAACCACTATTTAAATATCTAATACATCTATATAAGTGTCTATATAAAAGGATTTAGTACGTTATTAAGAACTGTGATCAATAAATAAGCCCAGTGCGGCGTTGAGTTACGCTAAATAACACGCAATGTCTCTTTAAATAAGGAGGGGGGAGTGTATTACCACTATGATCCCTTTACCTACTCCGCAATATACGGGAAACAACGTGAATCGCGGGAAATAACGAAATGAAGCGTGAAGCTGAAGAGAATAAACAAAATTCAAAAAAAACAATATCTCATTTTGACAAAATGATTGTCATTCTTAAATTGCTGGTCCATTTTTCATTGAACATAGCTAATAAAACTACTAAAATTAATGAACAAAACATGCCATTAAAAAAAAAAAAACTCAATAATTCAGGAGCTAGAGTGCCACAGACAGACACTACATCCGGTAAATTCAGGAAAGGAATTCTTTATAATAAAAAAAATAATAACTTAGCAGGTTTACATTCTATGGAGACGTTATAATATATTATATATGTATATATGTAATTATGTATGTGTGTGTGTGTGTGTGTGTTTGTTTGTCTGGTCAGAGCCCACGTTACATAGTGTCTAAACTCTATTCTCACATAAATTGGCGACACTCCCTTATATTAGCCATTAAGCTCATTATTTTATACAAAACTGTGCTTTCACACTAAACAATGAGAAAAAAAGCTTATATATATATATATATATATATATATATATATATATATATATATATATATATATATATATATATATATATATATAATAAAATAGTGCGATTGATATATAGATAGACAAACTGATATACCGGTATTTTTGTATTCTCTTACTCTTCCCTTACGGCAAAATTAAACAATGTAAAAATGTTAATAATTTGTGATAAGCTGTAAGTCACATAAACAATATGTGTCTGTTTGTCTATATATTTACCAATCACTGGTATATACATATATAGCATTACTCTACGTGATGTATCCAATTAAAATTTCACTCAACATGTGACTGGATTTGAACCTGTACCTATTTATAAATAAAATCAACGTAAAACTCAAGAAATCAGAGATGTTGGGTCTAGCTTAGAAATCATGCGGAACTTCTGTAAATATATGTTTACAATCTTTAAATAGAAGATAAATACTTTAACATATAGGTAAAATACAATAATGTATAAGAAAAGTATCAATAGTAATTAAGTTAACTAATACTCAGATCATTGTTGCTTCTAAAATTGTAAACAAAAAAATAATATATTTTGAGAAAAAATGCCATATATATATATATATATATATATATATATATATATATATATATATATATATATATATATATATATATATATATATATATATATATATATATATATATATATATATATATATATATATATATATCTATATATATATATATATATATATATATATATATATATATATATATATATATATATATATATATATATATAAAATGTTACACATTTCCATAGAAACTCGATTATGATATTAGGCCGTTCGTAAATAAAAAAGAATATCACTTAATAAAACAAAATTGTCACCAACAAAATGTAAAAGTATGAAAAATTGTAAAAAAACACACACACAATTCTAATATATTAGCAGATTCGATTCCCGGTTGGTCCATTTGAACAAAAGTTTCAACTACTGGGGGCGGGGTGCGGTCGTTCGAGAACGAGATAGAGAATACTAGAAATTTGACTATATCGTATGTAAATAGAACGTTTCAATAACAATTACAACATTGTTTCCTTCAATATGGCACAAAATATATGAATAAAGTATAATTTTCACTTAAAACAATTAATTATTGTTGAACATTTTCGTTGTTTACAAAAAACATATTAAAGCTTTCACGTTATCATTTCATAAGTATGTGTTTGTGGAGTTAATTACTGAACTAAACAAAAATCTATTCATATTTATTTAGTTTGATAAGAGTTTATTCGCAGAAATTAAATATTTTCATTTCCGACTTAGAAAAACACAACAACTCAAAAAAACAAAAAGGGCAGAAAGAAGTAACAATGTTCTATATATTTCGAAAATTATATAATAAAATTTATTGTAATATTAAATTATTTTTTATAGAAAACATCAAAACAATAATATGAATAGATTTTTGAAAAAAATATTGCACATTAAATTTTCTGTTCCTCATCAATCTGTATATAACTTTATGTAGTGTACATAATATAATAAATAATATATAAAAATGTATATAGTATAATCATTTAAATTGTATAATTATAAGATCAACGGCCGCACCGAACCAAGAAACATAACATTCAACTTCACTTCGAACTCATATATACAATTTTGAGCTCATAAGTTAAACATTTAAGAGTTGAAAATCAAAACTCTGAAGCGCATAACTTTAATTAATGAGAACTTTAACTCATAAATGATTTAAAATACATTTAGTTAGTAATAAATATGTCGAGTATAAATCGATTACAGACAAAATTAATAAAATAAGGCATAATATGTAGAGATTTTAAAATAAAATCACTCCTTCAGTCAATAAAAAAGAGTGTAGAAAAGATTTTGTGGGACGCGCTGAGCTCTGGTAAGTTCGTGTATTGATTTTGATTTTATAAGAAACTTTGTAACATAAATAATTAAATATAAAATATTAATATCGTATGTATAACCAGTCCATCCAGTAACGATGCTTAATATTATAAGAAAAAATATAATAATGCTAAAATAATTACCATTCCACAAAACCCACCAATATCAAACCAGATACCCCCTTCACCAAAAATCAATACACGAACTCCAAACAAATCAATACACGAACTCACTCCCACAGCGTCTCGCACACACACTGCTTGTACCGCCTACCACGTCACGAGTACCCGATACCTTTCCTCTGCAGGAAGCCGTGTATTTCGTAGAATGTCGGTCTGTCCATGTCGTCGCGCCGCCAGCACTCCATCATGAGGTCGTATATGTCGTGGGGGAGGCCGGGCGAGCGGTGTATGTATTCGAACAGACCGTTGTCCGACTGTAGGTTAGTTAGATTCTCTATGACCTGGAAGATGTAATTGACAACGTCGTTGTAGTTCTGGGTTACGTTATCGTTTGGTGTAATGAGTTATTTTCATTGTGTCGCTCTGGTTGTAAGACATAGCGCTGCGTTTATCACCGCGATTCCTCACGTAGTGTCTCGAATTAAGTTGGGAGAGCGGAGTGTTTCAACACTGTACTTCCTCTACCTCCTGTGCTATCCACTACACAATGAACTGATAGACACAATTTATAAAGTATGATAAGTTTATAAAAACGAAATATTCTTGATAAAATCCAACTACAGACATAAAACACAGAACCCACACCAACCTCGCCATCACTCAAGTGCTCGTACGGCCGCCGTCTGCACACCGTGAACACCTCGTAGAGGGTGACGCCGTACGACCACACATCGCTCTTGCTCGTGTACTTCCCGCGCAGGACGGTCTCCCAGGACGCCCAGCGTATCGGCAGCGCGCTCCGTCCGTCCAGTTTGTAATAGTCGCACGCGTATATCTCGTTGTCGGTGGCGAAATCGCATATTTTTATCTGATAACCCTTGCCGATGAGACAGTTCCTGTAAGATGTCAAAATGTTAATATTAATTTTGAAATAAAAATGTGTAGTAAGCATAAATTTAATAAACGTATAAAAATTTTAGTATTTTCTGTCCTAAGTATAATAACACTTTAAAACATAGTAAAAACATTAAATAAATAATATTCTCTCTTGCCAAACGATAATTCTTACGAATTGTCTTTGGGTAGCGGAAATTTGTAAAAATCTCCCTACAGAGATGCTAACAACATAAATAAGTTGTAACAAGCGTATAAGAATTTCGACGGAGCTCGGTGAGAACGAATGGCTTAGTTGGTCAGAGCGCTGGAACGGTATTCCAGAGGCGCGGGTTCAAATCCTGCTTCGTTCAAAATTTTTATACGGTTTTTAAATTTAAGTTTAGTATTTTCTGTCCTAAGTGTGGAACAACACTTTAAAAAATAGTAAAAATAAAAATATATACATATTAATATTGTCTTTGATTTTCGCGATTGTTCGTTGATACATAGATATTTTTTCAGAAAAACTTTTATAGTTTTTTTATTATAAATTGTTCAATACTTTTAAAAGATTAACAAAAAGTTAGAATGAAATAATATAAAAAAATGTTTCCTTTAAAAGAAATACAAAATGAATAAAAGTTTGACACTTTTAAAAAACGAAATTGAACCCACTGTGACCTACCTAGTGGCCAAATCTCGGTGTACAAAGTTGAGTGACTCCAGATAGTGCATGCCAGCGGCTATCTGTGTTGATATATGGAGGAGACTTGAGACACTAACACTCGCAGGTGGTGATGAACGGAGGAAAGCGCAGAGATCACCTGAAAATTGTTATTTATTGTTCTGTTTCTCTTTTTTTTTAGCTTCACGCGTATCCCTCATAACAGCGTGATAGGCAGAGGGATTGTAGTGTTAGAACTCTCCGCTTTAGATGCCGACAAATTTTTGAACAATGGTGTGTTGAATGGCGGAACTGAACGCTGCCAGTTAGTTACCTTGTTACCAGAACGAGAAAATGAAAATATTAATAAACTCAACCTGAATTTCAACTTTCAATTAGTGTTGTGGATTCGAATCCCAACCAAAGGAATTAAATATTTAACATTTTCATTCAGGTAACGAGCGGCGCTGAGTCCCACCACTCTACACACAATACCAAAGATAAAAAAAAAACAACAAAATAACCATAATGGTATACCTAATTCCGAATATTCCAGTACAACGGCCAGCGGCGGCGACCTGCAAGCACCGAGCACCCTCGCCAAGTGCGGAGATGACAGCGAGGCTAAGTTACGCACTTCACGCTCAAAATCCTCCCTGAAATGAAAAAAGAAAATCAGCTAATCAAGCATATTTATCGAGTAAATAAGTGACTGCACTCAGCATAGGGACCCTGTGAATAAATGACCCCAATGTTAAGTCACTTAGTTCCCATTAGAACACCAACGAATTGTCAAAGCATTGAGTGTTGATTGCCGGAGATCAACACCACGCCTTATCACAATATCTCACTCGGCTTCACGCTGTATCCCGCACACGGCAGGTTAGGCAGAGGGAACTTGGGAATTTACTGTTAAGACACTCCGTTCCACTTAAGTTACCCACTTTTCGTCGAATTTGAGGCATTGCGCGTTGAATGGTGGAATTCAACGCCGCTCTATGCCTTACAACCACAGCGAAGAATTGTAAACATTACTTATTTAAATTGAAAATATTAAATATTTCATTTCCTCTAGTGGGGATCGAACCCAGAACATGTCGTTTTCAGTCACACGCTTGTGCCGCTGCGCCACAACGTACCTCACTAATATGAATCATAATACTTATTTAATTCTTAAATTAGTTTTTAGGTTTTTTTGTATATTAAAATTTTTACTTATTTATTATTTATTTACTTTAACATATATATTACATAATATATTGTTATATTTACTTAACTTACCTTCACGCTATATCCCTAGCGGGGTAGGCAGAGAGAACGAAAGGCCAAACGCTACCGTCTCGGCATACCGCTTTCTTATCACAATACCAAAACGAGAAAATAAAAAAAATGCAACCTCGTCGAGCGAGCATTGAATCCACACCCCTGAACCATGGCAGGCTTCAATAATAAATATATATATATATATATATATATATATATATATATATATATATATATATATATATATATATATATGTATATATATATATATATATATATATATATATATATATATATATATATATATATATATATAAATAAGAGTGTATCATGTATGTACATACATAATATATTTCTCCTTGTCGGACGCGTCGTGACACAGAAACTTGACGGCCACTAGACGTTTCTCCGAAGTGATCGTACCGTTGTACTCCGGGACACCGTCCGCCTCCGCTACGTACACCTGGGGAAATTAAAAAAAAATTACTCTTTCACGCTTTATCCCGCAGATAGAGGGAATTTGAGTACATAGTGTTAGAACACTTTCGTTCTTCACTTTCCGCATACTTCTTTAGGCATGGAACGTACCACCGCCGAGACTAACCAGAGCGTTCAATATTAAATACTAACGACCGGCTCGCGGCTTCGACTGTTTGAATTCCACTATCTTATTTAGTGAATAAAATGATTACTTTCAAGGCAATATCTGTATATATATATATATATATATATATATATATATATATATATATATATATATATATATATATATATATATATATATATATATATATATATATATATATATATATATATATATATATAAATATATATATATAAATATAATTGAAGTTTATTTTTTAAATCATTACGGTTTTTTTAAATGCTCCGTCTGTCGCAAGCGTAATTTACGTTAAATTGATTTCCAAGTTGACACATCAAAAATACAATAACAACTATTGTTAATAACAATTATATTATTACAAAAAAAAACATCTCATAACTTGTCCACAGACAGTGGACAAGACAATGAGGACGTCTTCACTATGGAGGACATAATTCTTGTGTTTTACGATCTTTTTATTTTGTATTCAATATCAAATGTTAGTACGTCCGGAACATGATAAATAAGGAACATATTCAGACGGTTTCAGCTCATTTTACTTCAAAGTAGTCACAATTCGTCTACTGCACTGTATTTAGTAAATACTAGCGACCCGCCCGCGGCTTCGCCCGCATGAACTACTTAATTATTCTATAAAATAACATTGTTGTAATATCTATAGATTGAAAACAACAATTTCAGCTAAATGAATAAGAAAAACACAATTTATTTCTATTTAAACCAATTTAAATTAACTGAAAACAAAACTTTGAGGGAAAGTTGCCAAAATATAATACTTAGAAATATGGTCTATGGAAAATATAATATTTAGAAAACTACATATAAATATGGTTAGACGTTTTTGAGATGAGCGCGTACAAACACACAGACAAACAGACAACATTTTTAAAACCTATTTTAAGCCTCATTACATTAATAATCATCCCCTATTAGGTTTATTTAAATATATCCTCCACGTACAGACAGGCAGCATCTACAAAATTATATGTATATATAAAAAAAGTCTCACCGGCCCAAAAGCGCCCTCGGCGAGTTTCGAGATCATTCTGAGACGATGTCTGGGGAACTCTATGACATTTGTCGTTTCTAAACGACGCGCGCGATCTATCAACACTTCTTGTTGACTCGGCGACTGAAACGGAAAGAGAAATACTTTACTTTCATATAACTTCACTAGTAAAGGGAACCTGGGAACCTCTTTCCGTCGAATCATTGGGGCATTGCGTGTTAAGTGGCGGAACTCAACGCCGCGCCTTATCTCGTTAGCAGAGCAAGGAAATAAAGATATCTAACATTTAATTTCTTTGAGCGAGATTGAACCAACAACTTGTCCAGTTTAAAGTAGCACGCTTATGCGTCACGTCTTGCCTTATAAAGATAACTCAGCTTCACGCTGTATCCCGCACGAGGCAGTATAGGCAGAGGGAACCCGGTAACCTAGTGTTAAGACACTCCGTTCTCCACTTTCCGGCAAATTTGAGGCATTGCGTGTTGAGTGGCGGATATCAACGCCGCGCTTTGTCTTATTACCAAAGCGAAGAAAATGAAAAATTAAATACATATTTAAATTGAAAATATTAAATATTTCATTTCCCCGACCGGGGATCGAACCCAGAACCTGTCGGATACAGTCACACGCTTGTTGCCGCTGCGCCACGACAGGCCTCACCTTATAAAGATAAAACTATTGAATATAAACAGTACATTTTGTATGATGATCATTTCAAACTCCATGCCGTATCCCGCTCGTAGAGAGGCGGGCAGATGAAACCTAGTGTTAAGACACTCTGTTTCAACGCAATTCAAAATATTATCATTTCTATATCAGAAAATCGAATCCACAACTCTAGTCAATAGACGGCGTTAAACTCCACCATATGTATAGGTTTCTTCTTACCCTAGTCCTGTCAGATCGTATCGATCGTCTCGTGCGCGTGTCAATCTCCATCGTATCAATTTCGGCGGTCACAGGTTCAGTCCGGTCGGACAGGTTGTCAGGAATACGCCTCTTCGTTAGTAGCGGGGCGGAGCTCAACTCCGGCACTGCGTAGTCGTAGTTGGAGCTGTCTGTTGGTTTTTAAATTATATTAGGAAATAAGCTAATACTTATTTTAGTTTCATGGTTCACCACGAATACGGCAGAGTAGGCCGAGGGAACCTGCGAAATAAGTTTTAAGATATACTTTCATTAACCACTTTCTGCATTTGAGGCATTATATAATACGTGGCGGAACTCAACGCTGCGTTTTGCCTCGTTATCAGAGCGAGAAACATAATATTAAGGAAAGTATTTTTTTTTATATTTATCCTACTTATAATATCATAAATACGAACGTTTGCGTTGAAAACCATAAAGAAATTCTTTTCCCATTAAAACACATCTATTTCCCACATTTCACCAAAATGAGGCATTGCATACCAGTGGCGGAACTCAACACCGCGCCTCACCTCGTAACCAGAGAAAAAAAAAACCAACAAACCAGACAAAGCCGCGTTGGAATCCTTCACAAAATCCTTCATCTCCAACAGTACAGTGCTATAGCTGAAATACGGAGCGCACTTCAACGCCTGGTAGGGCTCTTGATATTCATCAGACTTGACTTCGGGGCACTCTATGACCATCTTATTATCGATGGAGGAGCATGGATTATAGCTCTCAGCGCGTTTCTGTATCGCCGTTTTGGTCAACGGGCTGGCGAAGCACTTCCTGTGCCTGTGCCTGTGTATGATGAGGAAGACAGCCACCGCCAGAAGTATGACTAGGGCGGTGAGCACACCGACCACTATGGCCAGGTAGAGCGGATCGTCTTGGTGTGCCGTCGAAATTGGTAAATCTTTTATTGGTTGCTTCGTTTTGTCCTTTCCGGGTTGTGGTTTTAGAGTTTCCGGTGTGTAGTTGCCTTGGGCTACGTCTGGGGAAGTAAGAAATATTAATTTTACATTATGGGTCCTGTTTTCAGAATGGAACGGGATAGGCAAAGGGAACTTAGTTTCAAGACACTGGAGACTGTTAACGAGTGGTGAAACTCAACGCCGCGTTTTGTCTGATTATTAGAGCGAAGAAATAAAATTAATTAATAATTCATCTCACTGTGCCACAGCAATATCATAAAAAATCACATTTGAAACAGTTTTCCTTTGTACAATTTCTATTCACCCCCAACGCAATAGCATCATAAGTTTGACCTGTCTGTCAGTCTGTGTCACCGAAACTGTTAAATTAATGAACTAATATTAGTGATAATAATTGTAACTGACGATTTTGTCATACAAATGTATGACTGGTGAACACCGAGAAGTGAACAGATATGTATTTATATTAATTAATCAGCAATATAAAGCCTTTAAAGAGCTATTAATTTTTTTTTAGTTCCACACTATACCCCGTAGGGTACATGGTAGGATAGACGGAGGGTACCTAGCAACCTAGTGTTATATTCCATTCCTATTAAGATACTTCCTCGAACTGAACGCCGTCTCGTTACCAGAGCGAGAAAATGAAATAATTCTATATTTCCCTAATACTATCACGTTCGGCTAAAACATATAAACACATAAACATAAAAACACTACTTCACGCTGTATCCCGCACATGGCGGGGTAGACAGAGGGAACTTGGGAATCTAGTGTTAAGACACTCCGTTCCACTTCCGTTCCCCACTTTTCGCCAAATTTCGCGAATTGAATGGTGGTACTCAACACCGCGCTTTGCCTTGTAACCAGAGCGAAGAAATGATAAACATTAAATATTTAAATTGAAAATATTAAATATTTCATATCCTCGAGTTGAGATCGCAACCCAGAACCTGTCGGTTACAGTCACGCGCTGGTACCGCTGCGCCACGACAGGCCCCAATATTAAAAAAAAACATAAAAAATAAAAACTCACCAGAATCAAACAAAACTTCACTGACAAGTATCCATCTGGCAGAGAAACGGAGCTCGATTCGAACCCACTTCCCGATCCGATGGTGCAGCTTGATGCTCACATTGCGCGACGTCTCAAATATATTGTCCTCGACCGTCGTATAGCGTATCGGCTCGTCTTGGAAATGGCGGCCGCCGATCGAGAATGATATTATTGCTTCTGAGAATACCTGCACAATTATCGTTAATAAATCTCTCTCTCTCTCTCTCAGCTTCACGCTGTATCCCGCACATGGCAGGGTAGGCAGAGGGAACTTGGGACCCTAGTGTTAAGACACTCCGTTCCACTTCCGTTCCCCACTTTCCGCCGAACTTGAGGCATGCATGTTGAGTGGTGGAACTCGACGCCGCGTTTTAGCCTTGTACCAGAGCGAAGAAATGAAACATTAAATATTTTAAATTGAAAATATTAAATATTTCATTTCCTCGACCGGGGATCGAACCCAGAACCTGTCGGTTACAGTCACACGCTTGTGCCGCTGCGCCACGACAGGCGTAAACAATAATTCAATAAACACAAAAATGAAATTTAAAAAAAAAAAACAACAATCTCACCTGAACATCTCTCATGAACTTGTTGTTACAATACAAATGTACAGCACTGAACTCCCTAACTTTATCAAACTCGAAGGTCAACACAGGGTTGTAGGGCCTGGAGTCATTCCTCCACCCCACCCAGGCCGAGGTCTTGGCGGCCTCCCTTATCTCGTCGCCCCCGAACTGGCCGTCCACCAGCTGCCCCAGGCCCCCACGCAGCTCCTCGCCCCACTGCCCGTCGTATATCATGTCTGTTAGTTCAACTCCGTTGCTACGCTTGTCGCCTTTTGGCATTGCGTACGACACGACTCCCACTGTTGGTGTAAAAAAAAACAATTAAAATTTTAACGTACAGTACATTAAAATTTATTTTTTTGTTATTTTAGGCAGAGTGAGACTTTAATAATTTCAATAAATTGGGAAACGTCTCACTTCTGCCCCATTTTCAAGATAATGTGTGTTGATTGGCAAAACTCAACGCCGCGTTTTGTCTTATTACCAGAGTACTGAAATGAAAACAATCAGACCATCTGAGTGGTCGTGCCCCTGTTTTATTTATAGCACATTTTTATTAATTGTATGTTATTGATTATGACGTGGTAATAGCTTCATAAAACAATCTTACTTCGTTAAATATTCTTCAGATCCTTCGAGAAGAGCACAAAAAAAATTCTAAATTAAACGTGAAGAACAACGTAACATAACGCAAGCTTGGATATTGTTCTATTGCGTGGAATCCTCACTATCATTTACATAAATACTGATTAGAAAGAATACAAAAATTTATATCAATTGGCTTACAAGGATAATTAGCTCAAACGAGAGCTTTTAAGATCACCTACAGTTTATAAGGTCCTTTCTTTACATAACCGTAGAGACTTATTTGATCTTTGCTTTTTGCGCAAACTTATAAACAGGGGAATTGATAGTTACGTTTGTCTGTACCGATATGCAATTCTAGAAGCCACAATCAAAAGAGATATACTTTTAGAGAACGTTTTTCCAGTAGTAACCTGGGTAGGGCAGTCCCTTTAAATAGAATACTCGTATTGTATAATAGTATTTTTACTGAAGCCGGTTTGGATATATTTCAGCAAGCCATGTTCACTTTTAAGCGTCAAGCAAAAATAAGATGTAATATTAGACACAAACACACACACAAACACACACACACACACACACACACACACACACACATATATATATATATATATATATATATATATATATATATATATATATATATATCTATATATATACATGTGTGTGTGTTTGTGTCTGTATGTGTATCTGCTCGTAAAAGTGTATAAGTGTGTATGTATGTATATATATATTTTACTGCTTTTTATGATGATTTTTACTTTGTTTTAGTGTATTTTTTTCCCTTTTCATTATTTAACAAATTAAAAAAAAAAAAGAAATGATTTGTACTGTCGTTCTATAAGCATGTCAAGTTAGCCTTTAATTGTGGAATACAATTTTTGTTTAGTCTTTTAAGATTGTTACTATTTTTTGAATGACACCTGTTATTGTATACAACGTTGGCTTCCTATGAAATAAAATAAAACATAAAACGCTATGTTCTCGTTGCCTATACCAGACCGATAATAATCATTATTTTAAATTGTAACTAGACAAAAACCCATCTTTTCCTACCAATCTAAAATGAATAACCAAGCACAAATTAAACAAAACAAAACAACACACTGACACACATAAAACACATACAAATCCCATACATCCAGTAACAGTAACATTCTACACAATACATTAACATACACAATATTTCTGGCTTAGACAAGTCGCGCGCTGTTTCCTTTGTTTAATATACACTTGAAATGCAGATTTTTTTTTTTTAATTAAATATTAAAATGAAAATCCTACCCTTTCATGGCGGGTCGTGTGTCACGCGAACTCATATAGCTATTAAATGTACATTTAATCAACACTAGCGGATCGACCTGGTTTTGTTTGATGTGAGCCCCATTTTTAGATATATTAGAGAGAAATAGAAATGCCCGAGGCCTTTTGACACCCTGTCGTGGTGCAATGTGATCGTAACCGACGGGTTGTGGGTTCAAACCCCACACGAAGAAATGAAATATTTAATATTTTATTTATTTTTACTCCAGTAAGAAAGTATAGCGGCGTCGAGTTCTATCATTCAATATGCAATGATTCAAATTCAGGAACGGAATGTCTTATCACTAGGTTGCCTGGTAGAAATCACTCTTAGTGATAAGGCCGCCTTTTCAAATTTTGTTTTCGTATTTTGTATTAATATATCTGTTATTTTTCTGGTGTGAAATAAAGAATTTTTATGTTTTTTTATGTTATGTTAGGTTTTTAAAGTTCCCTCTGGCTACCCCGCCGTGTGCGGGATACAGCGTCAAACTGTATTGAGTTGAGAACACTAAACAAAATATATAGCATCGCTGAATCACGCCTGTAGCAAAGTAGGCTAGAAGATTATTCTTCTTTAGTGCCCGATTTCCAAATTAGAAATAACATTATTTTTTTCCTATGAATGGAAATCATATCTACAACCACAGCACTGCATAACGGCGGCATCTTGAAAGACCCGAAATAATATTTTATATATTCTCTATGTTTAGTTCGATATTTTTTTAATTAAAAATATTCAAGAAACAACTATTACTAATTGTAATATAATATTTTTATTTACAAAATTCCTAAAAGGTAAATTCTCGAGATAAAAAGTTAACTTATAATCAAAAATGAAAATCAATATATGTATTACTTGTTTAATTAGCCAATAATTGTATGTAATGTACTCGTACATAGGTGACATCACCTAAATTATTTTGTACGAGTAGTACTCAAATAGTAGGATAGGTTTTTCTCTGAAAAAAAAAAATTGAGGCAATGCGTGGTGGTTGGCGTAACTCAACTCCGTGCTCTAGATAGTTCTCTCTCTCAATCTACCAGGGTGAGGAAATGAAAATATTTTATTTTCCTGAGTGCGTCTCCTTAACTGCTACGTATCGAAAATTCTTATTTGGTTGTGGACATATATAACTTTTACTCAACAACAAAACATTGGGAGAAAATTAAGAAATATATACTTTTGTATTAAGAAGTATCTAAATGTCTTTGCGTCAAAGACCCAGGTCTCATGGCACGATGCTCTGTAATCGCGCTTCTATGAAGGAGAGATGGAAAAGCTACTCCCAGGAGCTGCTAAACACTGAGCATCCAGTGCAGTCTTCATCACGAGCCTAACCTAGGACTTGTTACCCCATTAAACTCTGACGAAACTCGGGATCGCCTGCGACGCAGGACCTGACGAAATTTCGATCGAAGGGTGGAAATTGTTGGGCACTCTTGGTGTGCTCATACTTACTAACCTTTTTAATCAAATTTTGAACAGTGGAAAGATGCCACACCAGTGGCGGCTTAATTTCATTACCCCTAAGGCAGACAGGGAAAAGAGGAGGGCTCGGCATGTAGCGTTCTTAGATCTGCAGAAGGCCTTTGACTGTGTGCCGCGTCAATGTATCTGGTAGGCACCAGACACAGTTGCGTTTGATAGGAATCCCCTATTCGAGGTAGTTTTGGACACCGTGACGGGACACGTGGGATAAGCTCCAGGAGCGTCTCCTGAGATGGTACGGCCACGTTGGGCGCTGGCCTAGGAACCATATCACACGCAAGTGCCTTGATACATCTGCCCCTAAAGTCAGACCTCTCGGACACCCAAGTAAGTGCTGGTTGGATGTCGTGAGGCAGGATATGAAAGCCAATGGTCTAACCACCGAGAATGAAAAAGACCGTGCAAAGTGGAGTAGGTTTAGTAGGAATCAGTCAGTCATACATCACGCAATCATCGATAATTTCAATAAAAATACTAAGTAAAGTTTAGATAATATCCATTAGGATTAATCTCCCTTAACATTAAGAGTCAGGAAATATTCTTGAAACCTATTAACGCAAGAAGCCTCACAATCAATCAAGCCGTTTGGAGTTTACAACGAACAAACACACATATACCGACAAACACATCACCCCTCATTTACCTCACGCAGTCGATTAAAAAAATCGATAATTCAAATAGAAAATCTAAGTATTTGCAAAGAAAACTTCGAAATAATGGTAACTCTGTAACAATGAACGTTTCGTGACTATAATGCTGTAAAGGCTGGAAGGCGGTTAGAAAAACACAAAAATGCGCAGACGTATTATTAAAGGTAATTTACTTTGTTTCGCATGCGACGACGCTGAATTTGATTCTGGGTAAAATCGCATAGTATTCTAGCTGTACTACATTTTCATACAATTTTCCGTGGAACTGAGCTCTATGTAGATTGGTCTCTATGTATGGGCAGGTCACGAGTACAATCGTGGTTATAGTAATATTTTTTTTAATGAACCGTATATCTTATGTATAAAGAGAAAGTAGACAAAAAAATATGTTTAGAAACTTTCCTCCCTAATTCAAGACACCGTGTGCATTGTGTGCGGAACTTAACGCTGCATTTTATCAAGCAGAACGAGGAAAACGAGATGTTTACCTTATCCAGATGGAAGAACTATCAAACATCCATGACCCCTACCTTTATGCTTGCCAAATTCAACAGAAGCTATCAAAATCGTAAATAAAACTTAAATACACATGAGGCCTGTTGTGGCGCAGCGGCAGCCTTTAAAAAAAACCTGTCACTGAGAACGATGGTTTTGAGTTCAAACCCCAATCGAGTAAATGAAATATTTAAAATTTTCAAATTAATTATTGTGTTATCACCTGTTTGCTCTGGTAACAAGGCAAAGCGCGGCGCTGAGTTCCGCTACACAACACGCAATACCTCAAATTCGGCGGAATGTGGGAAACGGAAGTAAAACAGAGTGTCTTAACATTAGGTTCCCAAGTTCCCTTTGCCTACCCAGCCATGTGCGAGAACAGCGTGAAGCTGAGTTTAGTTATAATACACATAAAATTAATAATAATGTACCCACGACATACTTCCTACTTTGTTGAAACTATGATGCAATTGCTTGCAATGGTATAGTCTATACTTAACAAATCTGTAACTGATCATTGCCTGTACATGAAAGATATATTAAATGCAATCTTATGGAAAATGTTTATTAATTGAACAGGCCCAGAACAGTGACTTTTTATACTTATGTCTGTGTCTTTATGCGTAACGATAACCACGTGCTAATCTCGACTGACCAGATTTAAACACACTTTTAACTATTGTTAAACATTCAATGTTTATTTTGATTCAATAAGTAAAAAGTCCAAATAAAATATTTTTAACTGAAATTTCAGTTTTCAATGTATATACTATTGTCTTAAAAAGTAATTGAGAAGGCGAAGACGCGAGCGGGTCGCTAGTTACTCAAATATATTTGATATTCTAATCTTCATAGGCATTTGTCCAAAAGACACTTGAAGGAAGATACGGCGACATAATTTCACTATCGTAAATAAACAACTAAATGTATATATCATGATGATTACAATATCGAGCTCGAGCTACAATTCACAAAAACAATTTATATATATGTATATACATATATATATATATATATATATATATATATATATATATATATATTATATATATATATATATATATATTATATATATATATATATATATATATATATATATATATATATATATATATATATATATATATATGTATATATATATATATATATGTATATATATATATATATATATATATATATATATATATATATATATATATATATATATGTATATATATATATATATATGTATATATATATATATATATATATATATATATATATATATATATATATATATATATATATATATATATATATATATATATATATATATATATATATATATATATATATATATATATATATATATATATATATATATATATATATATAGATATATATATATATATATATATATATATATATATATATATATATATATATATATATATATATATATATTGCTAAGGGGAAGTTAGGAAACTGAAATTAGTTTCCAGGATGTTCCCATCAAGTCACTTCCGTTCCTATTCTTCACTCGCTTAAAGTTAATCTTTATGTCATCATTTATTCTCTATAGCTGAGTAGACTTTTCATTTTTATTTTTCGCAATTTTTTTCTAATTATCGAGAAAGAGTAGGTATTTTTTAACTTCATAATGAAAATCCAGAGTTACTATACTCCATGTCCCATTTTTCGTCTGATTTACTAGATATTGCGTGGTTAAATGACAAGGCTTAACACCACATTTTGTTAACCAAAGAGAACGTATAATACTGTAATAACTTAAGCAATAATTTCCACGGGTAATAAACACAACTGTTATTGGGTCCCGCTGTCAATTATTCTAGCAACATTGTGTATCTCTTATCAGGGTAAGCAGAGGGAACCTGGGAACCTAGTTTTAAATCACTCCGTTCTCATTAAGACACACGTTTCCTACTTTCTCCCGAAACTTTTAAAGTAGGTATTACGTGTTGAGTGGCAGAGCTGCAAGCCGTGATTTGCCACAAGAGTAAGAAAAATGAAAACATAAAATATTTCAATTCCCCCAAGAGAAAACAGTCGCAATAACGACGAGGTAAACTCGCCAGAGGACCTCTATGAAATAAAATTAGTTTCTTACTTTTATTTACTTAGTTCCATTACATCGTATTGTTTACTAAGAAAAAAGCCACAAGATATTAAAACAACTGAATTCAAGATTTTATTTTATACTTCTGCTCTACGCTGTATCCTCCACATGGGGAACTTGGGAACCTAATGTTGAGACACCACGTCCGTTCCCCACTTTTCTCCCGAATTAGAGGCATTGCACGTTGAATGGCGGAACTGATCGCCGCATTTTACCAGAGCGATGAAATGTAACCATTAAATATTAGGGGGTCGAACCCACAGCCTGTCATTTACAGTCACACTCATGTACCTGACGATGACGTTTTTGAATATACCTTCCATATAAAAACAGTGATGTTTTACAATTTTATTATAAGTATAGATTTTAATTCTTTTAATTTTGAAGAGTAATTAACTACATTCTCTAATTGTATCAACTGCACTATACTGAGGCAAAACGGGCTGTCATGCTAAAAGTACTGAACAGATTTCGATGAAACTTCACAGTGATCTAACTAATACACCAAGATAAACCCATATGCTACAAAAGATGAAAAAAATATATATAATTTCCATATAAAACAACAGTAAACTAAAGCAAGCGAAACCGCGTTTGTACATATAGATGAATATATAAATAAATACTTATAATATAATCCTAATTAGAACACTCGTCAAATTAGTCTACTTTGACAGTGTGCCCTTTGATCTCTTATCAGACACACAATGCTCTTATCTTAATACAATAATTATATATTAAATTTACACATATTTATATAACAAATTCTGTTATAAATTTTATATTATATATTAGAAATGTGTCTCGTCTAAACCGAATAATAAATACATACAATTTAAAAGATTGCGGTCACAGAGTGTTTTAACACTAGGATTCCCAAGTTCCATCTGTCTACCCTGCGATGTGCGGGAGTAACTTAAAACCAAAAGATAGTGTCACGTCACTACATCATATAACAAGAACTCACCGCTCCAATAACAGCCGTAGAGCTCCACCCTCATGCATACGGTGCGGCGATGCGAGCTGTACGGTATGAAGCGTACCTTGGAGGCCCATATCGGGGGCTCCAGGTGGTTCTTCTTTTCTAAATACGTGTTCGTGTTGCCCGTGAGTATCTGGAAAGGTGTAATTGATTAATTTATACATAACATACATTCATGACAGATGGACAAAGCACAGTCTGGAATAGGCGGTGTTTGACGCTGAAAGTTGGTTTGGTTAGTACTTTTTGGGGTCAAGGGGAACACTAAGAGGAAGCTTTTACAAAACTCTTCTTTAGTTACCCAGGTTCCCCAGAAAACATATTTAAATCATAAACAAACACGCACACACACTCACAGAGATTTTTGTTTGGTTTTATTTTATTGCTTTTTCCTTCTTTTTGTTTTGTTAAAATTCAATAGATTTAAGTAAATTAAATTAAAAACAATTGTTAGTATCTGCATTGGAATTACTACATGTTTGTCGGGAGGTGGGCGTTTATGGCTATAACACAGTTTCTAACTAAAGTAGGCAGTATCCAACTCAAATTATCTTTTTTCTATTTCAATATATTTTTTAAATATACTATCGTAACGAAGTCAGAATAAGTAATTGTTATCGACAAATGATTGTTATATGTTCAAAGTCAATCAACAAAATGTGTATATTTAATAATTAAAGATATCCTTTTCATAATATACAGGGAACCTGGGAACTAATTAATGCGTGACGAATGGCGGAAGTCAAAGCCGCGCTTCGCCTCGTTACCAGAGAAAAGTAATAGCAATATTAAATATTCCATTCCCATGACTGGGAATCGTACCCACTAGTACCCTGGCTTAACGCCAATCATATTTTATTAAAACAATAAAAATATTAACTTTATAAAATATGACATTTCAAAAATAATCATCCAACGTATGCAGAGCTTAAGAGATTTAGCATCTCCTAGGAAATCAACACCGCTAATACCCTACATGGTTAGAATAAACTCAATACAGTCGATATTAGTTGGACAAAACCAAAAGCTTTCTCATTGTATCAGATTATATTACATAGTAAAATTTATAATATATACTTTCAGGTACTTTTTAACTACCGAATTTAAAAAAAGGGTATTATAGACACTATTGTTTGCTGCATAGATTAACCAATTTGAGTGTATTTTGTATCGAGGAGCTTTGTTGATCGCTTTTTGCTAAGTTTTATGAAAATCGGATTAGCAGTTAAAGCGTTACAATCATTTTGCTAGGATAAAGTAGCGATTTTTGTATCAGGATATTTTTTATTTGATTTTTAATATGATTTGTAACAAGATAAAATAAGGTACAAGGCAAAGTGATACTAGCGTTAAAACAATTCTCTTTTTCCGGCTTATTTTAAAATTACAATTTTTCTATTTTCAACCAAATAGACTTCAAACTTAAACTTAATCTTTTAATAAGAAAAACACGGGGTTGAATTCCGCCACCCAATACGATCAAAAATTGAAGGAACGCTTAGAACAGTACTTTATGGGCCTTAGGCCATTCCCTCTGCTAGCCCTACAGCGTGAAACCGAACAAAAGACTTACCTCCTGTCCATCAGCAGCCCGGTAACGAACCCACTTCCCCAACTTAGGCCTCCAGTATTCCAGCACATAGGCCTCAGCGTACTCCACGCCTTGAGCGTTACCGAAGCGCCCCTGCGTGCCGGCGCCAGTGATCACGTGTACCGAGTGCAGGTCGATCTCCAACCACTCCGTGGTCTCAGTAGTTATTTGTGACTTGGGACACCACGCGCCGCTCTTTATGTCTTGGTTCAATCTGTGGACAATTGTGAACGTTTTAATATTAACTTAATATAATTAGCGACGAAGTGTTTTAACACTATGTTCCCAAGTTCCCTCTGCTAACCCTGCCATCTGCGGGATACAGCGTGAAACTATAGTTAGCGATAATCTTAATTAAGTGTTATAAATTAAAATTAAAATTCAATTTTCATATTAACAATAGATTTCACTTTCACGAAAAAACTACTAAAATGATTTTGATGAAACTTTGCAATAGTATAGTTTTGTTTTTTTTTTCACGTTGGATCGCACACGTGGTTCGAACGGGGATCGAACCCACAATCTGCCACGTTTACAATCTCACACTTCTATATGACAGGCAACAATATTCAACGCTGAGTCACATAATATTTAATTACTCGTATGTTACTAAAAAAACCGCAGTAAGGAATGTTACATTTAATTTTGCTTTACCTAAACATTAAAAAACTAAAGAAACTATTTTCCGTGCAACGTTTTAAAATCTGTAGACAGACTAGCTGTAAATACTAGATATACAGAATTAATTAACTGTCGCGACACCATAGTGGGCGGTCGACGACTCGTGTGAAACATTTTCGACGCCACTCTATTTAGGATATATTTTTTTTTATTTCACACTGCAGCTCGCATATATCTGGGTATGCTTAATGCGAACCTAGTGTTAAGACACTCTGCACTTCGCCTGTCGCCAGAGCGAAGAAATGAAATGTTAAATATTTATTTTACCCGAGTTGGGATAGAACCCATAACCTAGAAACAGAAGCGAACAGAGTGGAAAAGAAGAAAGTATCTTAACACTAGGTTCGCTCTGCCCACCTCTACCTATATACTTGAAATACGAAGCTTTTTAGCTGAAACAGAAATAGCAATTTCTTGCTGTTTACATTTCTGCGTAATGTTGAATCAATCAATCACAGATTATGTACGCCCACTATAACACAATATATATAAAAAATAGTCAAAATTAGGGCAAATATTCAATTATCTAAGTAATAAGCATATCTACTTAAAGCCGTAGAACAGACAGACAGTCGTAAATATTAATGATATTAAAGGATTCCAGCTATGTCAATTGGTCCCGTAATCATAATAAATTGCTGACTTGACCTACTTACGGGAAGTTACATAAAACAGATTTTAATAGGGAGAATTATCGTGTATATATATATATATATATATATATATATATATATATATATATATATATATATATATATATATATATATATATATATTATATATATATATATATATATATATATATATATATATATATATATATATATATATATATATATATATATATAAATATATATATATATATATATATATATATATATATATATATATATATATATATATATATATATATATATATATATATATATATATATATATATATACATATATAGCAATATAGCGTCTGATTGACAGACGTTGAAAATAATTATAATTTCAATTCCCCGCTATGATAAATAAATCGCAGCGTTAAATTTCGCCACTCGACAAGTGTCTACGCAATTTTCAAATTCGTGAAGGTATTAAATATATATATATATATATATATATATATATATATATATATATATATATATATATATATATATATATATATATATATATATATATATATATATAAAACATAAAAAATAGCTGCACATTTCAATAATATCAGAGTTTAAAAAAAAACCGTCTTTAAATATTCGTAGGACGGGAATCTCGATCCGTCATTTACGCTGTCACGCGACTAAAAGCACAAGAAAAAATATACTTATTTTGTATGACGAATAACGGAGAGACATGCTATCATTAATAAGAATTAATAAGAACATTGATTTTCAATATTTTTTGTCACATTGTGATTGGTTTTATCAGTTTCGATAGCGTGCATCTTGGACATCATTATAAAAATATTTAGAACCGTTTGTAGCCTGTCGTGGCGCAGGAAAGCGTTAAAGAACGTGTAAGGTTGTGGGTTTAATCTCCAGTTAAAAAAAATATATATATTTTATATTTTCCTTCTCTCGTTCTGGTAACGAGACAAAGGCGCGTCGTAGATAAACTTCACTCAAATCGCAATGACACCAGAAATCGCCGAAAAATGGGGAAAGTTTCCTGTGTCTACTTTCAGTATACACTATTTATTACATTACCATAGATTCATTTAGAACAAAAAAAAAAAAAACAAAAACGAAAATGATTACCAAGTTAATTAATATGTATACAATTCCAACAAGAAAGTAAGACATGTGCCATATCACTCTGTTCATTACCAATCACGCAAACATGAGACAAAGTGTTTGCGGGATAGGTACAGCGTGAAAACAAAACACTAACTCCTACATAAAATCTATTACCAAAACAACAAATAAAAACAAACAATAATTAAACAAAAAAAAAGCATACTTTCCATGCAAATAAAAACCGTTATATATGTCAGTACATTTGGGTTAAGAACACCGTACCACGTTGTTAAGACACGAGATCATTAAAAGGTGACGGTGGTTTTGGCACGCACGATCGTGTCAAACGCGGCCATATATATTACTATTTATATGCATATACACACACACACACACATAGATATATATATTTATATATATATATATATATATATATATATATATATATATATATATATATATATATATATATATATATATATATATATATATAGACTGTTGGTGAGTTTGTATGTTTATAATATTTTGGCAACCTTGCTTAGAAATATAGTGCTTCTTTTATTTTAATCATATAATTAAAGAAAAATACGTCCATTCAAAATATTTATGTCAAATAATTGGTTATTAAATTTTAATTTTCAATGTATCTGTGTGTGTGTATGTATTCTTAAAACTAGAAATAATTCAGCAAGTGAAGCTGCTGGCGGGTAGCTAGCGGACAGCTTGCGTGTTCAATGATAGAACTCAACGCCGCGCTACACCCCATTACCACAAATATTTCATTTAATCGAGCGGGGACCGAATCCGCGACCTGTCGCCATTGCGCCTCGCCAGGCCTCAATACCATTGTTATACATATATAGAATTATTATAGTTTACCTAAGAGTATCTCATCTCAAAGTCATCTCTATTCTCCCTACCCCACTAAACTGGCAACGAGTAAAAGAAACAAGACATATACTCTTCCTTAGCTAAAGGGGAATACCTAAAACATAAACATTCCCCCAAGCCAGATTTGAATACACAACAATCGCGTGCAATCACTCACGTGACGAGCCCGACATGTTTAATAAACATATTAGGTACCTACATAAATGAAAATATTATTTTCCGCAAGCACTGTGCCGTTTCTGATATAAGAGCGTCAAAGCGTACATATATACAAATGAACATATTATATGGGATATTATAGTGGGGAACGGAAGTAGAACGGAGTGTCTTAACACTAGGGAACCCGGGAATTCCCTCTGCCTACCCTGCCTCGTGCGGAATACAGCGTGAAGTTGAAAAAAAAAATAGAGAAAACATATTATATGTATATAAAATCATTGTTTTACGTTTTATAATATTAAAAACTCTTCCAATAATAAATTTCTCCATATATCTTCCGTTTACAGACAGATATCAGCTATTTCTTAATGTACATTTCTTTCTTTCTGTAAGTTACTCGCTGTATCCCGCTCATGGTAGAGTACGTAGAGGCAACTTGGGAACCTAGTGTCTGAAACACCCCCGTTCCCAACTTACCGCCAAAAATAACGCATTACTTCCTGAGTGGCGGTACTCAACGCTCAGTTACCAAAGCTACGAAATAAAAAATATTTCACTTACTTGAGTTTCGATCAAACCCATTTTCCTTACGACATACCTCAACTACATATCTAACAGATATATTATATCTAACAGATATATTATATCTAACAGATATATTATATCTAACAGATATTTTATATCTAACAGATATCAAAAGGCATAACCATCCAAACGAAACAGTGTCAGAAACTATTAAAAAAAAAAGGCACCACACTCTCGAGATCCATAATTTAAAATATTCAATATCAGTCATCTTATCTGTTGAACCGGCACAGCAGTACCAACGAAACCGGGTCAAGAATAAACTATTTAAAAGTTGAAAAATGTAAGGCTCGCCGTGTTCGCGTTAATACCGCTTAGGTTATCGCTTTCTAATCGGTCACGTTATGTGGAGGGAGTGTCAATCGTATTAAATTTATATATGTATAAAATTTACCTTGTGACGTCAACAGGGACCCAATACGGGAACCTAGTGTTAAGACACTCCGTTCCCCACATTAACATCAAATATAGGCGCATTGTGTGTTGAGTGGCGTAGCTCAACGCCGCGTTTTGCTTTGAAACCAGAGCGAGGAAAAAATATAAAAAGTCATTTATAAAAAATAAATAAAATTAGAATTGAATTCGCAACCGTCGCGTTTGCAATCACAGCTCACCAGCTTGCGCCACTGAGCCACGACAGTGTCCGGCGACAGATCGTAAAATATGCTAACGAATAACAATTTGAGATAGCATGGTTCTTTTATATCTTACTGCATAATTTTATTAATATTTGATTTTTACATTATATTTATATACATACATATCATATAAATAATAAATATTTCAATTTCTTTTGAAGAAAGAGAAGTATGATGGTAGGTTATCTCACGTGAAAATCTACCATACATCCTTCCCTTTCGTTCCGCATTCGAATAGAGTGGCGGAACTCAACGCCGCATTGTCTCTTACAAGAGCAAACAAATAATAAGACTTTTCGCTGTTAATGTTAATACAGCTTAAGTTATCCCTTTCTAATCGCTCACGTTAGGTACAGGGGGAGGCTAAATCGTAGTGTTCACTGAATATACTTAACAATCGGACCACTGCTAAGGATTCAGTATCAATTTTAAGTTTTGAAACGATTTTTTTTAAAGGAAATTCTTTTAGTTTAAGATTTTATTTAGATATAAATGCGTTATTTCAGGTAGTAGTGGCGTAACCGTGTCTGTTGTGCGTTCGATTCCCAGTTGAAGTACTCAATTACGCCGAGTTCGAAGTGCTCGTTTCTGGCAACTGGTTTCTGCGAGGCGTATCGAATATAATTATTTATTTTACTTAACGATGTAATATGGCAGGGTAGATAGAGGGCATACACTTCCGTTGCTTACTTTCCGACGTATTACGCGACATTGTATGTTTTATGGCGGAACTCAACGCTGCGCTTTGCCTCGTTAACAGAGCGAAGAAAAGTAAATATGAAATATTTCATGTACCTGAGTGGGAATCGAACCTGTAGCGTTTACAGTTGCACGCCTTAATAAATCACACAATCAGCATTAACAAGTTCTTTCAAATTATTCACGCGTATATTGTTTAATAAACAAAGATCTGATATTCTGAGAATAACACGTCTTTTTGTACACATGTTGCCGTACAGGCCACACACATTGTTACTTTGCTTACATTATCTTAATATTTTAATCTCACCAAGATTGAATCTGGTAAAGTACCAGATTAGTACAGTATTATATATTTATATATATATATATATATATATATATATATATATATATATATATATATATGTGTATATATATATATACATATATATATATATATATACATATATATATATATATATATATATATATATATATATATATATATATATATATATATATATATATATATATATATATATATATGTGTATATATATATACATATATATATATATATATATATATATATATATATATATATATATATATATATATATATATATATATATATATATATATTCCTACATAGGTTAGGGAGGTTACAGTGTCGTGTTTTAATACTAGGATAGGACAAAATGGATTTTCCTATAATATTTTCATAGTTCAAGCAATCAAAGTCATGAGCTACAACAATGACGTATTAAAGGTATATAGGCAAAGGTATCCACTTATATTCCTACGCGGGAAGGGCGATATGTGTAGAGTTGATATATTCCGTTCTTCACTTTCTGAATACAAACATTATAAAATTGTAGTCTGTTTGTCTAAACACCCATTGCTATGGAAATAGTGGTTAAATTTAAAAAAGTATTTTTAATTAAATAGTCAAATTATCGAAGGACATCGCTGTGCGCTACATTATATTACGCTATGATAAATAGGAGTGGAGTAACAACTTTCATATTAAAGGTCACTGTACCTACATCAATATCATGTATGTGTGATATATATATATATATATATATATATATATATATATATATATATATATATATATATATATATATATATAAACACAGACAGTATATGTATACACATTACCAATACTACAATAATATCATTATAAGTGCGTAAGTGTATTTGTCTGTCCATCACGTCGCAGCGGCATATTTACAGGAAATAAAAAATAATATATAAAACATATTTTTTAAGCGAAAACAATATCTGTTGTACTTACTACGTGAGGTATATAATATACAACTCGTCGATAAAAAGAAGAAAAATATAGAGCTAACTCATAATAAATAATCGAACGAACGAACGAAGTCCAAGCGGACGAAGCCACGGGCGGCCATATACTCATCCATGCAAAAAGATAGTTGTGGCTGCTAATTAGTTTGCTAACTTAATTAAGTTTTTTTAACTATCATTTCAGAATTTGACGAACAAAGGGGTCATAGAAGCATAAAATTATATTTTCTGTTATTTCCATCTTATAAAGTCGTTTCCATATATATATTTATCAGCTCAGAGTGAAGAAAAAATCTCTAATTTAGAGAATATATTGTACTGTGCGGAAGTGTATATTATCACTTTAAAAACGATAATAATATTAATTATATAGCACTCTCTCTAGACAAACGATTATTCTAAACAATTTTGTAAGAATCTACCTACAGAGATGCTAACAACAATTAATTTGTAACAAGCGTATAAGAATTTCGACGTAACTGGATAAGAACGTATGGCTTAATTGTTAAAGCGTTTCAACGGTTTACAAGAAGACGCGGGTTCGAATCCCGCTAATTTTAAATTTCTATCCGTTTTCTAAATTAATTATTTAAACTATTTCTGAGACTAGCCTAAACAAACGCACAAATAAACTTTTTTAAAATCAATGATCTTGATTCTATTACGATATTAAATACCATGTACTCACGTACATACAGACATACGCCAACCCGTTAAGGTACGTTTATTATAAATATAGGTAAAAGATATAAACATAAAAACGTTACTTAATAACTATGTATAGGTGTGAAATAGAAACGACTCTCAAATGACAGTAAAACCGTCTACTTCACGAGGTAGCTACAGAAGCTTGAAGGGCTTATCAGAAAATGATGATCACTAGCGTACGTCGTGAACTGTGGAAACCTCTACATTTTGTTCTATATCAGGAGTCGAGGCCTGAAGAAGAAATAATTATTTAATATTTTCATTCTTCGTTTTAGTAACAAGGCAATCCGCGGCTTTTAGTCCCGCCATTAAACACGCAATAACTCAAATTCGGCGGAAAGTGGGATACGGAACGGAGTGTCTTAGCAGTAGGTTCCCAAGTTCCCTCTGCCCACTTTGCCACGAGCGGGATACAGCGTGAAGATGAAAAAAATAATCAATCGGTAGTAGTCTGATGAAGCCTTTCATTAAGATATACAACTTAACTTCGGTATATAAAATCATACTTTACTTTCAAAACTTGTGTATAAGATATAATCTTTTCTTTTCCGTCCCACTTCCGTTCCCCACATTCCGCCGAATTTGGGACATTACGTGTTGAGTGGCGGTACTCAACGCCGCGCATTGCCTTGTTATCGGAGTAAAGAAACGAAAACATTAAATATTTAATTATAAATATTAAATATTTAATTACTTCGAGTGGGGACCGCTCGTGCCGCTGCCCTACGGTAGATCTAATTAGTGTTAAGACACTCCACCATACCGCTGAATCTTCGAGACAATGCAGAGCCGCAGAACCGCCTCACTTCGTTTACCAAATGAAAAAATGTAAACTTAATCGTTCATTCCAATTCCGTCGACCGAATTACTAAATAACGATAGGTTGTAAGTTTGAACTCCACTCGACGTAATAAAATATGTAATATTTTCATTTCCTCGTTGCAGTAACGAGGCAACGCGCTGCGTTGTGTTGCGCCTTTCAACACGCAACGCCTATAGAATTCGACAAAAAGCTGGGAACGGAATTATCTTAATGGGAACTGAGTGTTAACACAAGGTTCCCATCCCTCTGTTACCCTGCTATGTACCGGATACAGCGTGAGGGAAAAAATAATTGAACAGAAAAAATAATAACACAACTAACACATCAATAAAAAACTTACATTATATCAATTATACGGCAAAAAGCTGCTTTATAAAGAGCTTTATACGCGGTACCAGGCATTTCTTTTATTCCGAAATAGACAGCGCAGTGTTAAAGAAATGATTTCCACTTTCTGTTGCGCCGGTACTTAATAACAACTTTTACGAATACGTAGCCGCCGGCTTGGCAAGTAGAGTAAACGTGATTAATTTGCGTACGATCCGCACTGATATATGTATATATTTTAATGTTGAACTACAAAACGCGATTTTCCATATAGCAGTTTTCATAAAGGGAACCTAGGGTTAAAAGATTCTGTTCGATTTTGGAATTCATGAATCTTATTCCGAGAGGGTATGTTCCCAAAATCAGTAAATTTACAAGCTGACGCCGTTCCACTTTCACTACAGCATCAATACCTATATTTTAATATATTATTGTTTTCCTAGTTCAGATTGTTATACGTCTAAGGAAAGTGAATATTGGAAATTAAACTGAATAATAGTCGGCCTGTCATGATCAGTGATGAGTTCGATTCCCAGTCCATGAAATAAAAAGGTAAAAAGTTTGCCTCTTGCGCGGCGTTGAGTTCCGCCACTCCGCGAAACAGAAGTGGCTTAATACTAGGTTATCAAGTTCCGGTTATCAAGTACACCAAAACATAAACAAATTATTTTTTTCTATTTCATACAACAGCACATCAATCAAAAAACATTAAAATAAAACACAAAAACGATGTATATAATGCAAGTTTTACAGGAAAAAAATTTCACCATCTTAGAAGCCGTAGAAGCTTTCAGAAAGCCTCCCATTTCCAGTGTTGGGAGTTTACAGTTTACGAAAGAGTTGACAAAAACGAAGTCCGACAAGTATTAGACAGTAGGTACTTTGGTCCGCTAATGCCTTGTGCGCGATAAATATTTTATTTCACAAGTTGAATGAAATAAAATAGTGCCTATATAGCTAATGAGGAAAGATAGATTCAGACAGAGAGCTTTTGTTATAAGCATTTTTTTTTATTCTTTCACGCTGTATCACGCAGCTTCTCGCCCATAGCTTCAACACGTTACCAGAATTCCATTCCCATTCCCCGAGCGTGAATCTGGCCCACAACCATCGTGCTTACAATGGCTGGCTACTGCGCTAACGGTCTCATTATTATAATTTTCAATGTTAAGTAAAAGTATTGAACTATAATTTTGACAGTATTTGTTGTTACGTGTTATATATATGTATATGTAAAAAGGCCTGTCGTGGCGCAGCGGCACAAGCGTGACTGTAACCGACAGGTTCTGGGTTCAATCCCCCGCCGAGGAAATGAAATATTTAATAAATTTAAAATTTAAATATTTAATGTTTCATTTCTTCTCTCTGGTAATAAGGCAAAGCGCGTCGTTGAGTTCCGCCAATCAACACGCAATGCCTCAAATTCGGCGGAAAGTGGGGAACGAAAGTGGAACGGAACGGAGTGTCTTTACACTAGGTTCCCGGGTTCCCTCTGCCTACCCTGCCTCGTGCGGGATACAGCGTGAACCTATAAATAAATATATAGCATACCTCGACACAAATACCAAATGAAAAATTCATCGATTCCGCACATTTTCCATTAAAACGGAGTTAATTAAGGTGAATTGTCGAACATTTACCCAACTGCACTCGTCCGTGACGCCGAGTTGACAACTGACAGGCGGTAAGAGTAAGAATATTCATTATACTATGCATTGCGGCGGCGTCACCGGCCGAACTGATTACGTTCAATTTACCTATATACTTACTTCTTAAGCGTACCTCTCGGCTGAGGGAACCTGGGAACCTATTGTTAAGACACTTTGGTCCTATTAAGATTCTTTAGCTATACACTTTCCACCGGATTATCAAGAAATTGTGTGATGATTGGCGAAACTCAACGTCGGGATTTGCCATGTTGCGAGAGCTAGGAATATTATATTTCCTCCAGTGGGGATCGAACCCAAAACCTTGAAGCGCTTACAGTCGCATGTCTCTTCTCTCGTGCCATGTCAGACCCCCATATGTGAGACAAGAGAGCAATAAATTCTTGAAATTCAATTAAAATAGAATCCTTCATATTTGCCTCTGCAGGTACGTTTCAAGAATTTACTAATAAAATTCAGCGTATTTTATACGTTCTATGCACATATGAATTGTGTTAAAATCAGACATTTTTTGATCACTAACTAATACTATAAGTATTTAAAAGATAGATGTCGTCCTACAGTCGGGAATAATTTAAATTAACACTTGGCAGAAAGCTTAATTAATAAAATCACGGTGTTAAGTTCCGCCATGTGGTTATATTATAAGAAATAAATCAAATACCTCATTTATAATAAGAAAATCAAACTTTGAGAAAAAAACATTTCCAACAAAGCAAGACGCATATTTCAAAGTTATTAGCGCGTACCTAACATCTGTCAAGATACTGAAACAATCATAAATTTTTTTAGCACGTCGTGGCGCAGCGGCACATGCGTGACTGTAACCGACAGGTTCTGGGTTCGATCCCCAGTCGTGGAAACGAAATATTTAATATTTTCAATTTAAATATTTAATGTTTTCATTAAATATTTACTTCTTCGCTCTGGTAATAAGGCAAAGCGCGGCGTTGAGTTCCGCCTCAAATTCGGCGGAAAGTGGTGAACGGAAATGGGACGGAGTGTCTTAACACTAGCTTCCCGAGTTCCCTCTGTCTACCCTGCCTCGTGTGATAACAACGTGAAGCTAAAAAAAATGTATAGCTGTTAAAATTTAGAATATATTATTAGAAAATTTAATCAATATTATATTTAAATTACAAAATTACTCGTTTACTAGTACACATGAATTAACTAATTCTACTAAGACATATCGCGATGTTTACTTCCGCCACTGAACACAAAAAGTATCTACGGACATCAAACGGAAAGTCGACATCAAAATATTAATATCTTAACACTGGGTTACCCTACCTCGCCATATGCAACTACCCACAAATCTTAAAAAAAACAACAAAGATTATACATAAAACAAGCGACCCGCTGGCGCCTTCGCCTGCTAATTATAATATTATCTTTAAAATTAACTTTTTCATTTTCTAATCGAAGGCAACAAACACCAGATGGATGTAAGGTTGCCAAAATATAATAGTGAAAACATTTAAAAGGCTGGTTAGCCGTTTCTGAGATAAGCGCGTACAAACGCACAAACAAACAGACTAAGTACCTTATTTTAAGGCATATTACATTAATAAACGTCCCCTATTAAGATTGTTTCCAATATATCTTCCATGTACAGACAACGATCAGTTACAGATTTATTATAAGTATAGATAAAAAAAAATAAAAAAAAAACTTATAAAAGTAAACTATCGAAGCACAACAACCAAATTGTCCATTATTCGGAGTTACTGGGTGAAGTGATCTCAAAGTATACACATTCACTTATCATGTGTCACGACGCCGGCCAATCAAACCGACTCGCTTCACTCATTACGGCCTATTGATGCGTATTGCACTTTATGTACGGCGCTAGGGTGAGCATGACTTCACAAAGTTATCCCACGCGGCTTCGCCTGCTCATACTACATAAAATTATTTTTCTATTAGTGTAGCAATTTTCTCAATCAAATACAAGTATTTTTACTAATGCACCGATTGAAATAAAACAAATATTTAATCTTGAAAAAAAGTTAGCCAATGTACGATGGGTGAAAACTGCATTCAAACAGTGTCGGAACTCATCGCGATAATGTAAACGTAAATCAGAAATATCTATATATTTAAATTGAAAAATAATACTAAATAAGCTATATATGGCAAAAATATATATATATATATATATAAACATTTAAACTACTATTAAATTATAAAATAAATATAAAAAACAAAAAAAAACATCCTCGATTCCACGCAAGCTTGGTCACACAACACATCAATGATGCGTTAAGGAGCGGCTTTCGTAATAGATATCATCCGTACACTCATTACGTGTGGCTCAAACGATATTGAACCTCAATCCACCGCGACTGGGAACCAACTTGAACAACAACTAATACAGATATTAAATAGCCCTAAATGAAATAAGCTCAAAGATTACACTGTTTTGTAAATCTTAACTTTGTAATTAATTATATGTGTATGTACGTACGTGCGTATGGTGCAATTAAAATTAAATTATTTTCAAAAAGCTTCATTTTAGAAAAGCTTTAGCTGAAAGCTTTTCTGGTTAAGGTCATGGTGGCATAGTCTGAATATAAGGGCAATGGTCGTAAGTTGATTTCCCATTCGAAATTATTCAAATTATTTTCATTATTTATTCAGGGCAATATATAATATATTTATTCAGGGAAAACTGGGCAGTATGTGATGAACGGTGTATCTTAATACTAACTTCCGTCTACCTTTCTATGTCTGATAACGTGTAAAGCTATATATGCCTTAAAATAAATCAAGGGCAAATCTGAGAACTAAACCACATTTCTGCCAAAGCCCTTACGGACTAGTTGAAAAGCAAGCGCTACTCAATGTGCTACTTCATTTCAATAGAGGACTTGAATAAATGAGGCCATCTTGGCTCAGTTTGACAGTGTCTGTCTCAAGACGAGATGTATGTGGATTTGACTTCGAATGGAGCTTTTTTTTTTAATTTACTCGCCCTTTTAGACATGGCGCAGTTAGATTAAGGTTGGCCATACTAACTTGTATTAATTATAGACACTTCATATCAAGTTTGTACTCAAAAAATCATTTTTAATATTTCTGTTTCGCTTTATCTAAATATTTATTTTCAGCTTCACGCAGTATCTCGCACAAGGCAGGCTAGACAGAGGAAATTTGGGAACCTAGTGTTAAGATACTCCGTTTAGTTCCTCTCCTCTCACTGAATTTGAGGATAGGCGGATCAGTGCGCCGCGCGTTGCCTTGTAATCAAAGCGAAGAAATGAAAATATTTAATATTTCATTTAAGTTCAAGTAGAGATCAAACTCACAAACTGACGGACTTACAATTCGCACACTTGTGATTCTGCGCCACGACAGGCCACTGCAACCTTACTTTCGTTATTAAATTATAGAGTAGTTGGCGTAACACAACGCTGTACTCCACCTACATTACTACAAAACCAAAATAAAATCTACGAAACATCAGCGTCGAAGACATAAATCATACCCGAGAGAGCTAAAATTGGAAATATTTAATATAACGCTCTAATTAGAAACGGCTAAGCCCCGTCGTATAACACCACGGTCGATATGAATTTCCCTGACTGATTAGCCTTTACATTTTCTATCGTGAATGGACTTCAATATTAATTTGACCTAGTGCAGTGGAAATGAAACTTTTATTAGCTATAGCATATAAAAGCCTTTGTTCGTTCGTTCGTCATTGAGTGGAAGTTTGTCGCTAAGTTAGCTATAAAACTTACTTACATTAAGTACGGTCTTAATTTTATATGTATTCCGCAGATCGCGAAGTAAAGGGAGCTTGGGAAGTGTTAAGACACTTCCGGTTCACAATTTCCGCCTAATTTAAAGCATTGCGTGTTGAGTGGCGGAATTCAACGCCGGGCTGTGTCTTGTTACCATTGAAAAAAAATTAAAATAAATACAGTATTCGAGCCCACAACCTGATTTACAGTCAGTCTGCATTTACTGTCGCATGCACGCACCCCCGCGGCACGCGCCCTCATTTCACTCTATATATTTATTTCTTTTTTAATAATTTTGAACAATTCACATACATTATACAATTTTTTAAACAATCAACACCCGCACTAGTTTCTAAACTAAAACTTCTTACAAACACAATTTAAAAAAACCAATTCAATACTTGCAATATAAGCGCCTCAGGTATCGAAATGCATAACATTCAACTATAGAAACTTGCCTTTATTTATTTATTTTTCTATTTTTTTAACTTCCCTCTGTATCCCGACATGGCAGCGTAGGCAGAGGGAACTTGAGAACCTACTGTTAAGACACCCCGTTCAATTGCTCGCTTTCCGCCAAATTCGAGGCATTGCGTGTTGAGAAGTGGAACTCAACGCAGCGCTTTGCCTTGTTCGCAGAGTTCGAACACACAACCTATCGTTTACAGTCACACGTTTGTGCCGCTGCGCAATGACCGACCTCCTACTTTATAATAAAACGAGAAATTCCCACAAAAACAAAATTGGAATACAACCTGTAACGTCTACAGAAAATCGTGTAATAGCACAGCGCAATACATTCGCTGTTTAGTTTCTATTCTACTTGTTTGCCTCGTAATACCTGCCGCTGACGTAGCGGATATGCAAATACTTGCAATATCCCTTTCTAATCTATACTAATATTATAAGGTTGAGGTGTTTGTTTAGTTTGGCGCGCTTATCGCGGGAACTACTGGTTGGGATTTCGAATATCTTCTTGTATTGAACTGTCCATTTATTGGTGATTATTAACTAATATAACATATTATATCAGGTTAATCGTTCAGAGATACTGAAAGCTTTTGAAAGTGTCAATTATCATGTTTATATGTATATATTTTTCACGCTATACCCTGCTCATTGCAGAGTATATCACATATACTTTTTTCAATTCTATACTAAATTAAAAGACCGTTCCGTTTTATTTTTCACTAAAACTCTTAAAGCAATACTTACTGAGTGACGTAACTTAACGTCGCGCTTTGCCTCGTTACCAGAGCAAGCGAATTAAAATATTAAGCACTTAATCTTCTCATATACCTTAGTCAAATTTATATGCCATCTATTTATAAATATTTACTGTATTAGACAAAAATTTCGATAACACTGGAGGGGAGATCACGTATAACGTATGAGGACCCCGGGGGGCGTGTATGAATATTTTGATAACAGCGGAAAAGGTGAAAAATGAAAGGTATCAAATAAAAGAGGCCAGTGTTGCCGCAGGGACGCTTTGGGTTGTGGGTTCGATGCTCACAAAACGCCGCTCGCATATACAACGCTTCCAGAATCTGGCAGAAAGTTTTGATTATATGAGCAGAGTGTCTTAACACTATGCCCACCTAAAGTTTGTACCTGTACGCCACAACAGATTGCCAACTACCTTTCTAATAACTACAAAAAAAAAAAATCTTTGCTAAAACAAAAATACAGAAGAAAAACTATAGTTTATACGATACAAAATTGTCACACGTACGGCAAGATTAAATTCCCTTTTGCAAAATCTAGCGAAACGTATAGTGCATTTTAATCACGGCTCTTGAGGCGAAACGGACGTTGCATACGATGAATGATGAATATAAACAACTCATCACAATAATATTAGTGCCTCCTACCTGTTGTTATATATTTATTAAAAGTTTTTTTTTTGGTCTCTTAGCTTCACGCTGTATCCCGCATATGACGGGATAGGCAGAGAGAAACGTGTAAAAACACTCCGTTCAACATGTACTGGCCAAACTTTACGTGTAAAGGAGTACGGAGCTCAACGCCGCGCTTTATATCGTACGCAAAACGATGAAATTAATAAAATTAATTGTTCCTTCTATATTCACTAATCATAACAAAACTTATAACGAGATCTCGTTAAACCTCCATTTTTTTTGCAATTGTATAGATTCACTTTCAAAACACAGTCTTCCGACACAGACGTGTAATACAGTATATTAAAATAAAATAATATACAGTAAAAATCAGAAAAGAGCAAAGAGTAGAAAGGGCACGGACGGCCAATATCCCTGGAGTGTTTCATTAAATAACTAGCGACCCGCTCGCGACTTCGTGTGCTTGAATTCCACCCATTATGTTTACTAAACTCAATTACTTTTGTGTTATAAAAATATAATTACTTTTACAAAATATCTATCTTTTATATAAAAGCGCGTACGGAAGCGCAGATAAACAAACAAAAATCAATTAACAATCACAACTTCGAGCCCTTTTACTATTAAAAACGTCTCTGTAATATATATTTTCCATATATCTTCCATCCGCAAAGAATGATCAGTTACAGATTTATTACAAGTATAGATATTAAAAAAGGCTTTAAACATATTGAGTGCATTACTTACCGAGCGTTTTGAGGTCCAACGTTGCCGTCGTTGAAAGATGAACTGGCGGTGAGGTCCTTATCGGGTATCAGACCACTCTCCATGCCCAGCGGCGCTATGCATTGAGCTGGAATGAACAGCCAAAACGGTCATTTTTACACAATTAAAATATAATATATACAAGAAATAAGAAAAAAAAACATTTTAGTACACAATCACTTAGTTTTCCATATATTCAATTAAATCAATTTCGTTTTCATATATCAAGGAAAAATCTACATGGATTCCGTAGAAAAACATAAAACCCTAAGAGTATCAATTTAGCTGTCTGTCTTTGTGTCCGTCGCGTGGGTCGATATATTTTTTTCCGACCGACAGATTTCATTTTGCGTCGTCGGAAGTTAAAAAAATAAACAAATTAAACATCCACAAAAAATATATATATTACATTTAAATTAAACAAGTATAAAAAACATCGATCGGCATAATTAAGCGATACTATCATATCGTGGGCTTAGTTATAATTAAAAAGGCCGCGCTGTACTTAGTTATTACTTAATTGAATACTGGGGAATTGAACGTAAAGTGTATTAGTCCGGCACAGGTTAGTACTGAACAATAAATAACATGAGGCCTGCAGCAACACAAGCGTGCGATCCCCACTCGAGGAATTGATATATTTAATAGTTTTTAAAAGAACTCCGGTAACACGGCAAAGCGCGGCGTTGAGTTCCGCCACTCAACACGCAATGCCCCAATTACGGCGGAAAGCGGGGAAAGTGGATATTTAAAAAAAAAAAACTTATAGGGGACCCTTTATAAACGTAAAAGGGCCCAAAATAGTAAATTTTAAAATTGGTGTCTGCTTGTCTGTGCATTTACACGCGCTAATCTTAGAAACCACATTTGAACACAGTTTTCATTATTATATTTTCGAATCAGTTGCTAAAGTAACATCGATTTTAAATATTAATATCTAAAGAAAAAATAAACAAACATTTTTTTTATTTTTTTAGCTAAAATTGTAGTTTTCAATAGATATAGATATTGTCTTAAATGTGATAATTTTATTAGAACAAGAAAGTAATTGAGTAAATAATATAGTGTAGTTCAAGCGCTCGAAGCCGTATTAATATTACGTCTGAAAAGTCTGTATGAATTAGAAAAATCTTCTTGGCATTGCTTAGTTCATGTATCGAAGACCGAGAAACAACACACAGACCGAATATAATATTTAACAGTATTATGAAAACATAATTTAGAGCCCTGTTGATTTCGACACATACGACATTATTAAGTAGAATAAAAAGAGAACGAAGTGATTTACCACTAGCTCACTCCCAAAAATAGTTAGGAAAACACGAAAAATTGAAACAAAGCAATAAATAATACTAACTTCGCATATGTACACATAATCTTAAGCACTGTACAGACAACTTATTCAAATTTATATATAATAAATAGCAAGAAACAATGATACACAAATTATAAGCACTCACTCAGCTTCACGCTGTATCACGCACATGGCAGGTTAGACAGAGGGAACTCGGGAACCTAATGTTAAGACACTCCGTTCCATCGCCGTACCCGACTTTCCGCCGAATTTGAGGCATTGGGTGTTGCAAAATAATAAACAAAAAGCGTAAAAACCTGCTACATTTTCCAATATAGAAGTTAGTAACTATAAATTTAATTATTTAAAACACCTTCAATAGAGAAAATTTTAATAACATAGCTAAAACCACAGTAATGAACGAAAAAACCGGCTCACGATCAAAAAAACCGCACTCAAATAGAATCATTCATTCAGGATACACCACCACCCTACATAATACCACTTTTTGCGTTGGAGAAGTTAAAAAAAAAAAGTTGTCAAAGTTTTACAAAGCCTCTCGCTGTATCTCGCACACGGCAAGGTAGGCCTAGGTTTAGGGAACTTGGGAACCTTTGTTTCCCACTTTCCGCCAAATAGAAATATAACAATATAAAATTTAAATTATGATTTTCAACGTAAATTTCCAGTCAGAATATCATTGAAACGTTCCCCTTTAGCTGTGTATTAACAGATTAACCACAAATTACAATGATTAAGCCCGATCGAACATCGGCGGCGATGGCTTTCAAATGACTACTGTACTTTCGATCGGCTACGTTTAATATTTCAGAAGCACATTTATGTTTATTTCGATATACATTTTTGTCTGTTTGTAACGGGATCCGACTATAAACAAGAGGATTGTATGTTAGATTCCGATTTGGCGGAAATTGTTTTCTCTGTTGTGGTTTGGAAGCACGGCGTTAAGTTCCGCCACAAATTTGGGACGCAATTGTTACGAATTTGAATAGAAAGAATGAAGATTCATTACCAACGTTCAACGAACACTCACTACTCCCATTACCGACCATTATCAACCAATAAATATCAATCAATCAACCAGTCAACCAAAACACCTGTGCTATATTCTAAACACGAGCACAACATTCGTGAATCGATCGGCGCACGTCAAAAAGAAATAATTATAATGCGAACTGCGACGGCGTCACTTATATTTTTAAAATAACGATAACATCCTTTGAGATGGCGACGGCGGAAGGCGATGGTAGCTACAAAAGAGTGTACTTGTACATTACATATATGTAAGTACATATAAATATATACACATATATATATACAATACATATATTTTTCTCAGCTTTACGCTGTAACCCGCACATGGCAGGGTAGGCAGAGGGAACTTGGGAACCTAGTGTTAAGACACTCTGTTTCATTTTCACACCCCAATTTCCGTCGAATTTTGAGGCATAGCGTGTTGAGTGGCGGGACTCAACGCCGCATTTCACCTAGTACCAGAGCAAGAAATGAAAAAAAATATTAAATATTTAAATTGAAAATATTTAATATTTCATTTCCTCGAGTGAGGATAGAACCCGCAACCCGTCAGTTACAGTCACACGTTTGTGTCGCTGCGCCACGACAGGCCACATATATATCAATACATATATACTCTCTGTATACGGTACTCGCTGAATTGACAGTGATACGCTTTGCCACACAGCACACTTACAGAGCTGTTGTGCGGTATTGTAAATTCAATCAAATTTGTGATTGAATTGAAAAATATTTTTAGATTTTATCGTTTTTTATTTTATTTAGCTTCACGCTGTAGCCGGGGAGGGTAGATAGAACCAGAGGGAACCTAGGAACCTCACTGATGGGACCAATTAAGGGCCGCGCTCTTGCCTCGTTTACCAGAAGTAAGAAATAAAAATATTAAAATATATACAACAAAAGAAATAAAACATTCAACAATGAAAATATTACTAAGATATGTAAACATAAGTAAATTTATATTAAACAAGAAAGGGCTAACTAAGCAAAGTGAAAGGTCTCGAGTTCAAGTCACACATTTGGCGGAAAGTTGGGAACGGAAAGGAGTGTCTTAACACTAGGTTGCCAAGTTCCCTTTGCTTACAGCTACGTATACGTGAAGCTACTCTTCTTAATAATGCTATACCCAATAACTTTCATAAATAACCACACACAATATCATATTCGGTTGTTAAAAGTTTATCATAATGAGTTTACAAAACTTTCTAGGAAGCACACGAGTAATATTCTCCTAATGGCTACGTTCTTTTTTCTTCTATTTTTAAACGTGCGAAAAGACATTTTGCAAGAATATATAATTGCAAAAACACATTATCAAAAGCGAGATAAAATATGTAAAATAATTATATACTTTTTGTTACATTAATATTTTCTTACAAAGCTCAGCTCTCAATTGAATTTGAAATTATAATATGAATAGTATAAAAAGCTTTCGCATACAGCAAAAAGAACTATAAAAATATATATAGTGATGTTAACTTAATAAACAAGAAGTTGTTCGTTATTCACTTTCTTGCAGTTGTAAAATGCAGATTTTATTCAAAATACATCCCAATCGAGACATTCCGCTTTCCGCCCAAACAAATCACGATAAAAAACATATTTAATATCGAATATCGAAACTTAACGTCGCGCTTTATCTTGCCAAAACAAAAAAAGACCCAAATGTGTATCGAACCCACAAACAATGCGTGTGCAACTAAAGCTGACACTGCACTATAATCACATTAACCTTTCCCTTTAATCGAGACCAAGGGTCTCTAAAATATTATTAAACATCAAAATTACAAGTAAATTACACACTCTAATACAAAAGAAAACAAAAAGAAACATTCCACTTGTCATACAAAGTGTTGCATTCAATTGGAAACTACATACATACATACATACATAGAATAAAATATAACTATTTATGCCAATCAAACAGTTCAGACCAATTAAACATTTACTGAGAAATGGCTCGCCTCACCACACACAAAGTGTCACATTAGATACGTTACAATATTTGAATCCGTCTCACGAGTACACTAATATGATAAAACAGAAGTGTTTGTTCGGTTGTACGCGGAATCTTAGGAACTGCTGGTTCATATATTTGGTCATCGCTCGCCTCGGGCACTTAGAACGTGTCATGTGCCAATAAACTTATAGCTACAGCTCATTACACGCTAGCAAAGCTTTTATCTATATAATATTATCTCAATTTCCTTCCTTGTTTCTGACATTAGATGTTTAATTTAATACTAAACTTTATTTAACGAATTTAAGAAATTTCAAATTCATGTGTTTATAAAGATGTTATTTTATTGTACGTATTGAGTTTGTTCTTCTTTAAATAATAACATTAAAAAATTAAAGAAAAGCATAAGCAAAGTAAACATTCGCATAAAGCTGATTTTAAAGTAATAGACATTCGCATAGCCACAGTAAATATATATTTTCTTATAAAAACAATAGCACAGATAAATTAAGAAAAATAGCTTCCTGAGGTTTAATTTAGTTTCTCCTAAATTTATAATACCATTTATTTTCAAGATATTTTCTTAAATGGCGGAACTCAATTCTGTACTTACTCTTATACCGGAGCGAGAATTTGAAAATAATAATCATTTAATTTCACGTGTGAGAATCGAACTCACTCACTATAGCGTACATAATCGTCGTTGGTAAACTGCGCCACGACGGCCATAATAAACGAGTATACGTTCAAATGTATAGAACTTCAAAAGCCTAATGCTTAAGGCAATCCGTTCACCACTTTCCTCTTTAAAACGTAAACATAAACTAAAATAAACCAGAACCATAAAAGTCAATACTACTCATATGGAAAAGTCCTTGGAGCTTTTAAACCACCACTATGAAGAAAGCTTTTAAATAAAAAAAGCACACTCAAATCGTTTGACTAATTCAGTAGCTAAAATGACACAAACATACGAACAAGCCAAACATGTAACACTTTTCTTCTTGCGTTGTGACAAAACAACATTAATCAATACACTCCCCTGTTGAAAAGTAGAATAATTTCATAAGAGCTAAGACGTCTTATATTATATAGTAAATACGTATTTCCGTGCAATGTTTTCCTTTCCTGTAGCCCGGTGCCGCGTTATACATTTAAAATTAAATATTTGAGACGAGTCGCCTCGGTACCCACCTACAGTGGAGGCACGCAACACGCAAACCGCCAAGAATCCGATTACCTTGAGATGCTAACTAAAATGTCTTCAACTAAAATTGAACAAATTCATAAATACATAATTTAATTATCATTTTTCCAGAAAAAAATATACTTTCACTCTCTTTCCTGCTTAACGTGATAAGGAGAGGGAACCTGAGGGAAACTGGGCAACGGAGTACTTAACACAAGGCTCCCTTTGCCTACACTGTTAAATGCGAAATAAAGTGTGTATCTAATGACCATATCGTCTTGGCAAAACATTATTAACTCTTATGGTATAACAGAGGTGTTACAAATTGAGTTTCATAGAACGCCCAACGCCGCGCTTTGCCACGATCTGGTATCAAGAAATGAAAATATCAAATAGTTCATTTCTTCGTGCCGGGATCGAGCCCACACTCTGCCGCGTTTAACTCCGAAATATTTCCGAAAAAAAAAAAAAAAAATTATACAAATCATCTTTTATCTTGTTCTCGTGTACAAAATCAATTCATATTTAATAACATAAAGCTGAAAAGTTCGTTTGATTGAAAGCACAAAGCTCAGAAACTACTGACTCAAATATATTTTTTCTACCCACTGCCTCTGCGGTCACAGTTGCCTCCATATACAAGTTTAAACCATAGTAAATTTAAATTTAAAAAGCGTATAAAAATTTTGAACGTACCTGGATTTGAACCTGCGCCTCTCAAAACCGTCCCTAGGCGTGGATTCAAATCCTACTACGTTCAAAATTTAAATAAATGAAATAACACTTTAAAAAATTGTAAAAACAAGTTTAAACCATTCCGTTTAGCCGAGCAGGCGAAGCCGCTGATAAAAGCTAGTGTATAAAAAGTCTAATACATTCTAACACCCGTTATTTCCGTGTGAAGACAGATTATTTATAAAAAAACACGCTATATAAAAAGCTTTTTTATCGAGAATCAAAAACCAGAATGAATATGTACCGAGCTTATCAGGTTTCAACAAAAAATTAAACAAAAACAATAGTGAAATTTTCATAAATCGTCATGCGATGTTCTCATTGGGCATGTAACTAATGTAAAGAAACAAAATATATAATTATTTTGCCAGAAAGAGGTCAGTCATTAGTCAATGTATCGGCATGGAATACTTTGTATGTACAATATCGGTGCGCGTGAGTCAGTAACCAAGTCAGTATGCAAGCTTGCATACATAAAAGTGCGATTTTTTTTTATTCATCTCTTAAAGAAACAATGAGGCCTTTCGTGGCGCAGGAGCACGAATGTGCGGCTCTAAATAGATAGAAATAGTTTATATTTTCATTTCCTCGCCTTGGTAACGAGGGAAGCGGTGGCGTTGAGTTCCGCCACTCAAATTGACCTTAAATATTTGACGGAAAGTGGGAAACGGAAGTGCATTAATATTAGGTTCCTAGGCTTTCTCTGCCTACCAAACTTCAATGACATTCGAGAGAGAATGAGAGAACAACCACCTCACAACCAAAAAGTACTCGAAATATTGGTTGGTGCGAGGGAAATTGAGTGTGTTAACACTAAGTTTCCTATATTTAATATAAACAAATTATTTTCTTTAACGACTGAAATTTATCTAGAATAAGCAAATATATTTAGTTTTATGGAAAAGACCAAGGCAAACTTGTGACGTACTGTGCGGTTAAGAAATTAGGCGCCAGGTACCACGTCAAACAGTTCTCCAGAACACACCCCGTGATAAATGCGGTAGAGAACGCGTAGTGGAAATACGTCTATTTTTTCATTTTCTAGTTTAGTCTCAGTCGTTACAAAAAACATTTACTCAATCTGGTATTCAACCCCACAACCGTATCATATACATCGCACGTTTGCGCCGCTGCGCCACGAAGGTCTCGATACTTACCCTATTATACTGGAAAAAGAGTGAAGAAACAAGGTCCAGAAACTCAACTTTCTATCTGTCTCAATGTTATATTCCTACAGAACCGAAAACAAAAAAAAAACAAATTCTCTGGAATCGAACAACCACTCACAGTAGACACTTTCTAATTACTAAACTATGTTAGCCTTATATTATACCGTACGTATCAGATATAGGCGTTCGATGCAAATTTGTTTATATTTAAATGGCGTGAAGAAACAGAGGCGGTTCGGTTTGCGCAGCGTCTTACTTTGTAGAAATGTATCGTTTCGACATCCACACTACTTGCTTTCAAGCCGCACCGCTCAAAGGGATCTTAGATTTCATTAGAGGAAATTGTGTTATTTAATATTGCTTTTATGTTTAACTATAATATTTATACAAATAAATGGGGATAGCAAGACCAACATAGCGCGGCGTTGAGTTCCGCCACTCAAATCCTATGTCTCCAAGATAGGGCTAAATCAAAAACTGCCTGCTTTAATTACTTGAAGGACAATGTAAAATCAGAATGGACTGATTTATTACTGCACATTCTAACATAAACAAGAACGAAAGGTGCACTTTTTTCAGCACTCTATCACGAATATGGTCAGTAAGTAGAGGGCACCTGGGAACATAGTGTTAAGACACCCTTTGCCCTGTAAGACACTTTTACTACTTACTTACTCTGCCGAATCAGGCATTGCGTGTTGAGTAGCAGAACTCAACGCCGCGGACAGCTTTGTTACCAGAGCGAAGAAATAAAAATATGAAACATTAAATTTCCTTTAGTGAACATCAGATGCGCCACGAATTCAACTAAATGAACATAAATAAATAATGAAAAAAACAAAACGTCTATACACATTTCACTTGCGAGTTGAAAGCGCTACTTAAAGTTCATTAGAAACCATTAACCAACATAATTGGACGAACATTGATAACTCGCCGGCGAGTATTATACAAGCACATCGATTAGAGGCAACGACGGAAGCTCGTTGACGGAAGCGCTCAGACTTTTTCTTAGAACGGCACTTTTAGTGCAGGTGTCGAGATGTTATTGAATTGAGAAGGCTTAATGACATTTTAATTTAATTGATAATTGGTTTAATATACATAAATGTATATACTAATATTATAAGTTCAGCTGGTCGTGTTGGCTGATGGCATGAGAACTGTACAAGTAAATACTTGATCAGAATTCTCAGAATGGTATCGCAAACTCCTTACGCCATATTTTTTATGTATTATTGTAATTCTTTTTTTTTTTGTAATATAGTTTCTATCGACAAGAGTATGAAATTTTGTTCAGTCGTTCATTAAAATTAGTTTAAACTTAACTTTGTACAATTTTTAAAAGACCCTTAACTTTTAGCTTTGGTTTTATAAAATCACAAAGGGTTAAAAAAAAAGTAACGACAATTTAAAAAATTTAGTTCGACAAAATTGGTACAAATTATATAATTATATATTCATTAAGCTGAAATTTTAGTCTTAAAAGTAAGATAATGTTATTAGAACAAGAAAGTACTTGAGATTAGTAAATAAAATAGTAATAATAATTGAAGCGGTCGAGCTGCGGGCAAGCTTTAGCTTAGCTGGCTGCCTAGCTCGTATAAAGAAGCGCGGCGTTATATTACGTCATTCAACCCGCGAATTCCCTTGATATATGTCCCACAGTAAAAAATATGAGAGAAAAACCCATAAAACATTTTCCAAACAACAAGCAAACAAACAAAACAAACGAATTCGCAACAAAGTAAATAATGAAAACTATCTCTCGGCTCATTTAATAGTAATTAAAACTTATACCTTTTGCCGCCGACTGTGTGGACCACCTGGCTGATAGTAAACAAACCATCCCCATATACACCTAGGAACCTAACAGCGAAATTATTTGGACGTGTTTTAGTTAAGGAACGTGGAAATGTTGTAAAATAAAGCTCGGGAACAGTTTTAAGCTTTTAATCGCGATAAATTAAACTTTTGAAGCCACCGTGGAACGGAGTCATAGCGTTCTAGAGTAAATGCGACGGTTATGGTTATGGGTTCGATGAACAAAACGCGGCGTTAAATTCCGTCACTCAACGAACGATAACTCAAAAATGGGCGGGAGTGTACTTGGTTCCTACCATGCGGCAGACGTGAAACCAATAAGATCGATAATAACACTGTAGCAGAAGAATAATTTGAAATATGTGACAAATATATTGTATCTAACGAACATAAAAAAAGCTGAACAACTTAACATATAATACACATATTCAACATTACTGTCTTTTCTTCTTTTCATTTGTGTATAACTCTCGGCGTTAGATACGCCGCATTTTATTCCATCAGGCCCAGTTTCGTGATATATACCGCACATGGCAGGGTAGGCAGAGGGAAATTGGGAACCTAGTGTTGAGACACTCCGTTCCACTTCCGTTCCCCACTTTCCGTCGAATTTGAGGCATTACGTGTTGAGTGGCTGAATTCAACGCCGCGCTTTACCTTGTTACTGGAGCGATGATATGAAAACATTAAAATTTATTTCCTGGAGTGAGGATCGAACCCACAACCAGTCGTTTACAGTTACACGTTTTATACAGTTAAAGATAAATAAACATTAATATTAGTCATTTAATCAGCATGCAGTTGAATCATAATCATAAAGGATAGAACGCCGATAGTAGGAACAAAAGTGCAGTACATTGCCTACAAAGCCTACAAGATATACAATTAAATGCTTGCAAAAACCTATTTCAAATAACAAACTTTCAATAGCAACTTACGTCACCAATATATAATAACGCTAATAAACTATGCTAGCTATTCGCTATCGTCTTTCAAAGAAACGTAATAATAATAAATATTTTCATTTCTACGATCTGGTAACGAGACATTGCATTGGAAGAATTCAATGTCTCCGTTTATCCCTTGATACCAGATCACCCTTGTTACTCTACACGCAATGCAAACTCTGGGGAAAGTGGGAACGGAACGGTGTGTCTTAACACTATTTTCCTAATTTCCCTCCGCCTACCCTGGCCACATGCGGGATACAGCGTGAAAAAAACTGAAATATTCAAAAGAATTCTAAAAAGTTTAATGAGGAACGCGGTTAAGGAGATCAATGCACACGAGATTTAACTGTATAGTGTCATCTACATATCATTTTCAACGGACAAATGGCACACACTTAGTAAGGAGTGATCGTGGCCTGGTTTTGTGTAAAAACGAGCTTAGCTTGTAACTGACTTGTTGAATATTTGAAAACATCACCTAATAAACACTTGTTACATAAATGGAATGACTTTTATATGTGTTCATTGACTGTGATGAATGTTTAAGGAAAAAAAGCATGACAATGATTTTGGGTTCATTCAAACTCGGGGAATTAATTATTTTAATGTGTCCATCCTAGCGAGAGGAGAGAAAAGTAACGCGGAGTTTAGTACCGCCAATCAACACAGCGACAGAGCTCGAAAGAAAATATCTTGGCATTGGCATTAACTTCTTTCTGCCTACTATAGAAAATAGACCCGGAAGATAACAAACAAGACTTATGCCTCATATTAAAACAAAGTGAAAGAGACAGAGACAGCAGCCTCACGTACATGACATGGGAACCTGGGAACCTAGTGTTAGTCCACACTTTCTGCTAAATCAAGACGCTGTGTATTGAGTGGCAGAACTGTAATCCGCGCTTTATCTCTTTACCAGAGCGAATAAATAAAATATAAAAAATAAAATTTCCTCAAGAACATCGAACCCACAGCCTGTGGCGATTTGAAACGTTTTTGATAATAACCTATTCCATATAAATATTTCTACTGTAGACACTACTAGTAACATATAATAAACGTACATACATCCAACATTACTGGATACAAAATTGAAATTATGGCTCTGGGTATATAATTTAGGACATGAGCTTTTTTCGAGTACGCAAGCTAGCGAAAGCTTTGAAATTTTTCCTTCAAAAGCCTTTAAAGAGACAAAATATTAGTATGTATTATTTTTATTACCATTTTTTTTTTTTGTAAAAAGAAATGTTTGCGCTGCAATGAGCTCGAGAGTTTGTTTTAAAATAACATTATTTAACAACTGTTAGACTTTGTAGTGTGTATGTAAAAGTAAAGTTGTTTTTATTTCTATACAAAATTTCTATACAAAAATCCCACACACACTAACCTGTCTAATATGAGACATTGTGTGTTAACCGACGGAACCTAACGCCGCTCACTATATGTGAATCCACAACTAGCACACTTATACATACTCACACCACAACAGCATCAAAACTATTAAAAGCTATATGATTTAGACATATTCTCCTAACCTGCCTCGACAATGAAAACAGCCCTATTATCGTGCATCCCTTAATTTTTTTCCAAATCTACCTCACCAAGCAAAAAGAAATATCCAACTACCCCCAATACTTTATTCAAGAGGCTTAAGTGCGACTTCAAAGAACGGATGACATTTAAGAAATGTCACTTACAAACTGAATCCACCACGAACGGGTGGAGCGGAGTTAGTTTCTGTAACCTATATGTATTATGCATTTATGTAATGGCTTCCTCTTTTTAATATTACTTTAGTATACTTTCTTTTATTTTCTTTTTAACTTCAGACTGTGTTCCGTACACAGCAGGGAACGAAGAGGGAACATGGGAACCTAGCATTAAGACACTCCGTTCAGTTTCACACTTCCCGCCCAAATTTGAGGCATTGTGTGTTGAAAAGCGGAACTCAACGGCACTTTTTGCTTTGTTAGCAGAGCGAAGAAGTGATCATAAATATTTAATATCTTCGTATGAGCATCGAACCCACAACCTGTTGCACTTACTGTCACACACTTGTGCCATTGTGCCACGACAGGCTTAAAGTTACTAAGTCTGTTAAATGTTTTTTTATCAAGATATTAGAACTGTCGTAGCACAGGAGTTTAATTCATTCGAAGAAATGAAATATTTTATTTAATATTATAATATTTCTTGCTATGGCTATTACGCAAAGTACGGCGTTGAGATCCGCCACTTAACACACTGTGCCTCAATATGGGGAAAGATGAGGGACGAAATTATATCAATAGAAACGGAGTGTCTCAATACTAGGTTGTCAGGCTACCCTTAAATTTGATATAAAATTATAATTTATATAGAAACTAGTAGCTATAAATACATTTGCATGAAATCGTTTTTCAGAATCGTATCCACATCGATCGGGTTTCCAATGTCCAAATTAGTGGCGCTATGCCACGAGGGTCTCATTAATTTAAAATTAAAATCATCATCACATCAATATAAAATACACGATAAAAAAAAAAAAACTATTTACATACTAAAACGGAATTTCCTACAATAATATATTACAATGTAACGTAAAACATCATAAGCCAGCTATAATTCAAACTGCTTGTACATGCGCAGGCGCATACACTCTATCAACATTCGCACTCCTATCCGGTGACAATCGTATAAGTAAAGCTGGTTACATTTAAAATTCATCGAACAGGCCCTTCTAGGACAGTATAAGGCGCCGAAGACAGATTAGTATCGATCACTGGTGCCGGTGTTCATGTAAAACACACGTGAGGAAAACAATAGCAGAGATAAACTATCAAACGGCATTGTTATGACGTGTTCATTTAGATATTAAACAATATGATGTTGGAATTTTATTATTGTTATACTTGAAATAACATTCTTTAGCGAGCTGGAGTAAGTTAGCTATTAAAAGTTAGTATAAAAATTTCAAAGTAGCGGAATCGGTTATTTTTTAATACATTTTCTAAATAAATATTTAAAGGTACAATATTTTTTTTTTTAAATATTTTGTAAACTAAACACTACAGACGCGTAGTTCGTACGTTTTTCAACCGCCAACGCATAAAGAGATGTGTTATACGTTTGAAATGTCTGTGTCTATCTATAGCACCTTAACTACTGAATGAATAAAACGTAACGTGGATTATTATTTTTTTATATCGAAAGCCTATGTTGAAAGCTTTATGAAAATCAGATAATCTGTTGAGCATCAAGCACCAGCAGCCATGAATTTCTTTTTGTTTATTTTAAATTTTGATTCTTCATATCAACTTTAATATCTATTAAAATCATACATTGTAACACCTATTACAAGTATAATATAATTTTATCTACTTTTATAACACCAGGTTGTCCATTACTAATTAGATGGCACAATTCAAAAGTCAAGTAAAGAAAAGGCCGAGGCCTGTCGTGGCGCAGCGGCACAAGAGTGTGACTGTAACCGACAGGTTCTGGGTTCGATCCCCAGTCGAGGAAATGAAATATTTAATATTTTCAATTTGAATATTTAATGTTTCATTTCTTCGCTCTGGTAATAAGGCAAAGCGCGGCGTTGAGTTCCGCCACTCAACACGCAATGCCTCATTCGGCGAAAAGTGGGGAACGGAAGTGGAACGGAGTGTCATAACACTAGGTTTCACTCCCGTTCCCTCTGCCTACCCTGCCTAGTGCGGGATACAGCGTGAAGCTGAAAAAAAAAAAAAAAATAAAGAAAAGGTATCTCCCCACATCGCAACTTATAATTATTGCGTGAACACACTCCACCGCCGTTACAATCGTCTTGGCGTCGAGCAAAAGCGTCTGTAATGAAATTTCATCATTTCATAATTCTCCATCTCTTAACAATATGTTTCTTATGCCCATTCGTTTTATAACTGCTTTATTCTACTATCTATATATCGAATTTAATGCAATCCATAGTAAAATCTACTAAAAAAATAACAAATAATAATGCTTAAATGCATAATAACAAGATCAAAACTGAAATATGATTAAAATAATCAGGTGTGCCCCACCCCATCAACACCCGTTGTGTTCAGTGGAAGAACATTTCAGGTCAAATGCAAATACAATTCGCTTTTCGCGTGTCTCGGCGTTCAGACCGCGCCGGCTGTCCGAGTGGCGGTCAGCTCTCGCCGCCTCCAGTCTCTACACCGCCTGCACCCGACGACAAATCGCAAACGTCATATAATCACTTCTGAATATTAATAGGCGTGTATAAATAATCGTTCATTATAAAATATTCCGATCCACAAGCTCTCAAACTTCGACTATAACAAAACGGGCGGCGCTCATCTGGGCCCGCACCCGTGTCGGAGTGAAATCGAACGTGCAATTAAAAAACTTACCTCGACCGTATAAATAAATAAGGTAATGATAAATTTATAGAGTGCGTAAAGTTTGAGAGGCGGCGGGCCGGTGCGTGCCTACGCCGTTGCGTGACGTGTAGCCCCGTATAATGAATAATAAACAGCGCTGGCGACTCGCTCGCTCATACTCTGCGTGTACATCCACAATCGACAACGGCCAGTCATATTTTTAACATGAAACTATTGGATGTCAACCTGGAGGCGAGCCAGCCATCCCGTTACCTGGAGACGCGTAAATAAGCTTCGGGGCCCAACGCGCTCCGCTGTGTACGTACACAGCCATGAAAAACATGTCCGAGAAAAACGTTTTACAACTGAAAACACTTTGCGTGATGTCGCCCCGACTATTATTTTAATTGCTTTCATTGTGCGCTAGAAGGGGTCGTTTACATTTTGTATTTCTTTTAAAATTTACAGGATCACAAATTTCAGTGGAGTGGCGCCTCTTATCGATTAGCGCGCCGTCCCTACGGTACTTCGGTAATGACTTTCGAAACTATTCAATACATACATACATACCGATAGATATAATTGTAAATATGCTTATAATTACACGCCCCGAAGATCGATATGGGAGCCGGCCGAGTAATGGACGCTCGTAAATCGTGCTTTAGGCGATTCCGATCGTCCACATTTTAACGACCGAAAGACATTTTTTTTTACTTTTTCTCGAAATTGATACGAGTCGAATAATAAACCGCCGCAGCGTAATATGGCGGCTTCCACGAAAGCTTTTATACCTCGTACGTGCAGCTGGGAATTCGCAAAATTTAGCAACGAGCTTTGCCTTGAGCTTATTTATATGAGGCGGTCACTTCCGTTTTCATTCTTTAAAATCATGATCCGTGACTCGTCACGCCATTGTCGCCGCGGTACGTGGACTGTATGTGAACTACTGAACCTCAGCCCGAGTACCTGACCTTCCGATTGTGTGCAATAAACTCACTTTTAACGTTATCAGATAGCACAGTAGGCACAAGGGAACCTGGGAGCCCAGTGTTAAGACACTTGCGTTCCCCACTTTCCTCCGAATTTGAGGCTTTGCTATTGAGTGACGGAACTCGACGCCACGTTTAGTCTCTTTACCAGAGCACAGAAATTAAAATAGTACATATTTCATTTCTTCAAGTAATACAAGCTGGCAAGTGTCATAACAAAAACTTCAAAAATCAAGAAATTCAAGCAACCCCCGATCAATGGATCAAATGTATAAACTTTCAAGTAACTCACACGAGAAGCGTTCTCAGTTTTCATTGAAACGTAACAAGGCAAAGTGCGAACACTTGGTGAAATTTATAATTCTTACTATAACTTGATCAAAGTGAGGCACGACGACGTCCAGCGCTGAGAAGTTTCTAATTAAATATTAAGGCCGTCCGTACAGAGTTGGACTGACCGTCCACTTACTAACTAACAGTTACTTACATTTTCTACTATTTCTCTTTTATTTTTATATGTTTTTTTAGGAAGTTTTTAGGGGTTCCGTACCTCAAAACGACACAGTAGCCATTTTTGGTCGTCTGTCAAGAGATCAAATTCCTTGGAGCATTGAAAAATCAAGCTTTCAAGTCAACGCTGTCAAAAGATACTAACAAGCTGTAATGCATAGCTTTTGCTTCATTTTGTAAAATATCATCGCGAAATCCATACCTATATGGTACTTCTCGTGTATACAATAAAATTTGTTGACTTGAATAAGTCAAACACGTACCCCGTTGACACATTTCTGAAATTAGTAAGGAACACTCGTTGGGAGCGTCCGACTCGCGCTTGACCAGTTTCTTATTTTTGTAGAAAAAAAACAACCTTATACTAACACTCCATTCTTTATACTTTACCGATCTAACAAAAATTACGTATTCCGTTACCAAACTCACTTTCACTAACCAGACGAGGTAAAACGAAAACATTTACAAATATAAACACGTCTTTTAAGATAATGAATATTTTGTTTCTGTATATCATTTTGCGTGTACAATAAAGATTGTTTTTTTTCAGTTTCTCGCTGTATTCCGCTAATGCCAAGGTAAGCAAAAAGAACTTTGGAACCTAGTGTTAAGACACTCTGTTCTATTCCCCACTTTCCATCAAATTTGAGACATTGTATGTTCTGTGGCAAAACTCGAATGCTTGTGCCCTTACGCCAAGACAAGCCTTTTATAAAGAATTTATTATTAGGTCTGTCGTGGCGCAGCGGCACAAGAGTGTGACTGTAACCGACAGGTTCTGGGTTCGATCCCCAGTCGAGGAAATGAAATATTTAATATTTTCAATTTAAATATTTAATGTTTCATTTCTTCGCTCTGATAATAAGGCAAAGCGCGGCGTTGAGTTCCGCCACTCAACACGCAATGCCTCAAATTCGGCGGAAAGTGGGGAACGGAAGTGGAACGGAGTGTCTTAACACTAGGTTCCCGGGTTCCCTCTACCTACCCTGCCTCGTGCGGGATACAGCGTGAAGCTATGATAATAATAATAATTATTATTACTATACCTGTTATTATCTCTATTAAAGATTGAATGAACCGATTTAATTCAACATAAATAGTTAAATATCAAGAAAAATAGTTAGACCAAAGAATCATAGTTACAACATCAACTCAAAAAAAAAACTGATATTATATACGTTTGAATAGATATGTTTGTGATATGAACAGGCGAGTGGCGACGTAGTTTTTTAATGCCCAAAAAGGCATCTTCACGCGTTTTCCCGCACAGCAGGATAAATACCAAGTGTTAAGACACTTCGCGCCTCACTAACGCCAGGCTTTGTCTTGTTTTATAGGAACAAAAAACAATACAATTATTTCCTTAACAATCAGAAACTATATCACGATGTCTGTTGAATATGTTTTGACACAAACTGGTGAACGACCCGAAACAAAATGCATTTAGTTAATTATACACATATTGGCCTTTACGTGAAAAGTTCACACTTAACGCTCGTTACAATGGAACAGGGAAATACTAAAGAACTACCTCATTGAAATATTTATGGACCAATGAATATCAAATATCCACGTGCTTTTCACAATTCATCGCGGCAGCTTATTTATAGAGCTTTCTTTTACTTTTTGTGTTCATTTTTTAACTTTCGACGCAAAAGGAGTTAGTAGTAAGTTAGGGGTGAATGTTTGACCTGTCTGTGGGAATGTACCTCCTGAATGAACAAATCGATTTGGGTGTGGTTTAGCATTTTTAGACCGAAAAATTGGATTGGCTATAGCCACTCTACCAAGAGTAAGAAAAGGCTTTTTTCGGTCGGTTTTCTAATGTTATTGGTAAAATAGGTATTTTAGGTAGTTTGACACGACAGCGAGTTACGACCCTCAACATGGAAAATTTCAGAGAGGCGCAGAAAACAAAGTGTTTTATCACTAAGGCTTCCTCTGACTCTGTAAAAGCCATGAGCTATTTTTCAGCACATCAGGTGTTGGTTATCGATTTCTTTGGGTATATGTGTATATATATATATTCATATATGCTTTCAATATTTTCAGATCACTTAAAAGATATTCTATTTACCAATTGACACTTTGCAATTAACTTACAAAATGGTATTATAAACCTTTTCCCACTCTATGCACTCCCCACCACACACCACTACAGGTACGGGCACAGAATAGGGACGTAACTTCGTAACCGGTAATTCTATTAAATTTACATATTCAACCAATATGGCCAATAGTTTCGTAGCTATCTATTAAAATTCAATACATTTGTGAAATACTGCCGAGCTGTTGAAATTTAAAGAGCTTCACGTTTTTTCAGACAGAATCTAGTGTTAAAACACTCCGTTTCTTACGCAATGCTTCGATTTAAAGATTACGTGTTGAGCGGCAGAATTTATCAATTACAATAAATATAATATGTTAAGAATTCGGTGATCAGTAAGTAAGGGAAGTATAGCTGAGCTAGGTTCCCAGTTTCCGTGTGCCTCCTCCTCCAGTGTGAAGCTAAAAAAAAACCGCTCCCACGAGAGATTTACACCACAACCAACTCGTCTACTATCAAACACCAGGCCACAAAGGCAATACAAAAACTGTCCATTAATATTCGACGTTATTATACCTAGTTAAAACCGAAACGAAACGGCAACCACTCACTCGCTCTACCAGAATGTCAGGCAAGTGTTTGAAATCCGCGACCGAGTGTTTAAAGACCGCGACTTTTGCAGTCAATTAATTTACATTTGCAATTCATTTAACACTACGACTGAGGAAATCGTGGTGCGAAAACTTTCGTGTCTTGCATTCAACTTGGTCCGAGTTGACAAGCATTGGAACGTGTGTAAACGTCTTTTCACTATACATTTGTTTTAGATAATGACTTCTATATTCGTTTAGACAAGTATTTAAATTGTATTGCGGTACTCTTTCTTTTCTCACATAAATTATAGATATAAAATTGAGGCTTCGTCTGGTACTGAATAAAGCTTGTTTGGATCTATGTTCTTTACGTCGTTACACTTTATAGAGCAGCGTTATTCAACCAAAAGTTTAAGCCAATATTATAAAATTGAAGAGTTTGTTAGATTTATCTTAAAAACTATTAATTGAAATTGAAAGATTCCTTTAGATTCTTTTACTCCCAATCGAGAAAATAAAATATTTAAAGTCTTCATTTCCTCACTCTAATAACGACGTTCAAAACGACATTAACTTTCACCACGACACATACAACGCCACAAGTGGTAAATGGAAGTGTCATAATGGGAACGGACGGACTTAACGCTAAGTTCCCAAGTTGCCTCTGCCTACCCAGCCATAGTATTAGTATATAACAGTATCAACTTTTCTGGTGTACCTTAATACAGGAGCTGCCATGAACACAAAAAGATTGAAAGGTACTGATAAACAGCTACCCTATAAAAGGTTTATTGAATGAGAATATTTTGAGTAGATAGATATCGGCGTCTACTCCTCAGCGGGCGCCGGTTGGCCGAACGTGTACGGCAAGAATTTAATACAGGTTCCGCTCGCTCAATTTGCATTGAAAGTCAACAATCCAGGTTTTCAACACCGTTTCTATATCTGCTATTGAGATTTTCTAAAATATTTTAAGAAAACGTCGATTCGGAAATAATTCCCACACACAAAAATAAACTGTTTTCATTTCCTAGCTATGGTAACAAGATAACGACGAAAGACGAGTGCATAACACTAGGTTCCCAAGTTCCCACTGCCTGTACAGAATACAGCGTGAAGCTAACAAGACAAAGCGAAACGGTTGAGTCCAAAGTTGAAAATTTTCTATGATTCCCCATTTTTGAGCGAGATAAGGGGTGAAGGTAAGAAAAGAAATAAAAAAGCACCCAGGAATTAACAGCATACGTGCTGGTTGAAACCCTAGATAGAGCCTATCTATCTTGTTTTACCGAAAACTGAATTCATGCAATATTTTTATTTCTGGTTTTATTTCGTTTCCCGAGTAAAGGCTAACGTTGTCTAAAGCCGGCGTTCGCCTCGACCAGTTGATGCCGATATATTTGCATAGAATTCCAACATGACATAAAACTAAGCTCGAGTTAAAAGATAAAAATCGAAACATCCACTGACCTAAGTCAGATTCTTTTACATCCAAACTGAACGAATGAAACTTTTGAGTAGAGCAGAATAAAAGAGAGAAAAATGTTGTTGTAATTATTTGGTAGGTAGTTTTAAAAAACGTATAAAAATTTGAAGATAGCGAGATTTGAACCCAAGCCTCTTGCAAACCGTCCAAGCGTTCTGATAAGCTAAATCGCTTGTTACAATTTATTAATGTTGCTAGCATCACTGTAGGTCTTATTGCCTATTATCTAACGAGACACATAGATTGTTTTCTATAATTATATTTAAAGAAAAGGTCGCGAAGATAACTTGGTGGACTTGGTGGAAACTACTAAATAACTCCGGAACCAGCAAACGTCCATTTCTTAATCCTTTATCGTCCCTCAACATGAGAACATTTCACTTACAAGGATTTTCCAAAAGTTCATAGCGCCTGCCAATGTTTTATTATTAGTGCAGATTTACACCAGGCTAGTTTCCCCCTCGTCAAACAAAGTAGACTCGATTAAGCCATTTTCTTTGTAAGTTTAATAATTTGCGAAGGTCTCAAACTTCCCTACAAAGTAGGGAACCTACTTGTCTGAGAAGATGTTTGTTGTTTGCATACCGAGTTAAAATTTAATACTTTTCAATAGCATCACTCTGTATCCTGGATACGGAAGTTTGGGGAACCTAGTGTCAAGACACTCCGTTCTTCATTTTTCGCGAAATTATCGCATATTGCACGTGGAATTAGGAATTGTAAATAAAACATTACCCTGGGTGAGTATCAAACCCACTATCAAGCCATGACAACCTCTTAACACATTCATTCTATTAAAATATTAGAATTACATAAGAAAGATTCAAAACTTCAATAGATTCAACTAAAATAAAAGGTAAATGGCCATTTCATTTTAATCAGTATGCATGAGCCATAAGACGCGCTATCGCGGTAAATAATCTGTAACAAAGTGCCAGTCTCGGAACTTTGTCACATCATTAGTTTTTGTGCAAAGAATTATTATGATACTGTTTTATATACGTGCATATATGTATAAAAGTTTTAAAAAAGATAAATATTATATTCATATATGCTGCTAAAGAGAACAAAAGGAATGCATGTTTTCGCGCCGGGCCATAAGTGTGTGACTGCAAACGTGACCATTCAAGAAAATTAAAAATGTAATACGTCCATTTCGTCCTTATCAAAATTTTCATTTCCTTCAGGATACAGTGGAAAGCGAGAAACAAGTGTCTTATTGGGATCGCTGTGTCGTAACATTAGCTTTCCAAGTTCCCCCAATATACACCGCTATATGCAAAGTACAGCGTTAAGCTTACAATAAAGAAAAGTTTGAGATCTTCGTAACACGGCGTCTGAATGTAAAACCGACAGCTTTGGAATAAACTCCCAATCGGGGAAATGAAACATTTTTAATTCCTTGCATTGAATAAGGACAAACAGAGTAAAGCGTGGCGTTGAGTTCCGCAGTCCAGTCAACACGTAACGTCTCAAACGGGGCATGTAAACTAAGGTCCAAAATAATACGTTCTCCCTCCCTACCATTTGCGGGAGACAGCGTGAAGCTGACAAAAAAAAAAAAATTCACAATCCCGCCGAGCTCAGGTGATCAATCTACAGGCAAATAGAAACCATAGCACATTTTCGACCGCATCTTTTCCGTCTACGTCGAAAGCTCTATAATAAACACGTTATGTGCTCTAATAAGTGAACGGTGTCTTGGAAAGAGCTTTGTCATTTTACAGTGAGAGCTTTTCGCATGGAAATCATTTAATGGTATGATGGATACGAGTTTTGTTTATAAAAACACTGGCATAAAATATTTTGTACATTTCTCGCTTTATAAACGAGACATAGCGCAGCGTTAAATGTTAAAAAAATAAAATGTTTCAATAACTAGACGGTGAGCGAGAACGATTGGAATTTCAATAATAAACGGCGTTTAGTTCCACTAATTAATAAACATAGTGACTAAAATCTAACTTCCCTTTGCCACCGTTTCACTATAAAAAAGCCAAACCTTCATTATAATAAATTACCAATATTCAACAAATAACATTAATTTGTAAGGCCGCAGTTATCCGACCCGTCCGTCACTGTCAAAGTGCGATTAAATAAAACACGGTGTCAGAAATGTACTTGATTACGTTAGAAATTCATATTTTAGTTTTGGTGTTATTTAATTTAACTTAAGACAGATGGCTAAGTGACGGACTGATAATTTGACGGTCGCAAGTTCGATTTTCAGTCAGGGTATGAATAAATTCTATTTTCGTCGCTCAGGTAGCAAAAGAGTTTCAATGTTTCGAATAGCGAAAGGAATAACAGTAGGGTTGGTACAGCGTGTTTCTAACTCTGCCTACTCTGTGATACGCGGGATACAGCGTGAAGCTATACAAATTAGACTATTGTGGCGCAGCAAATTGTCTGAGTGAATACAATTATTGTAATTCCGAGATCTTTTTGAAAGAGTAAATAAGAAAAGTAAGTATCCCAGATACGTACAGTTAGTTCAGTTAAACAGTGACAACAATCTCGGGGCAGATACTACGTTTCTTTCAGTAGAGAAAGTAGTCCCTTAACGCTTCTTTATGAGAGATACATTAAAATTTAGAATCCATAAGCAAAGAGCGTAATAAATCCTAGCACTATACAAAATATATTATTTAATTGTCAATTTTGTGTTGATGTGCAGTGGCACAGACATGCGACTATTAACGTGACAGGTAATGGGTTCAATCTATACATACGTCCCCTCTACCTCCGCTGTCAAGTGCAGGATACAGCGTGAACATGGAAAATAAGAAAAATCCTAAGGTACTTTCTATCCTAAGGTACATTCAAAGTTTTAAGGTGAAAAGACAAAATGCTAAGATTCATTATGTCAAAGTATAAATAAGGCGAACGTGGAGCAGCAGTACAGCGTCTGGCAACCTTATGTTTAGACATTTCATTCCCATCAATACAAAGCCGTTCCTCAGCTTCCACCACATTTAAGGCGTATTAACTGGCGGAACTCAACGCCGCGCTTTGTGAAGATATGTCATTCAATACTGACACTGATTGTTGGTACTGCTCCCGATAGTAATTGAACCGAACTGGCTATCATCAAGGCGCACTGCCACTGCACCATGCGATTCTCTACTTTACAACATACTTATATTCACAGGCAGTCATTCTTGTATTCTGTTTGCTCGCAGCTCCAACTGAAGAGAACATCTCAGGACAAACCCTGAAGGGATCTTACGTTCAATGAATTGTTTTCAGGGGCCCGACGGGTCTTTTGTCTTTGCGAATGAACGAATGTAGCGTACATTCCTTTTCTTTTGTATTTACATATGTACATACAACACACTGTGCGTATTGTTTTTACTTTCTAAAAAAAACTATGTTAACGTAGAACGGTTGCTTTCTTTTAATTTTTTTTTATGTTTATTCAATTACAATAAGTTTGACGAAATTGACATTTCACGCTTTTTCCATAATATGGCAAGGTAGGGAACCTGGGAACCTAGTGTTAAGACACATTAGCACACACTTTGCAAAGGAAGTTGGAAGCATTGCTGGTTGAGTGGTCATTCGGTTACTACTACTTATGAATGTGTCAATGTTATTTCATGGATTTCGAAAAGTTTAATTTTCATAGGGTATGCCTCCCGCCCGGTTAACTTACTCGTACTCGTATACGTTATACACGTATTAAAATAAAAGTCGTCCCGCTACATACGAACTAACAAGCTAGAAATATAACGTGCAACTAAAATAAAGAACTAAGTATAATATTTAACATTCATAGCATTTTGCGTCGTACCTAATAGGTACAGTGCAAATGTTAAATCGGGTTCTTATGAAGAAAATGTATAAAAAAATTTACTTAGCGGGGTTAAGCTTTGACCACTACGACTGCACGTTCACTGAACGTATGGCTTAGGGGTCAGAGCGCTTATGGATCCCAAGAGGCGCAGGTTGAAATACCGCTACGTTCGATAAGATTTTTTCTTTCCTAATGTTATTTTTTAAGTGTTCATCAATTCACTCAGATTGATTAAGACTTTAATAATAGCAAATCATTGCTATATTATTATTTGAATCAGGTTTATTCTTTTATTCCGAACACTGCGACACCTATAGCCAAACTAAAAGTTATAGATTGCGCAAATAGCTTACTTCTGCAAGACAAAGATTGACATAATACCTTTTGCATGACAACAAAGTGTAAAAATTGTACTGTAAAGTTTCATTGAAATCCGTTCAGCAGTTACCACATGAAACTGTCACATTTATTAGTAGATACAAACTTTCCAGAGCAGGGCAACCAAAAAAAAGTGATTCCCCGTAAAAGAATTGAACTACCATCAAATTTACAACCAGAGGTAATTAATTCCACTTGGATATAACAGCCTCATATTTCTCTATAGTTTTAATATAATTAATGATTGCTATTGAGCCTTCGACGTATGACTGACGTTGTGCACGACGTGGCTACAACATAGGTACCTATGGTATTTAACAAAGCAAAATATTCACTTTGTCGAACGATGTTGACAAAGAGCGAGCAAAAAGTTAAAGTTCCTTTGTAAAAATCTGTCATTTATGTAAATGAAATTTTATAAAATGTCATTTTCATGCCTGTCGTGGCGCAGACGCACAAGAGGCGACCGTAAACGCGACAGGCTATAGTTTCCATTTCCATTCGAGGAAATGGATTATTAAATATTTTCGTTGAGTTTCGCTACACAACTTTAAAAGTAGTATTTACTATGATATACAGGAAACAGCACAAAAAGCTCATAATAGCTCATAATAGTGAAAAACTATGAACACACTAAGGTGTTCTAAGGTGTGCTTGATTATAATTGGATTTATATATTAGCGATTTAGTTACAAACACTTTATCAAAGTGAGATATTGATTACTTAGATGGACATTTTTTTAAAAAAGTTTTAAAAAATGTCAACGATTTTTTTTTAGTTTTTAATTTTAATATACAGCCTCACGCTGTATCCCGCACGAGGCAGGGTAGGCAGAGGGAACCTGGGAACCTAGTGTTAAGACCCTCTGTTCCACTTCCGTTCCCCACTTTCCGCCCAATTTGAGGCATTGCGTGTTGAGTGGCGGAACTCAACGCCGCGCTTTTCCCTTATTACCAGAGGAAAGAAATGAAACATTAAATATTGAAATTGAAAATATTAATTCATTTCCTCGATTGGGGAATAAATATATACTACCTACTATCAATGTTGCCGCGCAACATGATAGTATTTGACTATAAACACGATAGGTGCGGGTTCAATAGGTACTCGGGGAATGATTATTGTTACAATATTTTAACTAACCTGTTTCAAATTAACACACGCCACGAAATGACTGGACTTAACAAGTTAAAAATTTTACACTCAGGTAAGTTAGAGATAGTAGGGCAAGCACTAGCGGAAAAATAAGATCTTCCTTCACGTCCCAAAGTAATAAATAAAATAATTATAATTTCTCAAATTTAAATGGACTAAGACACGACTTTAACTACATATTGTATCTATAATACCACCAAATTAAACAATATAACAAACAACAAAACAATTTTGTTGATTTTTCCTACAAAACTAAGAAAACTAAAGAAAAAAAAACAACCAATTACATAGTGATAAGAAGGTAAAAATACGATCGTTAGAGACGGCTCGAGACGTCAGTGCGGCCTTATAATATCACCTCAGCTAGCACATATAAAAGGAACGCCATCACAGAACGCTCTACCCACCAACGTTTAACACTAATGCGCATGAAAACGCGACGGTACAAGTCTAAACGTATACAATTCACATTTTCTTGTTAGTCCAATAGAAAAACTTTAATTATTACAGTTCAATAAAAAAACTTTAATTAGCTCGGTTGTAGCTTTAAATTACAGTAACAAAAATGATTAAATTATAATGTAAACGCAGCGTTGAACTCCGCCTAAATCTCAAAAGTCGTCGGAAACTGGTGAATTGAGATGCCAAGCGCACTTTGGGAATTATATCTGCTTATGGTAATAAATGTATTATAATGAATTTAAAAATGTAATAAAATAAATGAGGCCTGTCGCAGCGGCACAAGCGTGTGACTGTAACCGACAGGTTCTGGGTTCGATCTCCAGTCGAGGAAATGAAATATTTTCAATTTTTATATTTAATGTTTCATTTCTTCGCTCTGGAAATAAGGCAAAGCGCATCGTTGAGATCCGCCACTCAACACGCAATGCCTCAAATTCGGCGTAAAGTGGGGAACGGAAATGGAACGGAGTGTCTTAACACTAGGTTCCCGGGTTCCCTCTGCCTACCCTGCCTCGTGCGGGATACAGCGTGAAGCTGAACAAAATAAATATAAAAAGAAATTCTGGAGCTTCTCAAATATATTTACTTATTACTTGCTGGTGACCATTTTTATTGACAATAGTAGAAAATAAGTCGAATATAAAGTTAAACACTACTTGTACCGAATACCAAAAATGGATTAACAAAAAAGGGGACGCGAACAATATTCTTTTTCTTTTTAATTCTACGTTTTTCTTTTATTTAGTGATGTACTAAAATTAAAGAGATGAAACGTTAATTTTCATTTGTCACAAGGGCAATCGATATTCAATGTTTGACATCGGTATCGACGTCACATCGATATCACAAAAAATATATCCGATTTCTATAGCACGTGGATAATAATTAGATCGACTTTAACATCGATTCTCTGTCAAAATCGATCATACCTGGTTCCTTTATACCAACCATACTAACTAGAAAAACAATTACGTTAAATGAACTTTATCAATATAAATATAAACAAATATTTTAAAGAGAAATATAAATATTTTAATTTAACACTCGTCTGAGAGCCACAATATACTTGTTAACAATTCAATTTAGTATCACACAATATTTAATTACAAATTTCATATCAAATTAAGTTAAATACAAAAGCACACAAAAAGCTCATTTATAGCGAGCTTTTGTCCACATAATTACGATGTTGCACAGCTTTTGAACGGGCCCCGACCGTATAGCTTCAGTCACGTCGTAACCACAAGGTCCGTCAAAGCGTCACCTGTCCACATCGACACGCGTGTAAACTACATACTAGGTCGCTTACTACAACAATGTACCACAGTATAATAGATGCAACTACTAGTTAGAGCTAGTCAGATACTGTAGTTTCAAATCTCTGCAAAAGGAATTGCCTAAATTGAATGATTTTCTTTTTGTTTCCCGCTGTGTTCCACATAGCAGGGAAGGCAGAGGGAACATGGGAACCTATTGTTAAGGTTCGAATGCAGCGGAACCTGAACACACTCCTAAAATGAATGTGTACAAATAAAGATCCAAAAGCGACTTATAATAATTACATAATTTATAAAACATAATGAAACAATTATGATTATCGATTCCTGAATTCGCACTCCGATGCGTCCACTTTAGTACTGTTAACACAAGTCGACTTAATATTCTTCTTGTGGGCCGCAAAAACGGAATTGAGGATGACAGGGCACGTACACCACAAGATAAAGTAAAAGAAAAAACAAAAAACTTTTAAAATCTAAATCAGAAAATAATAACAATGATGTGATATATAATAGATATATTCAAAGGCTAGTTTAACCCACGGCTTCGCCAGCCTGGCCGGATAGAAATAACAAAATACAGTATAAACTCTTTATAACGAAACTCAAAGGACTGAGCGTTATTCGTCGTTATAAACAGTTATCGTTGTATGGAGTGAACAACCAATATGTAGGTTTTAACGCAAATCAATCAAGTTGCGCTCACTTCCACTTTATAGGGAGTTTATCGTTATAAAAGATAACGTTATAAAGACTTTAAAGTAAAAAGAAAATCTATTAATAGGAACGGACTATACTAGGACACTAGGTTCCCAAGTTCCTTTCAACGTGAATCTGAAGACAAGTTAAGTTTGATATATGTATTCTAAATGCATGGCAAGTGCAGTAGGTTAGTGGTACATCGAAACGATCATCCGCGACGTAATCGCCTATTGCCTATACATCTTTTGTTCTTTCTTAGCTTTACGTTGTATCCCGCAGGAGGCAGGGCAGGCAGAGGAAACCCGGGAACCTAGTGTTAAGACAATCCGTTCCACTTCCGTTCCCCACATCCCGCCGAATTTGAGACATTGCGTGTTGAGTGCCGGAACTCAACGCCGCGCTTTGCCTTATTACCAGAGCGAAGAAATAAAACATTAAATATTTATAATATTATAATTCAATTTTATATTAAATTTAATATAAAATTGAATAATATGTATAATATTATTCAATTTTATATTAAATTTAATATAAAATTGAATAATATGTATAATATTATTCAATTTTATATTAAAGTGTTTTTTCTGTTTGTTTTCATGAGACTAATATTAAATGATAAGATATATATTACGTTTTAATAAGTGCATATCCAATTTTTTCATAAATATACATAAAAAAAACACTGCACAAGAAATATTCACACACAAACGTGCCACTGTACACATTACGGTTGTAAGTTCGATTTCCACTCATACATTTCTGCAGGCAAAGAAATATTTAATAATTTCATTAACATTAAAAAAATGATTTTATCATAAAGGAATCAGATCTTTCCCAATATTATCCTTGCAACTGTTTTCATGCAGTTTGTATCCAACACTACATTCGCCAATAATCTCAATTTTGCATTCTATATTAAAAAAAATCTATAAAATAATATAATATATTAATTAATTATTAATCGATTAATTACTATAATCTATATAAACGGCTCTGTCACTTACAAATCCGAATCACAGGTGTCGGTTGTCTTGGTAATTTTGGGAGATACCCTTAATCCCTGTATTAGGGGATTCCCCTTTAAGCACAACTAGTATTGACCGATCTAAAATAAAGAGGGTGCGTATTTCCTAGTCGTTTCAAACGGATATTTTAATTTCTGCATAACGTACTACCTCGTAACATAAACTCTTTTTGTTAACGGTAACCTATATCTATTTAGATATAACTTGTTAATAACGGTGGGATAATAAAAATCCTTTCGCCTAATTATTAGAAAATATAAATAAATTATTTTCACACTTCCATTGGGTTCCAAGAACAGCGGTGGTACACCTCGAACTATTGCCAGTCTGTTTGTCCGTGAAGCCGCGGGATAACGATGATAAAATCTTCCTGTTCTATCCATGACGATTTTTCATCTCACTAAAAACCGGGGTACAATTGCACTTACACTAACTACATTTGAATTTACCAACATAGTGTTTCAATCAATGATTACTTGAACTGTAATCAAAGGCTGGGGAAACGAGCAAAGCGGCATATCTATGCAGGTCTAATCAGAACTACTGTAGTCTAGGACTTTAATCAGTAGCCTGTTTCTCACAGTACCACTGGGAGAGCTTTCTATTAACACCGATACACCATAGAAACTATTTATTCTATTACAAATATATAGTGCTGTAGTGGCGCAGAGATAAAAGCGTATGACTGTAAGCGAAACGTTGTAGATTCGATTCCCACTCGAGGAAATAAAATATTTAATATTTCCTTCGCTCTACTAACAAAGTCAAAACCGCGGTGGTAAGTTTCCATACTCAACACACGACGTCCCAAATTGAAATTCGGTAGAAAATAAAGTACAGAGCGGAGTGTCTTAACACTAGGCACCCTCTGTCGAGCCTGTTGGGTACACGATACAGCTTGAAGCTAAAAATATTATATAATTATATAATATTTTTACGAATTTTAAAGCGTTAATCCACACTTAGAAAAGAAAAATACATTTATAATACGTATAAAAAATTGAACGTAGCGGGATTCGAGCCCACACCTCTTGGAAACCGTCCATATAAAATCTATTATCGATTCTTCCATTCCCATAAAGACACTTCCGTCTCCCAATTGCCACCGAGCTCTGAGCGCATTGCCTGTTAAATGACGAAACTCGACACTATCTTATTTATTATTTTGTTCTTACATAGTTATCACAATTAAGTCTATAAATATTAAGAAATATAAAAAAAATGTCATGTTGATATATGATTTTTTTGATGTTTTGTCAAACGGCTAACCAAATTCAAATGCAATTTTCACTATTACATTTTCGCAGCCTTGTATCTATCTACCTACTAATCGGGTAAATTATATTTAGTTCGAGAAAGTGCCATAAATTTATTAATTTAGCATAAATTAACTTGTTATTTACATATATCGTCCACGTACAGACAACGATCAGATACAGATTTATTATATGTATAGAAATTTTAAAAAAATAAATAAATAAACGAATCCACCAAGCGTACTAATGATACAGTAAACAAAGCGAACGGCGACAAGTCATCGGTCGTGATCACGATTCACGATGTCGAGATGGTGGAAAAAAAAAAATCAAGTAAAACTTCATCGCAGTAAGATGAGACAAGAAAACTTTTATCTTGTACTTGGAGATGTTTAATTTTTAGTGTTTTTTTTTTTTTTTAAAAAAAAATAACTTCAACTTCAGGTCTCTAATGATGAAAGTCGAGTTTTAGTTAGGTAAATTTATATCATAATTTTATAGAAAATTTAACGTAGCGGGTATCGAACCCGCGCTTTACGAAAGGTTTACACACGTTTGTCCAAATTTTTATATATTTTCCTAAATATTTTTGTATCTACAGAACAGAAGGTACTGCAATAATATTCAAAGTTTTCGTTAAATCCTAAATTATTATGTGCTTACATTCTTGTACTGAATTAATGTATTTTTAACATTTAAAAAAAAAATAGAAACCGTCGCAGTGGGGTTACGGGTTCGATGTCCACTCAGGGGAATAAACAAGATCACCAACTATTATAACGAATATCAAGTTAATAGTATAAGTCCAGCACAAGCATGAATCACAGTAAATTGCAAATTTAATTCAATTTAAAACTTAAGTTATATCCCGAGTGAACACAGAACTCGGCACCCAAATAGATCCTTTCGAACATATTCCATTGTCAAAAAGTCGAGAACGAAGCATTACTCGTCATCTAACTTGGCACTCATTTCACATTTAAATGATTAATGGAAAAATTATATTTAAATAACTTTCATTTAACAGTTTTGATTGACACGAATTAAATATCTACGCAAATTAAATTTACAGACCCGCGAGGCTTCATCCGCTTCAACAATATGAATATTTCTTTTCCAGCTTCACACAGTATCCAATATTTGACAGTTTGGGCAGAACTTGGCAATTTACATACATACATAGCTTCACGCTGTATCCCGCACGAGGCAAGGTAGGCAGAGGGCACCCGGGAACCTAGTGTTAAGACAATCTGTTCCGCTTCCGTTCCCCACTTTTTGCCGAATTTGAGGCATTGTGTGTTGAGTGGCGCAATTCAACGCCGCTTTGCCTAATCACCAGAGCGAAGAAATGAAACATTAAATATTTAAATTGAAAATATTAAATATTTCATTTTCTCGACTGTGGATCGAACCCAGAACCTGTCGGTTGCAGCCACGACAAGCCTCACGCTTGGCAACTTCTAACTTCATTTATATGTATAGCTAATAACTTTTACATATATATGTTTATAATAACTATAGAAGATCATTTGTGAACGCGGCTTCATTAATTTATATCGCGGCCCCGTGAGAATTGCGACTCTACAGAACAGCACGCTTATATTAACACAGTTTAAGGTATACTTATGTTATTAATGATTTGAAATTAATTTACAACCATTAATAATCCTTATTTAATATAAAGGAAGATATATAAAAATATATTATATATATTTTTATATATATATTTGTATTTAAATTAACTAAAAGATTTAAAAAAAAATCCGTATGCTTTTCGTTTCTAAGCAGCCATAGAGCCATCTAACTAAACTTGGGAGTTCGCTTTCCGCTATTTTCCATTCCTTCGCTTTAGTAAAGTGGTAAAGTGCAGGACGGAAACAGTAAACGGAAGTATCTTAGGTAACAGAATATCTTAATACTGGGTTCCCAGGTTCCCTCAGCTTACTCCACTATGTACGTACATAGCAGGGTAACTGTTCCTTAAACATCTCATAATACGGCGTGCAACTCAAACATTATAAAATCTAAAAGAGTTATTACTTTAACACTGCCAGTAACCCGAAGCCGAGATTAACACTATGGATGTTATGTGACATTGTAAAATCATATTTATATTTCTATCGTTTCCAATTTGAACTTTAAAAATGGAAATTTAGAGCTTATAGTCAGTATTAGAGAATAAAAAATAATTGGTTCCGGTTGATTTTTTAAATATTATTTTCCATACCAAATTTTGATATCCAGCTAAACATACTTATCTACGTAACTAACCTAACCCACGTACTTACTTACTAGCTGGGCACATTTGAAAAATATTTTCATATATAAATATTTAATTCTCAAAGTAATTAGAGACTGCAAAACAGCAACATAAAACTGAAACATTCAACGTTTGTAAATAAACATTATAGAAATGCCTTTGTAGCGTTATGAATTTAATATTAAGAGGAAAAATATCGAAACTGTTAATTAATTATATTAGACTGAGACGGTACACGGTAATTCCTCTAATATATATGTATTGCTTCACGCGGTCAATTTGAAATATATGTTCTGTGTAGCCGATGTAAGTCTGAAGGTACAGTGGCCACTGGACACTGAACAAAAGCTCGAGCTTTATAAAATTAGTATAGATTAACAAAATTAGTATTGTTAATAGAAACACTGAAATAATTTATATAAAAAAATTGCAAGTTTTTAAGTATTTTTATGACACAAAGTCTACGCTTCATACCATGAACATTTAGTCTTTTCTCTTACATATTGACGTTTTCCAGCAGAAGTGTGTATGTATGTAGGGGGATAAGACAGATAAGAGATTAGACACTATTTTTTCTAATTTATTGACGATTGCGTATTGAGTGACGAACATTACCTCAAAGAGAGGAGAAATAAAAAAAGAAATCTAAAAAAAGAGGCCAGTCGTGGAGTTAGGACACGAATGTGCGTCTGTTAACGCATCAGGGTGTGGGTTCGATTATCGTTAGACGAAATTAAATATTTAACATAATATTCTTATTTCCCTGGTAACGAGACGCCATCTGCGGCGTTAAGCTCCGCCACACAAAACAAATAGCCTCCAAAGTTCGGCGAAAATTGGCATACGCGTGTTATAATGGAAACGAATTGTCTCAACACTAGGTTTCCAAGTATCCTCCGCCTCCTTTGATATGTGGAATACAGCGTGAAGCTACTAAAAAGAGTAATATAACCATTACCCCCGAACGGGAGCCAAAGCAACTGACACGTACAATTCCACAAACTCCAACCAGTACATATTTAAAATATCTTCCATAAAAATACATGAAAAATATTAAATTTTATATAAAACAACCTTAAAGTAAGTAACTTCAGATACATATATAAACAATATTACCGAGCCCCGCCAGCAATATGAGCAAAGTTGCAGCAGAGAGCGCGTCAACGTCAACGTCAGCGGCGTTCACTTGCAGAATGCAACGTATATTGAGGTAGCAACTCAGTACATAATCTGCTGGTTAAATAATGTATTCGTTAGCTAGTTTTGTTATTTAGTTTTTTTTTATTAGCTTCACGCTTTATCACGCATATAGTTAACGCGGGATACAGCGTGTATATGTAGACCGAAGTAAACTAGTGTTAAGACATATTATTATTTAAGCAAACGCTTATTCCTCTTGACTACTTCTATTAAAAATGTAGTAAAAGAAATAAGAGTATTAAATATTACATTTCCTCAAATCAGAATCGAACCTACAACCTATCATTTTCACAACCCCAAAACGACAAACAAAAAAAGATGATCTCCGGAAATCCCTACGAAAACGACATAAAAGATTTCTTCAGTCAATCCGAACGGGCTAAAAATATATATTTCTAACACAACCATAAATAAATATGTATATATATGTATGTATATATAACTACACTTCTACTTGTATATATAAATAAGTAGAAGTGGCATCTTTAAACTACGTTAGAAAGGCTAAAGTACCTCATAAAGGTTGAGCTGGTATTTAAGATAGGTACAACTATTAACCGAGCTTAGTATCAACATGGAGATAACATTCAACATGCTATTTAAATATATTATAAAGTATAAAATAGAAGAAAATTATAAAAAATCAAGTTTAAGAAACGAAAAGTGAAATAGACTGAGTGTTAGGATGACGATTGTGGGTTCGGTTCCCAATGTATTTGTATGGTAACAAGGCAAAGCGCGGTGTTAAGTACCGCCACCCAACGGAACAGACAGTGGAGAACAAGAAACCGAAAATATTCAATATTTATATTACGACAAACGTTAAGACAACCGCTCTCTACTTTCGCCCGAACAAGAAACATAACGTTATAAACTACGGAACTAAACGCCGCACACAGTCTCAACAAACCAAAATAATCCATACACTCTGATTGAAATCGACATCACACCCCTTAACAAACAGATATCCAGACAAAATATATCCACATTTTAATAACAAAACAAAACTCTCCCTAAACAAACAATAAAACTCACGAAACTGTAGTCAACTATAGAGTCTATAGTAAACAGGGCTTAGATGTTAACAAGATACATCGCCCATAACTAAGGTACCTACGCTGTGCAAACTGTGGTGTGTCACGTTTTCCACACATTCGGCGCACAACATTGATACAGGGATCGAATACCTAAGTATTTTAAGTGCTGGCTCAGACATGTCGCTGTACCGAGCCGATTGTAAAAATAATTTTAGTGATAAAAAAGTATGCTCAATGATAAACCTGCTGCTTTTGAACCTTTTATCATAAAAATAGATTCGTTTCCCTGCTCTAATAAAGATATCGCGGTGTTAAGTTACGCTAAACAAAAAGCAGTATATCCAAAAATTTAGCGGAACGTGGACAACGGAGTATCTTAACACTAGATGCACATAAATTGCGAGAAAAAGCGTGAGGATGATTTAATAAAATTTTGTACAGATTCGCAATCTGGGTCAAGTACATTTAAGACATTTAATTAATTATCAACATTATTATAAGTATCGATTACAGTAATGAAGATTCCATCATATCCTTTCATGTCACTAAACACGCAATGCCTCAAGAATACCGCGGAGAGCGACGGCAGTGTTTTAGTGGGAACGGAGTGTCTTAACACTAGGTTCCCAAGTTCCCATTTCACTCCTTTCCCAAGTTACCTGTATGTACGTGATACAGAGTGAAGCATTCTCACGTCACATATTCAGAACATATATATATATATACTACATACATCTTACTTATATTCCATATATGAAAGATTGTGAGGATAAATTCTTTGTTCTGTATTCACGCGAAAACTACTGAACAGATTCTGAAGAAACTTTACAGCAATATAGCTTATCTATCAGACGGACACATAAGATACAATTTATGTAAAAAGTATATATAATTTTAATATTATATAAAAATCAACTTAAGCGGGCGAAGCGTAGTCTACTATAAAGTACCTTCCTGGCCGCAACATCATCCATGTGTATTCAACAAAGTGAATTTAACAATTTACAACATTTTATTTGTTACACCATTTCCGTTGATCTAAGCGTGATGTACTATATATACACTTTATAGCCTCGATAGACGAAAATGAGCTTTTCATTTAAGCCAGTATTTTCCGAGGTTATCGCGTTTTATCAAACTAAACGGAACATTATAACATTAATTAATTAATAAAAACAGTATAAAAAGCTTCAAATAACATTTCTAACCGCGACTCAGAAAACCTAGTTAAATTTTAATTCAAATTAAAACGGTTAAAGTTACAAAACATGTAGTTTATGTGTTTAGCCAAACATCTAAATACATCGATTGTGAGAATAGTAGGTACAGCTAAGAGAAACTCGCAAACGAGGCGTCGCAATTTCGTTACCACGAGTTACGACATCACGGCGCCCAAGATGCTTCAATATATGGAAACAGTGGCAAAACACAAATACAAACTAACTGTTTATATATACATGTTTTTTTTTCTATCTTTATCTATTCTTGGGAAATGGATAACAACAAACGTCTATTTTGATAACAAGACAAATCACGGCGTTAAATTCTGCCACTCAGCGCGAAATGTGTGTTGTTGTCGGACAACGGTGTGTCTTAATACTAGAGATCTACGTAACGTACTATTCAAACAGCATGAAGCTTTTTAACAGACCATACATATTTAACTTCCCATTTACCTAACAGACGTGCGGAGTTCAACGCCGCTTTGTGTCTCAACTGGCCGCCGAAGCTTTATTGCTTTATAAAGTACATCAATGGGATCGAAATGTGTTCTTTGGCAATTCAATACGTGTCTGTGGGAATTTTAAACATGTGACCCTTCAATACAAGCGTAAGTAAATAATAAAGCATAATTATTTATGAAAGTCCATCATAAAATATTTAAGTATATTGACTTAATAATTTGCAGCGGCACTAATGTGTGGCTGTAACCGACAGGTTCTGGGTTCCATCACCGGTCGAGGAAATGAAATATTTAATATTTTCAAGTTTAATATTTAATGTTTCATTTCTTTGCTTTGGTAATAAGGCAAAGCGCGGCGTTGAGTTCCGCCACTCAACACGCAATGCATCAAATTCGGCGGAAAGTGGGGAACAGAAGTGGAATGGAGTGTCTTAACACTAGGTTCCCGAGTTCCCTCTGCTTACCCTGCCTCGTGCGGGATACAGCGTGAAGCTGAGAGAGAGACAGAGACTTAATAATTCTAATTGTGCGATCGAATAAGTAATTATCTGTAGTTTTTATGCAGTCTGTTTTTTTTTTCAATGTCTTATACACATCATCATCATCGACTTTAAAGGAGAATCTAGGGCAAAACTTCGCTTCCCACTTTCAAACATGAGAAAAATAAATGCTACTTAAAAAAAAACAAAACGTAAAAGAACCAAGTTTCAATCGAGCATCTCCCGAGTCAAAATTGTATTTTCCATTAGAACAAATAGAAAAATTGTAATTGATCACTAATAACTTTTCTCGACAGGGCCCAGCCAATCACCGTGGACATCTGTATAGCCGAGCTCCTTAATCGGGAGACCAATTCAAACGTTTTACAGAATCGCCATTGGAAAGAAAATAAAATATGAAAAGAGTTTTATATAATAAAACCAATCTATACTTCAACAGTAATATCAACTTGGTAGTGTTTGTTTGTTTGAATGTACAAATTTCAAGAGCTGGTCGTCCGAATTAAAAAAAAAATTGTATGTCAATAAAAAGTCATTTATCGGGGAAAGATAATAGTTACTAATATTATCATTTGAGTACGCGGGCGAAGCCGCGTGTAAAATGTATTAAATAAATGTAGTCGAAATCAATTTTGATAATTTTCCGTAGTCAAACTCAAATTAAAAAAAATGTTTATTCAAATAGAATATTAAAGAATCTTTTGAACCCTCGAATGAACATAAAACTATCATCTTCTTAGGAGATAAAAGAGGCTGAAAGAGGCCGGCAAGGAACACTATAGTTACCATTTTTTTTTACTTTACACGGTACCCCGCAAATGATAGAGTAGGCACAGGGAACCTGCTGTTAAGTCACTTCGTTCAAATTAAGACTTCCATTCCCACTTTCCGTCGAATTTGGGGCATTGTGCATTGAGTGCACGCAACGCCACGTATCGCCTCGTTACCAGAGCGAACAAACAAAAATATTAAATATTTCATTTCCTCGAATTCAGATCGAACCCACCCCCACCGCGTTCGCGGTGACACGCCTGTGCCACTGTGCCATGACAGGTTCAGTTACTCTTTTTAATGTTTATAAAGTAGACACCATTTAGTTATTCGATTGTATCGACACCATACTACGAAAATATACGGTCGACATCGACATTCCTGCAGCAGCATAACCTGCAATTTGCGGCATAAAACGTGAAGAATAGAACCGGAAATTAACTAACTTTATTCCTAATGCCGAGATTGATTTTATGTAATTTATATTTATAAAAAGATAATTACTCCTAAATTCAGAGACACTCCAATTCGTTCCCTATTTTATTACTCAATTTGAAGCATTGCGAACTTAACAGCGCCTTGTTAGCAGAGCGACGAATTCAAAATACTAGATATTTCATTTCCGCGTGTGGGGGTCGAGCCCCAAACCTGTCGTCCTAACAGTCTTCAAGTTAGAAAGGCCTCAAATCACTAAATTATATTTAGAGATTTCCGTAAGGTGACCTAGTGTTAAGACACTCCGTTTTCCACTTTCCAACCAATTTTCGAGGCATCCACACTGGCGGTATCCAACAAAACGTACATCTTTATCAGTAGAAACAAAACAAAATCACTGAATTAGATATAAATCCATACTTTCCACCCCCAATAAAAGACTTAAAGTTCTTCCTTTTTCTTTCTTTCTGCTTCACGCTGTATCCCGCACGAGGCAGGGTAGGCAGAGGGAACCCGGGAACCTAGTGTTAAGACACTCCATTCCACTTCCGTACCCCACTTTCCGCCGAATTTGAGGCATTGCGTGTTGAGTGGCGGAACTCAACGCCGCGCTTTGCCTTATTACCAGAGCAAAGAAATGAAACATGAAATATTTAAATTGAAAATATTAAATATTTCATTTCCTCGACTGGGGATCGAACCCAGAACCTGTCGGTTACAATCACACTCTTGTGCCGTTGCGCCACGACAAGTTTCGAAGTTATCTAACCTTAAAGTTATGTATATTGATAATAAATCTGTAACTAATTACACTGTCTGTACATGGAAGATATATTTAAAAAAAAACCTACAGGGGAGGTCAATAATGTAATAGAGCCAAAAATTTTGATTTATTTTGCTTGCGCCTTTGTACGCATTAATCTCAGAAACCAAACTTTAATGGAGTTATTACTATTATTTTTTGATTTTATTTTATTTATTAAGAAACAAACAATCTTTTATATTTCTAAGTAACATGAAAAATTCATCAATCATAGATCTACAATTTCCTTAATTATATTTTGGAAACCTTATATTAACATTTAATGTTTGTTTCATGAAAATCGGCAATATAATTAAAAATATATATAAAATCAATTCAAAATATGAAGTTTGACAAAATTTCTACAATTTTTTTTTGTTCACTAAGATGAAATTTCAGTTTGCAATGTATAAATATTGTCTAAAAAGTGACAATGCTAATAATTAGAACAAGAAAGTAATTAAATTATGCAACAAAATTGTACAATGCAAGCAGGCGAAGCCGCGTGCGGGTCGCTAGTATTAAAATATAACAAATAACGTACCGATAACAATTACTTTTGATATAATATAGAGACTTAAATAAATACAATAGTTGCTGAGATACGTTTCAAATTGAAGTGGCCGCTCAGAGGTCGACCGGTGCATTGTTGCAACTTACAAAAAGATGTTTAATTAGAACTACACTTAATACTTGGTGTACAACGGGCTTTACCTAAATAGTCTATTATGGAAATGTGCATAGAAATAAATGCATCGTTATATAAAAAAACTAGATTTTATCTACGGCTTCACCCGTGAAAGAACAACAGAAGTATATGACACATTTTAAGGTCCCAAGGTAATTTCGCTCGCACTCTTAGCTTCACGCTGTATCCCGCACGTGTGGAGCGGCGGAACTCAACGCCGCGCTTTGCCTTGTTACCAGAGCGAAGAAATGAAAACATCGATATTTAAATTGAAAGTTTCATATCCTCGAGTGTGGATCGAACTCACAACCTGTCGCTTACAGTCACACCCTTGTGCCGCTGGGCCACGACAGGTCTCAGAGCATATATCGCTTACTATAGTTACTGAGATTAACCAATCAAAATATACAAATTTATAATATTGAGTACAGATATACTAACTTTTAGACAATTTTCTAACTTACTAATAATCTCCATAACAATTATTATATTTTCACATTGACAAACTAATATTTAAAAGCCGTTAATCACAAAAAAGAAAAGTTTCATTTGGAAGTATAAAACGTACTAGAGTACAACATATGTAAATTAAAAAAAAAAATTGAGCCAGCCCTATATTGGACGGATTGGATATGTCAACGAGCCAACGCAACGGAACGCGGCACTCATCATCTCAGCGCACAAGTAACAACAATAGCCCGAGATAATATCGAGAACTTTAAAAAAAAGTCCTACTGTTGAAAAAAAAAAGCTCTTTATGAATACGTTATTTCCGATCCATTATGAAAAGATGACGGAAAACTAGGTCGTTACGAAGAAAAGCTATTGAAAAGCACAGTCTAAAGTCTGGTGACGATGAAATTTGGGATCCGAGATGAGATTTGATAAAAATTCGCCTATTAATAATTTATTAGACGGTAAATAGTGAAAGCTCGGTAATATCACAAAAGTTAAGATAAATACTACTATTATCAAGGTCCTGTGCTATAAAGCACATATATTTATTTATATATAACATTTAGTTTCATATATAACAGCCAGACTATATCCTGGATTAGCGCATAGGATACTTTTAATCCTATCCAAGCTACGTACCTTGGCGAAGCCGGGTCACATAATACGTGTACTTTAAACGGCAAAGTGTTATTTACGATAGAAAAACACAAAAATACTTACATATGTCCAAGGCGTTCACTCGGGCAAGAAGCAGCACAACTACCACACAAGGCACCATCTCGCCGCCTCACTTCACCATCGCTCCCTTAACACCGAATCTACAAAATACACAAAAATTGTCAAAAAAAAAAAAATAAACACTGAATAATAACAAAAATTTTTAACAAAAACCCCTGAAACACCTCAACACCGTACGAAAACAGAAGCAACTGGTGTCAGTGAAGAAGAAAAGGTAAAAAAAAATATACTATAATAAATAATAAATAAATCAAAAACAACAAAATTTAAAATCCAAATATAATAAAAACATTTAAATATTTATAATAAATTAAACAATTCAACATAAAGGAACGTACGTAAAAAATCGTTTCCGGCCGGTGAAACGGAACGTCCGTCAATCTCGATGTTGCCAAGCAAAGCTACCGCGCTGTACTGACGCAGAGTGCGGAAGGCTATGGCTTTATTAAATAATTTTTCAACTTAGAAGGATTTCACAAATTATTTATAGATCACTTTTTTGTTTATGGATTACTTACGCGAGGAGTGTAATGGCGCTGGTGCACAAGTGTCCTACTAAACGTTTGTAGGTTGTGGGTTCGATCTCCATTTGATGATATGAAATATTTAATATTTTCTACTAGCTCAGCACGTAATGTCTCAATATCGGCGGAAGTGGGGAACAGAACGGAGTGTCTTAACACTTAGCTTCCCAATTTCCCCCAGTCTACCCTGCCATGTACGGTATACAGTGGAAGCGGCAAAAAAAACATTATAAGCATTATAGTATTCTATGAATAAAATAAGTGATTCGTGGAATGAAAAAAAAAACTGAGACTAAACAAGATTTTTTATGTAACTATTGAAAATGTATACAACTTGTATGTTTGTATAGAAATTGTATAAGTTTTCAATAATTATAATAAGAACAATATACAAAGTAAAAATTAAATTATATATATTACATTTTTTAGTCTCACGCTGTATCACTACTAAAAATTTAATGTTAAAGCATTCTGTTCCCATCAAGACATTTACGTTACCAATTTTTCGCCCACATTTAGGGAAAATTGTGGTAAGTAGCGAAACTCAACGCCGCAGCTTACCTCGTTACCAGAACGAAAAAACCGAAACTATTAAACATTTCATTCCCTCTAGTCATGGTCGAACCCACATCCATTATGGCCCATGTACCACGACAGTCCTTACATACATATTATATATATATGTATATATGTATATATGTATATATATATATATATATATATATATATATATATATATATATATATATATATATATGTATATATATTTTAAAAAAGCTTGAACTATTCATTGTATAAAGTTTAATTAAAACCAGAGGTCAATCTTAATGTATTCACACAATAGCTTCATATTTAATCAATAGATTATAATTATTACGTTATGAAGGTGAACATTTATAATTAACGCCGTGTGGCTCACATTATAAAATATTCCAGCATACAAAAGTGAACAGGTGAAATTTAATAGAAAGACCCACCGTCCTCAATTTCAGTTTATTTTACGAGACATTGCGTATTCGATGGCGGAACTGAACGCCACAGAATGTCTACCCCGGAGATTGAAATTATAGCAACTTTCTTACTGCCCAAAGAAGGGCTCGTGTTTATATTAAGAATATTTCCGTTTAGTACAGCTACATGAAATGCAGCGTTAAATTACGTCGCTTAACATAAATCCGTTTTACCGGCAAGCGAAGACATAATTTAAGACTGAAAAATACATATTGACGCTGTCGTGGCGCAGGAGCCCGAGGGACCGACACGGTAGGCACGGTTAGTAATGGGTTCAAAGTCGGAGAAATTAATATATAAATTAAATATTTATTACACATTTTCATTTTCTCGTTCTGGTAATAGAGCAAAGTGGGCGCCACTCAACATGTAATGCTTCAAGAATTCAACTGAAAGTGGGAAACAGAAGTGTCTCATAATGGGACCAAGTATCTTAATACTAGGTTCCCAGGTTCCCGCTGCATCCCCTGCCATTTGTTGAATACACCATGAAGCTTAAAAAAAAATCAATAACATACTATAAAGCACACATTGAGCATTTTCCCCATCGTTAATTAAATTGGAGTGCCTGCAGATTCCATACGTATGACGCAATTATTTTAACTGTCATTTTTAAGAAGTTGAATATTTTGTTCCATTTTATAATAACTACATAATTATGGTATAAAAAGTTTAATTAATACTTTAATATATTGTTAAGTACTACTTTCATATAACACAACATCACTCTATGTATCTCTACTATGTTTTAAAGTGTTATTCCACACTTAGGACAGAAAATACTAAACTTAAATTTTTAAAAAGCGTATAAAAATTTTGAACCAAGCAGGATTTGAACCCGCGCCTCTGGAATACCGTTCCAGCGCTCTGACCACTAAGCCATTCGTTCTCACCGAGCTCCGTCGAAATTCTTATACGCTTGTTACAACTTATTTTTGTTGTTAGCATCTCTGTAGGGAGATTTTTACAAATTTCCGCTACCCAAAGACAACTCATAAGAATTATCGTTTGGCAAGAGAGAATACTATTTACTTTAATATTTTTACTATGTTTTAAAGTGTTATTCCACACTTAGGACAGAAAATACTAAACTTAAATTTTTAAAAAGCGTATAAAAATTTTGAACCAAGCAGGATTTGAACCCGCGCCTCTGGAATACCGTTCCAGCGCTCTGACCACTAAGCCATTCGTTCTCACCGAGCTCCGTCGAAATTCTTATACGCTTGTTACAACTTATTTTTGTTGTTAGCATCTCTGTAGGGAGATTTTTACAAATTTCCGCTACCCAAAGACAACTCATAAGAATTATCGTTTGGCAAGAGAGAATACTATTTACTTTAATATTTTTACTATGTTTTAAAGTGTTATTCCACACTTAGGACAGAAAATACTAAACTTAAATTTTTAAAAAGCGTATAAAAATTTTGAACCAAGCAGGATTTGAACCCGCGCCTCTGGAATACCGTTCCAGCGCTCTGACCACTAAGCCATTCGTTCTCACCGAGCTCCGTCGAAATTCTTATACGCTTGTTACAACTTATTTTTGTTGTTAGCATCTCTGTAGGGAGATTTTTACAAATTTCCGCTACCCAAAGACAACTCATAAGAATTATCGTTTGGCAAGAGAGAATACTATTTACTTTAATATTTTTACTATGTTTTAAAGTGTTATTCCACACTTAGGACAGAAAATACTAAACTTAAATTTTTAAAAAGCGTATAAAAATTTTGAACCAAGCAGGATTTGAACCCGCGCCTCTGGAATACCGTTCCAGCGCTCTGACCACTAAGCCATTCGTTCTCACCGAGCTCCGTCGAAATTCTTATACGCTTGTTACAACTTATTTTGTTGTTAGCATCTCTGTAGGGAGATTTTTACAAATTTCCGCTACCCAAAGACAACTCATAAGAATTATCGTTTGGCAAGAGAGAATACTATTTACTTTAATATTTTTACTATGTTTTAAAGTGTTATTCCACACTTAGGACAGAAAATACTAAACTTAAATTTTTAAAAAGCGTATAAAAATTTTGAACCAAGCAGGATTTGAACCCGCGCCTCTGGAATACCGTTCCAGCGCTCTGACCACTAAGCCATTCGTTCTCACCGAGCTCCGTCGAAATTCTTATACGCTTGTTACAACTTATTTTTGTTGTTAGCGTCTCTGTAGGGAGATTTTTACAAATTTCCGCTACCCAAAGACAACTCATAAGAATTATCGTTTGGCAAGAGAGAATACTATTTACTTTAATATTTTTACTATGTTTTAAAGTGTTATTCCACACTTAGGACAGAAAATACTAAACTTAAATTTTTAAAAAGCGTATAAAAATTTTGAACCAAGCAGGATTTGAACCCGCGCCTCTGGAATACCGTTCCAGCGCTCTGACCACTAAGCCATTCGTTCTCACCGAGCTCCGTCGAAATTCTTATACGCTTGTTACAACTTATTTTTGTTGTTAGCATCTCTGTAGGGAGATTTTTACAAATTTCCGCTACCCAAAGACAACTCATAAGAATTATCGTTTGGCAAGAGAGAATACTATTTACTTTAATATTTTTACTATGTTTTAAAGTGTTATTCCACACTTAGGACAGAAAATACTAAACTTAAATTTTTAAAAAGCGTATAAAAATTTTGAACCAAGCAGGATTTGAACCCGCGCCTCTGGAATACCGTTCCAGCGCTCTGACCACTAAGCCATTCGTTCTCACCGAGCTCCGTCGAAATTCTTATACGCTTGTTACAACTTATTTTTGTTGTTAGCATCTCTGTAGGGAGATTTTTACAAATTTCCGCTACCCAAAGACAACTCATAAGAATTATCGTTTGGCAAGAGAGAATACTATTTACTTTAATATTTTTACTATGTTTTAAAGTGTTATTCCACACTTAGGACAGAAAATACTAAACTTAAATTTTTAAAAAGCGTATAAAAATTTTGAACCAAGCAGGATTTGAACCCGCGCCTCTGGAATACCGTTCCAGCGCTCTGACCACTAAGCCATTCGTTCTCACCGAGCTCCGTCGAAATTCTTATACGCTTGTTACAACTTATTTTTGTTGTTAGCATCTCTGTAGGGAGATTTTTACAAATTTCCGCTACCCAAAGACAACTCATAAGAATTATCGTTTGGCAAGAGAGAATACTATTTACTTTAATATTTTTACTATGTTTTAAAGTGTTATTCCACACTTAGGACAGAAAATACTAAACTTAAATTTTTAAAAAGCGTATAAAAATTTTGAACCAAGCAGGATTTGAACCCGCGCCTCTGGAATACCGTTCCAGCGCTCTGACCACTAAGCCATTCGTTCTCACCGAGCTCCGTCGAAATTCTTATACGCTTGTTACAACTTATTTTTGTTGTTAGCATCTCTGTAGGGAGATTTTTACAAATTTCCGCTACCCAAAGACAACTCATAAGAATTATCGTTTGGCAAGAGAGAATACTATTTACTTTAATATTTTTACTATGTTTTAAAGTGTTATTCCACACTTAGGACAGAAAATACTAAACTTAAATTTTTAAAAAGCGTATAAAAATTTTGAACCAAGCAGGATTTGAACCCGCGCCTCTGGAATACCGTTCCAGCGCTCTGACCACTAAGCCATTCGTTCTCACCGAGCTCCGTCGAAATTCTTATACGCTTGTTACAACTTATTTTTGTTGTTAGCATCTCTGTAGGGAGATTTTTACAAATTTCCGCTACCCAAAGACAACTCATAAGAATTATCGTTTGGCAAGAGAGAATACTATTTACTTTAATATTTTTACTATGTTTTAAAGTGTTATTCCACACTTAGGACAGAAAATACTAAACTTAAATTTTTAAAAACTGGAACGGTATTCCAGAGGCGCGGGTTCAAATCCTGCTTGGTTCAAAATTTTTATACGCTTTTTAAAAATTTAAGTTTAGTATTTCTGTCCTAAGTGTGGAATAACACTTTAAAACATAGTAAAAATATTAAAGTAAATAGTATTCTCTCTTGCCAAACGATAATTCTTATGAGTTGTCTTTGGATAGCGGAAATTTGTAAAAATCTCCCTACAGAGATGCTAACAACAAAAATAAGTTGTAACAAGCGTATAAGAATTTCGACGGAGCTCGGTGAGAACGAATGGCTTAGTGGTCAGAGCGCTGGAACGGTATTCCAGAGGCGCGGGTTCAAATCCTGCTTGGTTCAAAATTTTTATACGCTTTTTAAAAATTTAAGTTTAGTATTTTCTGTCCTAAGTGTGGAATAACACTTTAAAACATAGTAAAAATATTAAAGTAAATAGTATTCTCTCTTGCCAAACGATAATTCTTATGAGTTGTCTTTGGGTAGCGGAAATTTGTAAAAATCTCCCTACAGAGATGCTAACAACAAAAATAAGTTGTAACAAGCGTATAAGAATTTCGACGGAGCTCGGTGAGAACGAATGGCTTAGTGGTCAGAGCGCTGGAACGGTATTCCAGAGGCGCGGGTTCAAATCCTGCTTGGTTCAAAATTTTTATACGCTTTTTAAAAATTTAAGTTTAGTATTTTCTGTCCTAAGTGTGGAATAACACTTTAAAACATAGTAAAAATATTAAAGTAAATAGTATTCTCTCTTGCCAAACGATAATTCTTATGAGTTGTCTTTGGGTAGCGGAAATTTGTAAAAATCTCCCTACAGAGATGCTAACAACAAAAATAAGTTGTAACAAGCGTATAAGAATTTCGACGGAGCTCGGTGAGAACGAATGGCTTAGTGGTCAGAGCGCTGGAACGGTATTCCAGAGGCGCGGGTTCAAATCCTGCTTGGTTCAAAATTTTTATACGCTTTTTAAAAATTTAAGTTTAGTATTTTCTGTCCTAAGTGTGGAATAACACTTTAAAACATAGTAAAAATATTAAAGTAAATAGTATTCTCTCTTGCCAAACGATAATTCTTATGAGTTGTCTTTGGGTAGCGGAAATTTGTAAAAATCTCCCTACAGAGATGCTAACAACAAAAATAAGTTGTAACAAGCGTATAAGAATTTCGACGGAGCTCGGTGAGAACGAATGGCTTAGTGGTCAGAGCGCTGGAACGGTATTCCAGAGGCGCGGGTTCAAATCCTGCTTGGTTCAAAATTTTTATACGCTTTTTAAAAATTTAAGTTTAGTATCACTCTATGTATCTCTACGACAAAACAAATCATTCCCCCGAAAGCGTTTTAGCCCACAATAACAATAAATAGCAGTAATAACAGCCTATATAAAAAAAATTGCTTGCAGCTTTTGAACCAGCTAAGCTTTCCTCTCGTCAGTGTCGTGGAGAGGTAGCAGAAGAGATTGGCGAGAACCTTATTAAGTTTACTTAATATTTATTTTCACAGCCACTGGATTCAAAGTTTTGATTGTTGTAAGGACTTTCTTGTCTCCCATAGCTCTGGGTCTGCGATGCATATTTTCTTTATACAATTACAATGATTGTGGGTTTCATTAGGGTGATTGAATTATTTTCAATTTCATTGTTCTGATTAGACAAAATGCGGCGATCAGTTCCGTAACCGCTCAATACGTAATGTCTCGAATTCGCGTGGGAAGTGAGACGGCGTTATTCTGCTTTTGAAGCGATAGAGTAATATTTAAGTACCATATTAGACTGAAAGAATGACAAATACTTGAAGTGACTCTCGCACGTCTGTAAACGCAACAGGTTATGGATTCGATTATAACCCGACAAAGAAATGTATATGACGCTTTTGTTTCCTTGCATTGTTAACGAGCCATAACACGGCGTTAAACTCCACCTTCAGAATTCGAAAAGCCTGCCTACCTTGTACACGTGACAGTAAAAACGACGGTTTTGATTTCGTTTGCCATTCATTTAAATATTTAAAAAAAAATTCGTTCTAAAAACGAGGCGGCATTAGATTGCGCCACTCGGACACGCAAAATACCTTAAATTCGTAGAAAGTGGGAAACGAAAATGTTATAATGGAGTACAGTGTCTTAAAACTGAATACTCAGGTTCCCAACGACAAAGATAATCAACAATAATTATTCAACATTACGGATAGCTCATATTATAATTATATAACAACGTCAACCGTCAGGAAGGTATCTCCCGAAACGACCAACAAGTGACACAAAATCTCTCATAGATTATTCATTTTACTTCTCGACTTTATCAGAGGGGCAGTCAGCTAGCGGTAGCCAAAGGAGCCGTTAGGAGTTGCTAAACTATATTATATATAGTTTGATGAACATGAATAATTTAGGACTGTTGCTTTGGATTAAAGTGGCTGTAGTAATTGATGAGGTTAGTGCAGGTTCTATTTCCGCGTGATGTACGCGACAGAAAATTTCGTTTGAATTTTGGCGCGGAATGCATTGTCGCACTCTATCTTACCAATAAAATTTACTTGACAATAAAACTTACTACTCGAGCTCTTTTTTTTTCTGTTTCTCACACATAGACATTAATCAGTAGCGGAACTCAACACCGCCTCATTCATCAGAGCGAAAAAAAACATCATTTCAACAAATAGGATCGAACTGGAACCCGTCGCGTTTAGAGTCGCACGCACGTGCCATTGCGCCACAACGCCCTTAAAACGGCGTTCCGTGTTTCCAAACCGTAATACTAAAATTTCCTTGACAGCTGGTCGATTGATTTATATAAATAAATCTAAAATAGGAATTAGAATTCCCTATAGCAAAATTCTCTGTTAAGAAGACGGCGTCGAGTCGAGTGCATAGCTGTCATTATAGTTGCGATATTCTGATTTAAGTGATATTGAGTGAATTAATATTTAACTAGCGAATCTGTGAGGCTGATCTTGCTTAAAGTATACGTATATTTACTTAATATTATTTTCATATATATATATATATATATATATATATATATATATATATATATATATATATATATATATGTGTGTGTGTGTGTGTGTGTATGTATGTATGTAGAACATGTGCATATATATATGCAAACAGTACATGTGCGGAACCTGGAAGGGTAGGCAGCACAAACTTGGTAACCTAGAGTTCCCGTTAAACCCCTTCCGTTACCTATTTCCCTCAAATGCTTCAGCTTTACAGTTTGACTGACGGAATTTTACGCTACACTTTATCTCGTTACCAGAACGAAACGCCGAAAACAGTATATATATATAAGGTGACTAAAAATAAAAAAAAATACTTTCAAACCAATCCAAATTCAACCAATTTGTCCCACATAGGTCAAAACAAACGTCCGAGGGGCCATAGATAATTCAATGTGCAAGTACATGGGCCATACAAGCTGCAGGACGGTCAGCTACTGTCGTGTTAAATGCAAAAGCCAATTATAAGTTTTGGAAACTACGCGGGCTACAGTAAGCGGATATAGTGTATGAAATATGTATGTTAACTTTAAGATATATGAGCATATTGTGCGGGTTCTTTAATTATTATTAAAAGGAACTTGAGAACTCAGTGTCAAAACACTCCGTTCCAGTACGTATTTGCCGCCGTATTTGAGGTATTGCGTGTTGATAGACGGAAGTCAATGACGCGTTTCACCTTGTTACCAGAGCGTAGAAACGAAAATATCTTAAGCATATGTTGGTTTGTTAAAAATAAAAGAATAATTAAATTTAAAAAAAAATAAACTGTCCGACCGGACCTAACGTCTACCGACCACAGTTAGTTTAGCAGAGACGGAAGATACGAAATGGATGTGGAAAGGCGTAATGCTGCCGGTAGCAGAGTCAACGGTACCTTAGCTGCATTGTTATGTTGAGAAGGCGAAACGTCAGCATAGCTGTGTGTTTTGCCGTACACAATGCAATATTGGTACCGACGCTGTTATACGGCAGCGACACGTAGGTATTACAGGACGGAACGGGAGAAAACGGAAGAATGTAAGAAAGATGAATACTATAGAGAAGAGGATCTCTTCGTAGGATATGGATAAGGAGGAACTTAGCTGATCGCATACCCGATGAAGAGAATGGTAGGTGCTAGCGTGGATGTCACAGTGAGAATGAAGAAGAACGTGCTCAGGCGGTTTTGGGCACCGCGAGCGAATGATTAAAGAAAGAATGGCAAAAAAAGATTTATGAAGGAAAACTGAGTGGTAAGAGAGAGAGGGGAGACCTCGGTTGACCTTTGAAAACACAGTATCGACGATACTGGAAGTAGGTGACGTAAAAAGCATAAGGAACCCCCGAAAGACATATACGAAAAGGTTGATGACAGTGGACGAGACGAAAGCGGTATGCCGAGACCGTAGCGTTTGACGTTCCATTCTCTCTGCCCACCCCGCTAGTGATATAGCGCGAAGCTAAGTAAGTAAGTAAAAAATACTGTCAAAACAAAACCACAATAAATAAAAAAGTTGTAACACGTGACGTCACAACATCCGTGTTGACCACGCGGCGAAGCTTATTACTTACTTATTAGTACGATATTATAAGATAATTATTGAGCATTCCTTCTATCTAACAGCAGTATTTAGAATATTACGCAATGGAGGACAAAGAAGAAGCCTCGTATAAATGTTATCTTGGGCGAATGCGTCGGTTTTGATTAAGGTGGTGTGACGTCACAAAAGACGTCCATAGACCATAGATATTAGCTTAACTTGCTTATTTGCTTGCTTGCTTATTGAGAGATTTCAATATATTTTTATATTTTTGTTTTGTTTTAAGGTATAAATAATCATATAAGGTTTCTTTCTCTTGGGTAAGCAAGGAGACTTTTGGAACTTAGTGTACAGTCACTCCGTTCCTTTTCCCACTTTCCGCCGAATGGAAACTCAACGTCGAGCTTTGCCTTGTTACCAGAGCACGTCGTGTTTTCAGGCGCACGAATGAAATTAATATCAATAACATGAAACTTCCTAATTTGTTGGTAGGAATCTAAATGGAGTGGTCAATAAAGCAGAAAGGGCGGAGATCTTAACGTTAAACCTTGCCGTTCATTACTTTACACTTGATTTTCAAAACTATGCAATTATTAATAATTGCAAAGGTGACATTTTATTAATAATCTGTGTTAATTGCCAATTAACAATTACAATTTACTCACTCAGCTTCACGCTTTATCCTGCACATTGCAGGGTAGGCAGGGGGAATTTGGGAACCTAGTATTAAGACTCTCCGTTCCACTTCCATTTCCCGCTTTCCTCTGAATTTAAGACATTGTGTGTTGGGTGGCGGAACTCAACTCCGCGTTTTGCCTTGTACCAGAGCGAAGAAATGAAAACATTAAATATTTTAATTGAAAATATTAAATATTTCATTTCCTGGAGTGGGGATCGAACCCACAACCTGTCGGTTACAGTCACACGCTTGTGCCGCTGCGCCACGACAGGCCTCAATTACAATTTAGTTCAAGAAAATAAAAATTATATTTGACCTTTTATATATTTGTATAAAAGTAGTTTAAATAAATTTCTTTACCAAAAAAGAAACTGCAGAAACATAAAATACCACAATAATATAGAATATACGGTATCACAGAAAATACTAGTTAACAAAGCAATAGCATATAGCTTGAGGTTTTATTCAAGTAAAGTCCCAAGCTTTAACCTAACCAATTGAAAACGAATAAACTTTAACGTATAATAAATAACAAAAAACATTTCAAAATTGATATAAACAAAACTCACCAGAGCGAGCTTTCAATGCGTTCCTTCTGACTTTATCTTGAAAGGCAGCCAGGTAGAAGAAAAGTGCAATGATAAAACGCAAAATGAGATATTCAAAGGCGGCGAACAATAATAGGTTTCCACTATCATATCGCTCGCCCCCTCGAGGGGAGGGAGGGAGACGCTCGCATCTTGATAAACAGAAAAATATAATTCAATACAAACTCATCTAATTGAATATATTGTACTCACGACAAACTTGTCAATCAAACTTTTTTTTGCCTGGAAACTTTTAACCTGGGAAAAAACAGTTTATTCGGGAACAGAGAACGCCGAGGGATCTTAGTTTGAAGGTTCGTTCCCATTAAAACACTTCCGTCCCCCACTTTCTGCCGCTTCATACTGAAGGCATTGTGCGCATTCTCGATTCTCGGATCTTAACGCTGCGCTTAGCCTCAGTACCAGACAGAGAAAACGAAAATATTAAATATTTAATTTCCTCGAATGAGAATCAAACCCAAAACCAGTCGCGTTTACAGTCGAACGTTTGTGCCCTTGTGCAAGAGGTCCAAAATAATATTAGCGCGGTCATACAAACAAATTTGATTTCTTAAATTCTTCACGAATCAAAAATGGCTTCACTCAACGCAATGCAATGTCTTCTTTAACAGGCAGGGAAATTAAAATAATTTGTGTTCTCGAATTCGATAGTTACTCTGCGCTGTGATTATATTCAATTATCTTTCATATCTCAAGTTTAAGCAACAAAGAACGGCGTTAAATTCCGCTAGAGTCACGTAAATTAGGTGGAAAGTGGGAAACGTAATGTTTCCATACTAGCTTTCCTCAGCGTGCTCTTGTTCACGTAAAGAAGAAATGAGCTTTTTTTTGGATAATATAGTTAGTGACCACTAAAATAAGCAAATAGCGAAATATTCGTAACCTATACATATAATAAATCTGTGACTAATCGCTGTCAGTGCACGAAGGTATTTATTGGTGTAATACTCAGCTTCACGCTGTATCCGCAGGGGTAACCTGGGAACCTAGTGCTAAGACACTCCGCTCTACTTCCACTCCCCACTATCCGCCGAATTTAAGGCATTGCTTGTTGAATGGTGAAACTCAACCTATCGTTTACAGTCACACACTTGTGCCGCTGCGCCAGAACACGCCTCTATTGGTGTAATAGAACACAAAATAACAATTTTAAAACTTTTGTCTGTATGTCTTCTTCTCTGACCTGTCTAATTTAAATTATACGGGCCCTCAAGGAAGCAGTAGTATAAATATAAAGTTCAACAAAATCGCTACAGTTGTCAAAACAATTGTGCAGTTACATACAGGCGAAGCCGCGAACCAGCCGCTAGTATAAAATGTAACTAAATTGAACTATATCTATGAAAAGTAAACTCACACGCTTCACTTTCATAACCTATTCAAATAAATGTATACAAAATAACTAATTTTAAAACACACTTTCAACTCATTGTACTAAAAGCCTGGCATGAATTTGAAATATAAAAAAAATATATCTAATCTGCTTTTGCACTTGTAATATGCCGGTCCCATAATGTTTATTCACATTTTTTTTATGAAAAAGACGGCAAACGAGCGTACGGGTCACCTGATGGTAAGTGATCACCGTCGCCCACGGCCCCGAGTAACTCCAGAGGAGCTTCAGGAGCGTTGCCGTCCTTTAAGGTGGAAGGGCACCGGGGCCCAGCATTACCTAATGCGAAACGCAGTGGCCAAAGCCACTACTTAACGCCGGTCTTTAATGCCGGGGATGGTAATAATCCGGTCGAGTCTGCCCATGCGTGTTGCCATTACTGGCAACGTGACTCTACCACACGCACTTTAATCGCCTCTTACGACACCATCAGTACCAGGGTGATCCTATTCTAAGCCGGAATCACACGGCAAAACCACATACGTTTGCAGAGTTTTGTACATACATGCATAATACATACATATATACAAACATACATACATACACAAAGTACGTAGGCGGATGCGCTCGAAACGACGGCTCTAAAGTAAATATTAAAAGTAGCAATTTTTTTCCTATTATTTTCCCCTACATTAGTTCACATTCACATCTTAGTGAGACACGACGCTGTTTGAACGAACGGAACTGTGATTCTTTAAGCTTTGTGCTTGTAGTCCAGTTATGTTAAACTTGTATCGTAACCACAACTTGTTGCGGGTTCAATTCCAACTCGGGGGCAAAAATAATTTTCATTTGTTCGCTAAGTAAAAGAAAGATAAAGTGCGGCGTTAAGTTCCATAACTCAATTCAATGTCTCAAAGATTCGGAAAAATTAAGGCATAACGAATGTTTTAAATCAATCAATTTTTGTGTACGCCGTCACAAACAAAACGCATTCGCAAAGATGTAAATGTTCTTATATTACAATCTGTTATGGCAACGGGACACAAGTACTTGCTATGTGCGGGATACAGCGTGAAGCGAAAAAAATATATACGATAAATTAAGTATATTGGAGCTTAATTCTTTCAGTACGCAACGCCTCAAAATCGGCGGAAAGTGGGGAATGGATCGAAGTTCCTAAACATTAAATTCCCAAGTTCCCTCTGCCCACCTTGCCATGCGCAGGATACAGCGTGAAGGTGAGAGAGTAAGTGAGTAAATGGCTGACAAGTAACACCAGCGAAAATATTTAACTTTGAAAACTGTTGTTGATGAAGTACAAGGGTGGGACATGTCAAAATTTCTACGAAAACGAGAAGAAACGGAACATTAATTTCAATTTGATCGATCTGGGTGTAGGTGTGTAATCTATCTGTCTGTGACAACGTAGCTCTCGAATGAAAGCCTTGTTCATTGCGATATATCTCAGCTACTCTTTTTTCTTAGTTACTCTCTTTCTCTCTCACTCTCTATTTCTCCCCCTCTCCCACTAGGATATGAATTCGCACGAACCTATCAAAATAGGACATAACAACCAAAGAATACCAACAAAACAAATTCCTCTGTACTGCAAAAGAGCAGACACAACAAATTAAAGAAACAAACACGCTAATTAAAATACATTCGGTTAACTCTAAGCTACTACTGCAGTTGAGTATTGTTCATTTCATCCACCCTTTGTGATACCTTCCGCTGTTATTTTCTTCGTTACTTGATCTGTAATTTAAGCGCATTTAAAATTAACCGCTTGTCTTTGACGTAAAACAATTCTGCCATTCCTAAGGCATTCTTGTGATAGCAAAAATACAGCTTTTTTTATTTGTTTGTTTCATCTTCACGCTTTTTCCCGCATTGCTTTCATATTGCGTGTTTTATGCGTCGTCTTGGTGGAGGTGAAATTAACGTATTACCTCAAATGGAATTGAATGCCCTTCTATCACATCTACAGCCAGAGAGCTATTCCACTATGTAACAACATTTAGTGTATAAAAAAAAATTGATATTACTTTATCTACAAGCTCCAAATCCAAACTTAACATTCATGTATCAGGAATAAAGGACAACTAAAGTATGTCCTTATCTATATTACATATTCGTATCTATATAGTAAGGCCGTGGTCGCGCAGCCACATTGTATCAGTGTTAACTCGGCGGTTACAGGTTCGAATACAGCGTGAAAATACACACATATACATATATATATATATGTGATTTTTCTCAATAATTTAAATCTGCGAACGTCGATCGTGGGGTAGATACGGCCGTGTGATTTATACACAGTCATCTAACTTCCGCCTCTATGATACTTTGTTAAAACGTATTATGTGTTATCTTGTTCAAATCGGGAGAGTACACCTTATGAGTTTTATATTCGTTCGCGTTTTAAAAGCTACTTCTATACTAGCGACCCGATCCCGACTTTGCCGCTAGAAATACACTTTTTTTTCTTCTTAACACTGTTTCCCATAAATATAAAAGTAGACTGAGAAAAGCTATTACTACAACACTCCTAATAAGACTAAAATTTTAAAGACAATATCTTTGTATTGAAAAGTAAAGCTAACTTTTGTATAATACTGCATTAAAATCAGGCTATTAGGCTATTGAGATTGGCGAAGCCAACGTACAGACAAAAATAACAAAAGAATTAATAGATACCCCCAAAAATATTTATCTCATTTATCATCAAAGAACGGACTGCCATCTGTACACAATTTTATTATATGTATAGATAAATATTATATATTTTTAGTTCAATACACAAGAAAATGGCTATCGTTCAAGAAAATATTCACACTAGGGGAAATAATTATATATAAAAAGGCTCACAGCTCTTACAAAAGAAACTAAATGGAATGAAAAGAGAGAAAGGAGTGTCTTACCACTAGATTTCCTTTGCCTGCTTTATATAGCGTCCTAGTAAAGTCTACATACAAGTCTACTACAAGATAAGATCAGTAGCAAGTACAAATTCAAAAGATGAGCTCCTAAACTTACAACTATATAAAATACTATCTCATATTAGTAAATCTTTTCCAACATCGGTACCATATTCGTATCCATTGAGATCACTCCAGTCACGATTACTTTAAAGTTTGTTGCTTTTAAAATTTCAACTCAACTTAGGGGTCTCAGTTACGAGCGCCTTATACGGCGTGTTCACTTTTCGAGGTAAATTGAAGAGGTTTTCAATGTATTCGTTAGTTCATAGAACAATGTATGTCACAAATATAATATTGAAATAACGGCTATTTTAAAATGCTAATAGAAATATACAATATGATCGTAAAAATAAACAGAACGGTTATTTCCTTTTGACTGTAACAAGATAGGCAGCAAGACCTAAGTATTAAGACAAACCGTTCCAAAAGCTTCGTTCAGTATTCAAGATATAACAGCGTGTTGAGTGGCGTTGTTGTTACTAGGAAGGCGAGAAAATTAAAATAATTCATTCCACTCGATTCGTAATTTGATATAATTTCGTAGAAGAGACAACAACACTCCGGAACAAAACTAACTTTACTGACCGATTCTTTTCACTTACTTTCTCTTCTATAACTATTGCATATTTTAGCTTCACGCTGTATCCCGGCAGAGGGAACTTGGAAACCTAGTGTTAAGATAGTCCGCCCCCATTAATTCACTTCTCCGACGACACTTTCCCGTTTTCCACCGAATTCTGGAGGCAAAGCGAGTTGAGTGGCGGTACTAAACGCCGCAGCCGTATAACTAGTGTTCATTTTAAAACAAATAGAAACGTGACATAATATACATATTTAGATATAACAAATTCTCACACTATTGTCCATTACCGTTTTGTATTATGAATCTGTTCAAATATTTAACATTCATATTATAGCGTCCAACTTTCTACTCAAACGTTTCTATACAGAATGTGCTGCATAAAATATTTGTACTGAACGAAATTTGCACCTAGTAGATTTAGCAATACAAATAAAATTTAACTTTATTATTTACAGTCTAAACATTCTGAGAGGCGAACGGAAGTGTGTTAACACTAGGTTCCCAGTTGCCCTCTGATGCACTGATTTGTGCGTGATATAGCGTGAAGCTATAAAAAAGTACATACATATACTATCCCGCACATGGCAGGGTAGGCAGAGGGAACAGGGAACCAAGTGTTAAGACACTCCGTACCACTTCGGTTCCCCACTTTCCGCCGAAGTTGAGGCATAGCGTGTTGAGTGGCGGAACTCAACGCCACGTTTTCCCTTATACCAGAGCGAAGAAATGAAAACAATAAGTATTTAAATTAAAATTATTAAATATTTCATTTCCTCGACTGGGGATCGAACCCACAACCTGTCGGTTACAGTCACACGCATGTGCCGCTGCGCCACGACAGGCTAAGTACATACATAGGTATATTGTAATTTATGTTTAGTTTCACGCTGTATCACGTATACGGCAGAGTTAATAAAGGAAACCCAGTGTTAACAATTATACCTTTTCGTTCCCGCCACACTGATCAATTTCCAAAATATTGTATACGAAGTGGCGTATTTTCCCGCAAAGCTTCCGCATCCGCTTTTCATCTAAAGTCTAATAAGGACATTGCGTGATTTGTGCTTCGTCTTAGTAAGATATTACCTAAATTAGATAGTACTCTAAATAATTTAACGATTATGTATCACGAACAAAGGACAACCCTAGTATTTGATTTATTTAAATTAAAAAGCGTTGAGTTCTACTACTCAACATGCAACGTCTCAAAAACGGCGGAGAGTGGGGAATGTGACGGAGTATCTTTACGCTAGGTTGCCCGGAAGGGAACATATATGTCCAACACAATTATATTTATCACTAACAACTCGAGTGAACGAAAGCTTAAATTCAGTTCCTTTCGGAAAGCATCGGAAATCGTCTCACAAGTTACTTTCCACAAAGCACCGAGTTCAAGTCGACACCGCTGCAGAATTCGCTGAGGTATTTTAAATGCATAGCGAAATTAATCTTGCGTATCTCGTTCTTCGTTATATATATATATATATATATATATATATATATATATATATATATATATATATATATATATATATATATATATATATATATATATATATATATATATTCTATATATATATATATATATATATATATATACCAGAATAATTTAAATTAATTAATTCATTACCACAATATCAACAATATTATAAAATGAAGATTCTTTTAGGTTGAACGTTGAAAAGCTAAAAAATGAAATGTCAGAAGCAAATCAATTAAATTAAATAGTTTTTATTTTTGTTGTATAACTCATTTGTCGAGAATAGAATAGAGAGGGTTCACAGATAAAAAATAAAGTAGACATATATTATTATTTTTTCTGTCAGTCAGAGGAAAACGGGGAACTTAACAGAGTGTCTTAACACTAGGTTCCCAAGTTCCTTCTGCCTTCCCTCCCAAAAAAAAATTAGAAAACAAACATACTATTTGATACATGACTAACATTTGTCTTGTAACAACAAAGACAAGTGCGGAACGACAATAGAGTTTTAACAAGCCCCGTCTTCTCAAGGTCTACTCGGGAGCTCACAATGTATGCAATGCGTTTTGTTGTATATATTTTTTTACTCTTGTCGCTTCTTTTACCAAACGAAACTAGCTTAGCCTTTGGCTATGTTTCTTAGGGTTTTACCTTAAGAAAATGTCAACTCAATAGAGCTTCACGCTGTATCCCGCACATAGCAGGGTGGGCAGCGGGAACTTGGGAACCTAGTGTTAAGACACTCCGTTCCACTTCCGTTCCGCACAAAGCAGTAGTAATCACACAGACCAAATCTATATATACAATCTATATATACAATCTACAAAGTCAATCATGTTTTTTTGTAATACGCTAACTAAAGTAGTATCTATGAGAAAAAACTTTATTGAGGCCTGTCGTGGCGCAGTGGCACAAGCGTGTGGCTGTAACCGACAGGTTCTGGGTTCGATCCCCAGCCGAGGAAATGAAATATTTAATATTTACAATGTAAACATTTAATGTTTCATTTCTTTGCTCTGGTAATAAGGCAAAGCGCGGCGTTGAGTTCCGCCACTCAACACGTAATGCCTCAAATACGGCGGAAAGTGGGGAACGAAAGTGGAACGGAGTGTCTTTACACTAGGTTCCTGGGTTCCCTCTGCCTACCCTGCCTCGTGCGGGATACAGTGTGAAGCTAAAAAAAAAAACCTCACAATAACGTATAACACGGTAGACGAAAGGAACGTAGGAACCTAATTTAGAAATACTTCCGTTCCCCAAATTACGCCAACTCCTGGCTACGTACCAGAACGCAAAAAAAAAACATTAAATTTCTAGAGCTAATATAGAATACTAAAATATAAAACGGACCCCGCTAAAACCACTGCGGTACCGTAAACTTGTAGTAAGATTATAATTTCAGGTCAACAGGTATTTGAGAGCAGCGCAGCGGTGACAATGGATTGCACTAAAATGAAATATGACTGAGTTTATTAAAACTGGAACAGTTTAACATGTTTCAAAGGAGATAAGGATAATATATTTTTTAACTATCCCATTTTCTCTCTCAGCTTCAGCCTTAATCCCGCACATGTCGGAGCAGGCAAAGGGAACTTGGGAACATAGTGTTGAGACACTCCGATCCCTTCCTCGTATACGTAGGTATAAGAAAATTAGACTTGAACAATTTAAAGTAAAATATATCACTAGGCAAAGCTTACTATTCAATCCAAGACTTCCATAATGATGAGAGTGCGCAAGATTAAATACTGTTGATACTCGCTCAGGAAGATAATTATGGTTATACATTTACCGTAAGTTATATTTGAAAAGACCAACTATTGAGCTTCTTACCGGCTCTTCTTACCAGAGCCGCCTGTATGTGTCCGAGCTGGTGGTAGCTTCCTGTAGGACTGACACCTACACACATTTCTATGTAACTTGACAGTTCAGAAGTGCTTGTAATTGCCTTATTAAATAAAGAATATCTTTATATTTTATCATAACCTCTATTGCAGTTAGTGGGGAACGAAAGTCGTAACACAAGGTTCCCAAGTTTCCCCTGTTGTGTACGGGATACAACATGAAGCTAAAAGAAGAAGCCACCATTTTTTGCCGGATTAAAACTAGCGTTAAATCATTTATCACGTTTTAAAGGTAAGAGAAGAACAATAAAGAAGATATCAAATTAATAATAAATATTTCTATTCAATTAGACTATCTGTTCCGTTGACAAAAGTCCGCAAGAAACTCAGCATTTGCGAAATAAAAATAAAATCTCTACAAAAAAAAAATATATATACCCCAAACGGGAACCAAACCCACACCCCCAACCCCACGATAGATTCTCAACGTAACAAATCATAAACTAGCAAAAGTAGACCAACTCAAGAATTGTTAGCGGCAGTCGGGAGTCAGTTAAAAAGTCGTCGAAATACCTAAGTGAGGAATTTTATTTCCTTTTAATATGATGTAAGTATATGCAAAAGTTTTAAACCGTACAATCGAAACTTCTTCGAGAGCGTGAGGATAACGGATGCTATAGGATTGTTTTTAGGCTAAAATAGCTTCACGCTGTATCCCGGATGAGGCAGGGTAGGCAGAGGGAACCCGGGAACCTAGTGTTAAGACACTCCGTTCCACTTCCGTTCCCCTCTTTCCGCCGAATTTGAGGCTTTGCGTGTTGGGTGGCGGAACTCAACGCCGCGCTTTGCCTTATTACCAGAGCGAAGAAATGAAACATTAAATATTTAAATTGAAAATATTAAATATTTCGAAGGAAAATATAACTAAATAAGGAAAATATAACTAATAATACTAAATAATATGCATTTTTATTTAAAAAAATAGCATTTTCACGCTTAATCCCGTAAAACAGGATAGGCAGACGCGGACGGCACCTTACAGACAGACCCTTTGATTCACAATTTTCATCGAGGCATTTCATGTTGTGACTAATCTCTACGCTGCGGCTTGTTTACCAAACCGGAAATATGTTTTTCACATTGCTATTTCCACTTTAATGGAGTGCTATAATTTCCAACAGCTAACAGCGTTGAGTTCCACCACTCAACACCTGTAGAATTCCACTGATATTGGGCAACGGAAGTCTCTTAACACTAGGTTCCCTTTGGGTACCCCAGAATATAAATCGAAGCCGCAACAACCACTATTAACATCTGTAGCAGCGACCTGCTTAGTACCAAGTAGGTACTAGAGCATGAATAGCACAGATGCAATAGTCAATTACATGGCAAGGAGAATACGATCTTTGCTTTAATCTATGGAAATATTACAAAGGTGAAGTTTGTTTGGTTGACATTACTAATCTCAGGAACAACTATTTTGCATTTAAACAAATATCTCAGCAAAATATAGTCTTTTTATAGAGAAATACGGAAGGGCACGAGCGTGCAAAGTTGTGGATTCGATCCCCACGCGAAGGAATGAAATATTTAATATTGACCCCGGCGTTGAGTTCCGCCACTTTACACGCAATGCCTCAAATTTGGCGGAAAGTGGGGAACGCAACAGAGTGTCTAAACTAGGTTGCCAAGTTCTCTCGGCCAATCCTGCCGTGTGTTGCATACAGCGTGAAAGAAAGAAAGATAATACGTTAATATTTTCATTGTCATAAGTCAAACACAAGCTTGAATTACTTCCATTTCTTGTGCGTGCAAAGCCAAAGACAAACGTTAGTCATATTATGAACAATTTTTAAGACCTTTATGGTGCAATTGAACGGCATCTTGAACTGTAAGTACGAGTTCGATAACTACTTGGGGTTATATCACATCGAAGAGGCCTGAGGACATGGAGCCAGTCGTGCCGTAAGTGTAAGTATAATCGCTACACGTTGTTTATTTCCGTTCATATCTTCGTTCTGGGAATGAGACAAAACGCGGCGTAGAGTCCCGCCTTTCAACACGCAGTACCTCAAATTCGAACGTAAATTCAAAATGTAAATGTATTAATAAGAACGGAGGCTCTTAACACTAAGATTATCATTACAAAACGAAACAAATCGATCCAGATTGTCAAATAATTAAGTAAATTAAGCGGTCGAAGCCGCCAACGGGTCCCTAGTCTACTCTAATAAACACCTAGCTAAAGTAACAAAACAGCAGAACAAGTTAATAAATCAATTTAACACTAGTTTCAGATCAATTGATTCAACCTATTACATATCAATATATAATTGATTTAAACCAGTGTCCTCAATTCACAGTTTAATAGTTCATGACGTATGTATTTAACTTGACTAAAGTTGCATCATAGTTATACATATTTAACCACCGAGGAACAAAAAGTGAAGTGCTTCTGTAAATTTATAAGTTTGTCTGTTGGTCTGTCTGTGGCGCTGTAGTTCCTGAATGATGAAACCAATTTAAGACCAGTTTTTTATCAGAAGCCTGGTAGCCTATCATCATGTTGGTTCTCAGCTATATTTTACAAAAATATTACTTTACTTGAAGTTAATTTTAACATTACTATAAGCGCTACAAGCACTTTGTTGAGATGAGGTATTGATTTATTAGATCGGGGAGTTTTATCTATTAAAATTGATTACTTTGTCATATTATTTAATATATTGTCTATTAATTGTATAAATTATCAAGTGTAAATTATCAAGTATAAATAACTGAGATAATAGTGACTGCAGGTACCCATCACATCAAAATGTAGTATAGCTCATAGCTTTCCTAAATAAATGCATGTTGTAACACAAAATTACTTTCATAAAAAGCACATTCAAATGCACTAAAAAAACCTTTTAGAAAGCTTAATTACTTAGCATTTTAAAAGGTTTTTTTTTATTCAGATATTATATATTCCACGCTTATTATACTGCAGAATGAAGATCTTAGCCGGCACTACCTGATGCTTGTGACCTGTGAAACGGAGGCTTAAGTGGCCCCATTGAAAAAGTACTTCAAACAAATTAGTGCCGAAACTATCCATTTTACAGATAAAACATCATATTAGACACTTTAGTCTTTATTAGACACATTGACTATATAACATTAGACATATTAGTCTAGTACTAATTTATAATTGTATAAATTCAGTAACATATGCCAAGATAAATATTCTATCTACTTTTAAAGTTAGTTTTAATTCCAATTAGACAGTTTCTTTATAGCATAGATTATTTATTTACAGCCATTATTGTTATAAACCTGATTTTTTTTTTAATCATTTGTCAAAACAAATCTCTGGAAGTACAGGTTACTTGGGATAGATAAAATATGTACATTGACTTTTTGCCATAAAAATATACAAGGAAAGCTTTATAAAATGGGATTTATATAGAAGAGTATAGAATTCTTTCAATTGTTCATTATACTTCTGTAGTGTAAATTTTGGTTATAAGACGAAATTATCTTTTTTACTATAATATTTGACTTACAAACACATAACTGGTTTACCTTGAATATTTTGTTCAAAAGATTAAATTGATATAATACGTAATAATCTTGTAAGTACCTATTTTAACTACTTATATGAATATATACATATATAAATGTGTGAAACAAAGCTTTATTTCTTCAATTTGAACTGTTTTGTTTTACATATCTATTCCATATTAATTTAATAACAATTGGTTTTTTATATAGACCTTTTGTTATACAAAGCATGGAGTTGGGTTCTGCCACTTGATATGCATGGGGAACATGATACGGGCAATGAAGTGTCTGGACACAAGTTTTCCTCTGCTTACCCTGGTAGATGCTGGACATATTTAATATAAGTTAATAATTGTGAGGAGGTTAATTTTTCTGGAGCACATGAGGTCAAAAAAGACCAAGCCTTTGCTAATAGCCTGACCTTTATTGACCTTTTAGAAGATTTAAAATATTTTAAATGTTCGTTTAAATATAGAAATTTGAAAGTCTCTTCTTTCACAGTTAGTATAAGATTTCATAGTTCTTTTGTATAAAAGTCCTCTATACCCCATAAAAATAGTAATGTATACTAAAAATATTATAACAAAGACTTCATTTAACCAGATTAATCACAAATATTTGGTATTTTACATTTTTGGGAATGTGGTGACAAAAGCTGTTTTCCAAATATAGTAAATATATGGATTTAATATAAAAACTAAAATCAAAGTTGTTATTATGTATCACTTCTCATAAGTATATATATATGTAAGTCTATTATTTAAAAAAAAAAAATAGCAGATTATTTGATGGAATATTATATAAAAATTTATGTATATGTGTAAAGTGTTATACTAAAGTCATGTAATTATAAATATTTAAAAAAGATTTTTATACAAGAAAACAAAAAAAAATATTATAGGTTCTAATAAATTTATTAAATTATGTATTTTTAAAATCAAATGAAAATTAATATTTTTTTTGTATTTTGAGTGCTAAGCATATTTAATTTAAATATAGTACAAAATGTTTACGACCACTCTACAATATTATAAATGAAATAAAATAAGAAAACGCTTAAAACTAGGGATTTTCACGAACAGAACGGGAATGTAAATAAACGCATTATATCCGTCATCGAAGGGAGAAACGAAAGGGGCCGTCGTTGATGCCTTACTTTAATTTATTTATGTTTGGCCGAAACAAAGAAACATCGCGCCCAAATTTTTAAATTATTATTGATTTACATAGAAATAATAACATATTATTATTATTATAATACAATATAAAAATATAACTCACCTATTGAAGCCAGGTAGATAGGTGAACCCCGGTAACATGGGAAATAAATTAGCATAATGTCCTTACACTTCTAAAATCACCAGCCATAACTGTTAAATGTTAACACTTAGCGTTATGTTTCACTCGCTACCGTCTAAATATCGACATTTTGAAGCGATGTTCAGTTATAATTATTAGATAAATGGCCTCAAAATAATTTAATTTTGTATCTCAATTTATGCGAGCATAATACAAAGTTCCAGCACGTACGGTGCGATCTGAAGTAAGCAACTAAACGGAGCGCAAGTAGTAGTAGTGTTGTATCTAAACTTACTTTGTCTATTGCTCTTTAGAATTGAATGAATGGAACGAATGATCAAGAGAACGACACAAGTTGCGCACAGAGTAAATATGAATGAAAGATGTAAGCGGGATGGACAGCGTTAGGGTATCTATGGAAGCACTATAAAAACCATTCATTTTCATAATCAGACATTAGTTTATTAATGTCAATTAATTAATTAATGTTATTACGCAAAGTTGTGTTAGTAACAACTAAATAATAGAATTTCTTACTTATTAGTTATGTATAAATAATCAAATCTGAGATAGATCTATTGTTTTGAAGTTTAAAAAAATATCAATTAATGTTTAAATATTAAACATTTATTAATATTAAATCTTATTATGTAATGTTGTGTTAAGCAATACGTTATTTTTTTATCCATTGTTAATTGACACCTGTCAAACAGAGTACTGGCAGTGCGATAGCCACCTGCCAACACATTTAAAATTAATTAAATAGTTCATTAGAATTCAGTACCCATGAACATATTGTGCATACGAGCTGTCAAGTAAAATAATAAAATTACATTAATAAATATTTATTTCAACAAATTAATATGACATTTTGTATGTTTTGCATATAACTCAAATAATATAAATGAAATTACACACAATTAAAACCTAATAAGCCAGTTTTACGGTTGTGATGGCTTCCAACCTTTAGCTTTCTTCCAAGCATGGCAGATGTCTATGTCAAAATAGTTTCAGCTCTTGCGTTAAATGAGATGACGACAACAATTCAAAGTCTATTTTTACATTATTATCTAATTTAAATTAAATCATGCAGATTCTAGTAAACATACTTATATAACGCTAGTTGTATTGACATAATTAAGTCTTTTACTCATCGATTCTGTATTCAAAATATAATTACAGAAATATATCATACTGGCATTAAAATGATTATATAAGTTAATAATTAAGCAAACCAATTAGTTTATAAGTATCTTCAGAACTTAAAATGTCTTGCTTGATTTAGTACTCTCTCTCTCTCTTCCTCTCTCTCAGCTTGACGCTGAATCCCGCACATTGCAGGGTGGGCAGAGGGAACTTGGAAACCTAGAATTATGACACTCCGTTCCACCTCCATTCCCTATTTTCCGCCGAATTTGAGGCATTGTGTGTTGAATGGCGGATCTAAACGCCGCGCTTTGCCTTGTTACCAGAGCGAAGAAATTAATAATATTTAATTTGAAAATATTAAATTTTTCGTTTCCTCGAGTGGAAATCAAACCCATTACCTGTCGTTTACAGTCACTCACTTGTGCCACTGCGCCACGACAGGATTGCTAAGACGTGGATGTACCAATGGACAATGGACACGAAGATAAAAGGCAGTAACTATTTGCGATCGGTACGAAGTCATGATAGAAAGCACACCAACGTATAAACACGTCGCAAACGCTTTCAAAAACTGTTTTGATCTATGTTGATATACCAACGCTGGTCTGGATCAGTGACAAGCGGTCATAAGCCATTATAAGCCACGACTAATGGAGTGTTCACACGTTAGTGTTTGTGGTTCGGCAAACTTTGAAAGTATATTTAAGTGTATAAGCGCCATATAAAAAGCAATGTTCAGAAGCAAATATGTGCTGCCATACATAAAACTAAAAACATATTTTATAAAAATACAATGTATCACGTTTGACTCAATTAAGCATTAGATATTTTTTTTTTACAATATAACCCAGATAAAATTAATTAAATTAGACATTAAAACCTAATGCGTGTAAAGTAATGAAGAGACAAACATGTGCTGCCATATAGAAAATTAATAATAAATTTAGATACGACGTTTCACGTCTGACCGTTCAGGCATTCAGTAAAGTCATAAATGTGGTTCAGTTCTCAGCGCTAGGCAGCGGGCAAGACAAACACTGTTCCGCATTTCACTAAGAACCCTAAAACTTATTATATTATATACAAATTAAATAAAATGGCCAACATCGCAGCTAAACGTATTAAACGTGAGTTTAAAGAAGTTATGAAAAGTGAGGAGGTAAGATTGTTTATCTTTATGATTGAATTTTTGACGTCCATGCAACTTCTTGTTGTTACTTGCACTTTTGTATGGCCAATGTCAGAGATTTGAACTGACTACGCTTAAGCTGATTTGCGATTAACTATTAATACAATAACTTATTTTAATGTACTTGTTGTAATATAATTTAAAATGTTTATATTGGTTAACAGATGTTTTAACACGTAACGTGGTTCCTATTCTTTACTAATCTTGCTAAACTTTCTTGTTAGTATTAAAAAAAATAACCTTAATTCTTAATTTATTGGTGTTCATACGAGATAAGTTTTTTTATTTCGCTAAAACGAATAAAATTATATATTAATATGTAAATTAAATTAAACGGAATACTTTATTTTGTGTCATTGCCTGTTTTATGTATTTACGTATTAAATATTAGTGGCGAATGTTGTTTGCTCAGTGAATGTTAGTGTGAAATTATTTATAATGTACATAATTTTTTTTTGTTATTATTACTAATTATATTTTACATATTTATTATTAAACATTAGCAGTATAAGGAATACTGTTTTGGAAATGTTAAAAATGGTAGTTGTATATTAAAAATATTAAAACAAAGATACAGTTTACAATGTTTCAAATATGATATATCTTTGATTTAGATTAATATAAACTAAGACAGTTCATACTTACATATAATTCTTAACAGTATATACATTTTTTAATTACCTATAAACAACCCATATGCTTAAAACACTTCTTTTTTTTAATAATTTTAATAGTAATTATAGAATGTTTAAATATTCTGTTATATAATACATAATATGTGTATATAGAATAAGATAAACTGACCATAGCAGCTATCAGCACCAAAGTACCTGTTAATAGAAACATGACATAAAGGATGCATTCTTAATCAAAGTCCGAGTTGTTACAACAATATTGTAGTTGTATATAATAGATTAATATGTAAATGTTACAATAGTGAGTGTTCAATTCCCATTAGAAAGTAACAATATGAAGTGCGGAGTTATGTTCCGTTACTACACATGCAGTGCCTTGTGTATTGGACAGTGCAGGAACCCAATGACTATAGGTTCCCTCTGTATACCAAGAATATAGCATGAAGCTAAAATAATAAATATATAGAATTATATATTTTCTTCTAAATTAGAGCAAAATGCTCAATTCCTTTGTTCATAGTTATTTTAATCTGTGATGCATTTAAAAATCCAAGTCACTATCTCTCGACATTTGGCGTTGCTCCAGAATTATGTTACCATACAAAGAATTTATAAAAAAAACTTTTATATTTCTGCAAAATCACGAAAATGAGACTGTGCCCTCGGAGGGATGAAATAATGTTTTTCCTTATTGCATACACAAAGAGCGATTGAGTTTTTACTATTTAAATGACATAATAATATACATTTACGGCCATCCTAGTCTAATATCTAGTCTAAAGCAGTAGTAGATAAATAATTTGTTTTACATATATAACTTAAAAAAAAATACAAACGACATACACAATAAAGTAACTTAAAAAAAAAAAATGTAGATAGCTATAGGAAAGCGATGAAACGGGATTTTTCCAATTTACGTCCATAAATTCTCTCAAAGAAAGTTATAGACTTTAAAATTTTATTAATAAATTAATCAATTGATTGACCGGTTTGATCCATAGATTTATATAGCACAGTAATAGAGATACAAAGATCGACAATGAAATGGCTCGTAGTAATTCACCTTGCATTCTCAATTTGTGTAACCTTGTGATTACATTGAGTGCAATTTTTTTTTTATTTTCTTTGCATCACGCTGTATTGGCAGCCCACGCTTAGCAGGGTAGGCACTTTTCGTTGAATTCTAGAGACATTAGTAGGGTGGTCTGAAAAGTTTTTTTTTTATAATGGAAGAGATGGCAATCGAGCGTACGGGTCACCTGATGGTAAGTGATCACCGTCGCCCACGGCCCCGTGTAACTCCAGAGGAGCTACAGGAGCGTCGGCGTCTTTTAAGGTGGATGGGCACCGGGGCCCGGCATTACCTAATGCAAAACGCAGTGGCCAAAGCCACTACTTAACGCCGGTCTTAAATGCCGGTAGTGGTAACAATCCGGTCGAGTCTGCTCGTGCGTGTTGCCATTACTGGCAACGTGACTCTACCACACGAACTTTAGTCGCCTCTTACGACACCATCAGTACCAGGGTGATCCTATTCTAAGCCGGGATTACACGACAATCTGATAAATCCGAATCTGATAATCCGATCTTACAAAGAAACAAGACATTTATCAGTTTTTTTATTTTTCAACATAGTCTCCTTGTAACTTTCCACACTTATCCGAGCGGTGTCTCTGTAACCCGTCCAAGTAGTACTCGGCGTTTTTCTCTGCAAAATAATTGTTCACAAAAGTGATTGCCTTTGTGAACAATTATTCCGAAAATCTTTGTCCTTTCCTTTGCAATTTTTATATAAGGTAATAAAAAGAAGTCGCTTGGGGCTAGATGTCGTGACCAAGCCGAATGGTCATCAGTTCAAACCGTTATTCGTGGATTGTTGCCATGGCAACGAAAGAAAGAAAAAGAGAATCTTCTTTTTCTGCAAATGTGGCTTTTTTTTCGCGAGTTCTCAACTTCTCATCAAGCAATAATATATAGAATGCTCCTGTAATGACTTTTTCCATCATTAACACAATCCCCATACACTGAATCCAACTTATTTTATATTTGCGAAGGTGTATTGCTTTTCAAAAATAAATCTAATGACGGCTCGATCCTAGGTTTTGTCCATTTTTTGCCAAAATGGCTGAAACTTTGGTGAGTAGCTGTCAACATATGAACAAACAAAAGGTTAAGGTTGGAAACTTTAGAGGAACTACCCTCGTTCGTCTTGAGTGGAGAAACCTAACGCCACTTTGCCTCGTTACCAGTGGAAAAGAAGTGAGAAAATATTCAATATTTGATTTATACCATAGTGGCTCTGTGAGGCAGTGTCTCACTACCCACGCTGGCTGACTGGTTACAGTCCCACAACACGTACTTTTGAAATTTAAATGAAAGTACATTCTACACCCGACCATTAGAATAGACATGTGAAATAAAAACAAATTTGGCCATTCAAACGTGAAGCCACACGGCGTGAAGCTAGCCCGGATTAAAAGTTCCGACAAGCTAAAATAGTTCGAAAAAAAAATATTCCCGCAGAAATTTTAATGTTCTACGAACGATAGAAAATACCCGTCAGCCCATACAAAAGCTCGCAAAAAGTTGAGTGCCAGGATTAGCGGGCAGCGCTCGGTAAATCTACAGAAGCGGATTTCACGCCGTATTTCAGATAATTTTTGTTCAAAATGTGCAGATACCTATTACACAATATTTAGTTATTGGAACAGTACAATTAGTGGGGAATGGAAGTGTGTTAATGGGAACGCCGTGTCTTAGGCCAAGGTTCCCATGTTCCCCGTGTTCCCGAGTATGCCTATCCTGCAATAAAAAAGGTTATATGCTTTATTTTTTGTACTTGATATAATTTATCACCGGTTCACTAAAGTTACCATCTCAGACCTCTGAGAAGAATCGGCGTAAGAAATTCAGCATTTTTTTTGTTAGTTTCCATTCGTTTTCCACTGTTTGCCGAATTGAGGAATTGTGTGTTGTCGCCACTCAACTCAACGCCGCGCTTTGCTTCGATTTTAGAAGCGTGAAAAGCGACAGGTTGTGGATTCTATTCCCATTGGAAATGAAATATTTAATATTATCTTTTTTCGCTCTGATAATAAACCAAAGCACGTCGTTGAGTTCCGCCACTAATCACGCAATGTCTAAAAATTTGGCGGAAAGAGGAACGGAACGGAGTGTCTTGAAACGAGGTTCCCAAGTGCCCTCTGCCCACCCTGCCGTGTGCGTGATACAGCGTGAATTTAAAAAATAAATAAATATCCGTACATTAAAAATAAATCGTTTTCCTATAATTAATAAAAGAGATCCAATTGAACATATATCGAAAAAGTTAAACCTGTACTTCAGAAATGAATGAGATCGAAATTGAAATATTCTGCTTTTCTGATAAAATCCAGTACAAGCTCAAGAGATAATATTTTTTTTATCACCCGACGCAAAAAGGGAGGTGTTATATGTTTGACGATGATGTTAGTCTGTTCCACGATACCTTCTTAAATGTTGATAAATAATAAAGATTTTTTTTGCGTCGATGTTGACTTCTAAAATTAATCCTGATTTTCCCGTTCTTATGGAAACTTCGGGAAATCCTCGCTGTAGTAGTCGTTTAGGTATAACGGATTAAAATAAATGTAGGGTAGGGTAACCCTAACATGCCATAAGGGAGAACTCTGGGGTATTCCCTTATGATATGTGAGGGTACAAGGGAGTGTTACCCTACCCTACATTCCAAATTTAAACTGAAATGACTTGATGAGAGCAAAACGTTTTTACATTTTTTGCCTACGGTGCTCCATGCAGTCCCAATATGAAAATAGAACTCCTAAGATATTGTCAATAAAAATCTATCGTCTTTTATAAAGTATTTAATAAATAGTGTTTGCAAAATTAGAAAAAAAGAAATAATTTAGTCGATGTATCGCGATTCAACAACCACTTTGTCTCTCGCTTTTCAGGTTTCTGGTTTCCAGCGAGTCCTTACAAAACGATTGCCTTTCCGAAAACGTTTTATGTTTGTTTCTAATTAAATATAAATCGCAGAATGTCTTTGAAAATAAATAGTACAAGTGCTTTGAAACGTTTCTACGTTTCGTAGAAGAATTGTTGGAATTATTTTATTTACTTTAGCGTTGCGCTGTATGTGTGGGATATAACTGTGTAGGTAGAGGGAACCTGGGAACCTTGTGTAAAGTCCTTAAATTCCGCCGAAACGGAGTAAAATTAATTATTTAATTTTTGCTAAAAATGTTAATTTTTTTATTGTTTTTTATATTGTTTTTTCAGTTTTAAGCTACATATATGCCACTCTTAGCAGGGTAGGCAGAGTAAACTCCTGACCTGGTTGCTTACGTACTTCCCAATGATCGATATATGGCCTAATAGAACAAAAACTATTGAAAATAAAATAAAATTATTTCATCAAGCGGAAATCGAACCAACAACCAACATTTACATATATTTATTTTTATCTTAATAGCATAATGTTAAACACTATATCGTTTACAGGTAGCGGGCGGTGCAATCAAACTGGAGCTGGTTAACGAGTGCTGGACGGAACTGCAGGGCGAAATCGCCGGACCACCAGACACCCCGTACGAGGGTGGCACCTTCCTCCTCGAGATTAAAGTTCCCGAGACTTACCCGTTCAATCCGCCTAAGGTATAATTCTTTTACTGTAATTTATTTAGCAGCGCAGGTTGTGGATTCGATTTTCATTTTTTAGTGTGAAATAATTCTTAAAAAAATTATAAAAATGTAAGCATCTTAATATAATATGATCATAATATCTGAATAGGCAATGTTTCTTACATTAGACGGAAAATAAGGCACAGTTTCTTAACACTAGGTTCCCTCTGCTTACTGCGGGGGAACCTTTCCTGAATGTAGGGAACCTATAAGTGGTAATCAGCGTGAAGCTCCTCTTTTACTAATATGTGATTCAGCTAACAATAACACATTTACCACACAGGTACGCTTCATGACGAAAATCTGGCATCCGAACGTTTCATCCGTAACGGGAGCTATTTGCTTGGACATTTTAAAAGATCAGTGGGCGGCTGCCCTCACTTTGCGTACCGTACTCCTTTCCATACAGGCATTGCTCTCTGCTGCGGAGCCCAACGATCCTCAGGACGCCGTTGTTGCGAAACAGTATAGGGAAAACCCAGCCTTATTCGCTATGACCGCGCGACACTGGACAAACGTCTACGCAGGGGGGCCTTCCCCGGTATGGGAGTTTAACGAGAAAGTCCAACGTTTACGCGACATGGGCATCGATGAGCACGAGTCCAGGGTGGCTTTGTCCACGTACGACTGGGAGATCGAAATGGCCACTGAGCAGTTGTTTAGTTAATTTTGTCCATTCATCTCTAACGTGTAGTGTCCTAAAGATTTCCCAATGTCAATAGCATTTCAGATTTTCTTTTTATTTTTTTCCCAATTTCTGTGATTTTATCATCGTCATAAATGATAAATTTTAGTTGTAAGAACAAAAGGGAATATATGGATATGTATGTGTATGATAACTTCGATAAAATATTTTTTAAATAGAGTAGAAAGTATTTTTGAAGGGTTACGGGTAAAGTCGGTCGTTGAAATTGTGGTTCCCCTGATTTTGGTATTGTGTCTGACTAAAGACGTATTTTAACTCCGCATGAAATGAATTTGAACTTGCATATTAAATTTGTTTTAAACGTTAAACTAGGTAGTTAAAACATTTTATCAACAGACATACAAACATCGAGCAAATCTTATTTGTCCTATTTACGATTTATATTTATCTTGTAATGAATTTCAATTGATTCGTTTTACGTTACTCAGTTCAATGTCACAAATTGGTTATTTTCCTTTTATTATATCTATAGATTTTTTCTTTTACTTTTTTTTTTAGCTTCACGCACGAGGCAGGGTAGGCAGAAGGAACCCGGGAACCTAGTGTCAAGACACTCCGTTCCACTTCCGTTCCCCACTTTCCGCCAAATTTGAGGCCTTGCGTGTTGAGTGGCGGAAATCAATGCCGCGCTTTGCCTTATTACCCGAGCGAAGAAATGACACATTAAATATTTAATTTGAAAATATTAAATATTTCATTTCCTCGACTGGGGATCGAACCCAGAACCTTTCGGTTTCAGTCACACGCCCGTGCCGCTGCGCCACGACAGGCCTCTATATTTATTGATATCTCAGCAATTTTTATTTATTTATGAGATACACAATGTACGGGAATAAGAAATATTTTATCAGATTATACTGTATAGGACGTAACGTAAAAACTATACAAATTATTGCAAGCGTAGTGAATGTATTAATAAAAATGAACAAAGGAAAAAAAAAACATAAACGTATTGAGAATTTTTAACGAATATATCGCGCCTATTTTGATATTCGAAGTACAATTTAAATATAACATTGCATGGAATAAAAAAGTAATTTAAAAAAAAATATTTTAATAATGGCAATTATGATAGTCGTTTAGTAATCTGTCAACTTTTTAATTATTTATTATGTTTATTTCAAAAATATATAAAAAAAAACGAAATCATGTTTTAATCTTTTTTTTTAATATTATGTTTTGTCAAATTTTACTATTGATGAAAAATGCTCATTTTATAGATTAACGTCCTATCGTACGAATTATATTATTATCAAGAAACCCGCCAGTGCAAACCACTTTATGACTTTTTGAACCCCCCTGTATCGATATGTTGAATGGCTTTTCCCTACAAACCTATTAAGGCAGGATTAAAAATCTGAATTTATAAAAAACTGAAAAACTATAGAACCCAAATTCAGTCCTTGAAGAACTCCTTCTAATATTTATAACCAGGGTCTATATATATTTAAATTAACAGTTTCTTTTGCATTTCTATTGTGTTATTAAAGCAAATAATAAGAATATCAAGAAAAGTGAAAATAGATTTAACTAAAATGTTTGTTACTATATTTTGAGTCTCCTTATAAAATGCTTTCTTAAAGTCAGTTTTCATGATACGTTAACGTGTGAGCAGTTGCTATGAGCTGTTATAAAGATAGTCTAATTTCGTTTACTGTTAAATATATGAACATATTTATATAACTATCTTAGTACTTAAATAAATATTTGTTGTTATATATATATATATATATATATATATATATATATATATATATATATATATATATATATATATATATATATATATATATATATATATATATATATATATATATATATATATATATATATATATATATATATATATATATATATATATGTATATGCATGGTTTTAACTAGTGATTCCAAAAATCTTAAAAAGTGTTGCTACACTTTTAATAAAATGCAAATTAAACCATATTTATGTGGAAAAAATCATTTTAAACTATTGTGTAAGGGTGAAATATAAATTTCATAATATAGTAATTTTATTTTCTCTGATAATGCATATTTTCCTCTTGTTTCTTGATTTAGCTATATTCTTGTGGACTCTGCACTAGCTTGTTGGTTCGTTGAATTGTTTTATTAACTATTTTAATTATATTTTAATATTTTGTATTTAATTTAGAATAAATTGTACATTTTACTTTTGGATCCCAGTTAATAAAATCTGTATGTCGTCGGCTTAGAATGTAAACCTACTGAATACGTTAGAAAAACATTAAAATTGTCTTTTATTTTGTTGCACATAGTGAACAATAAAAATATTTTTTTGGAATTATAAAAAGTTTATTATAAATAACATTAATATATAACAGCTGGTAACATTTATATTTTCAGTCTCGATTTGCAAATAAATCTTGTAAATGTTGAAGTTCAATAAATGTTGAAGTTCAATAAATGTTGAAGTTCAATAAATGTTGAAGTTCAATAAATGTTGAAGTTCAATAAATTGTAACATTTTGCAATAGACATGTTTTAAACACGCAATAGTAATATTATTTGAAAATCTTATTAAAATTGCCATTGGACGGGATTTTGTGATTGTTAATTCCAATTGATGTTGATATTTTACAGCTAAAATGAACTATAAACATATATTTTAAAAATCTATTAAAATCCTCCTTGGACAAAGATTTTGGGTTGTGTAGATTTTGGGCGATTTAACATTGCGTATTCATATACACACACATATATATATATATATATATATATATATATATATATATATATATATATATATATATATATATATATATATATATATATATTATTGATAACGGTAAAGTGCTTTTAGATACGGTGTTAAGAATGGTTTAAGTTATATGTATATAAAGTCTTTGAAGCGTTGTCTGTATATATATAATATGTATTTGAAATAGTAAAAATCTTATAGTTATATTTACCTAGATAATCAGTTATATATATTTATATAGGGCATGCTAGTTTTGGGCAACGCTTGTTTCGTTACTGAGTTTCGAACTGCCTACCACCTTGTTGTTTAGCTGTTGCTGTGTTATATGTGCTGTAAACCAGTTTCATCAATATATGTATTGTATGTTAATATGATTAATTTGTATTTTAAATGATAATTAATTAAATGAATATTATTGAACAAATGTTGTTTCATTTTTTTTTGTTCATAGGGTAGAACGGAAAAGTGTGCCTTAGGGATCTTGGGAACCTAGTACAGGTTCCCAAGATCACTTTGCTTACGCTGTTTTGCGGGATACAGCGTGAAGCAAAAATGTATATAAATATGAGAATTAGGCATGTATAAGATTAGGTGAGGCGAAAGGGGTAAGCAGTATGGCGTCAAGCCAAGAAATGTATTTAAGTTATCTTCGTAATTGAGGTAAAGTTATTTAGTTAGAAACGTGTGTCTGTCTATACTTAAAAGTCAGTTATGGGTTCGATTCCTTCACATCAAATGTTTTCAATATTATTGTTTAATTTGTTTTTTCTGTATGAAACTCGGGGATTTATATGACGCCAAGACATAGAAATATATAGTACAGAGGAGGTCTGTAGTATATATTTCTATGGAAGTAAATTCTGGTAAGTAAATGCTATGAAACTGTTGCCTGCAAGATGTAATGATATGAAACTGTTGCTGAAAATTTTGATAATGTGGATTTTGGTGGTTTTCAATATTCTTATTGGTTGGTTATTCTGTATTTATTCTTGAATATCTATAGCATATATGAATTAATTTTATATATATATATATATATATATATATATATATATATATATATATATATATATATATATATATATATGTATATATTTGCTATAGAAAATAAATGAATAAGACAACAGTCTTCTATATCATGGGGGCATTTATTGATTAAAGATCAAGATTGATTAAAGGTCTTAGCCATTTTGTAATAGATATCTTAAGGTAAGGAGGCCTGGATTTGTACATATCGCATACTACTTTGTCTTCAAAAGCAGCACTTGACTTTATTGCAGGAGATAAAACCACTACCACACTAGGCTTGTAGGGATGGGTACCAAGGTAAGCTTGAATATGCCGATTTTAAAGTAGGTTCAACTAGGGGAAGTTACGCTTACGATACAATTAAAGGGTTGTCAATATATGTATGTGATAATGTCAATTGATTGACTTGTTAGCGGAACTATACATAATTGTGATATTGAGCTCCGTGGGATACAGGGCGACAATGTGCTTCGGTCACAGTCATCATTGTCTTAACTTTTATTCTAAAGGCGAAAGCAAGGGTTGACTAAAATTTGAGACATGGCGGAAAACTGATTTTGAAGGGGGTAGCTCTCAAGTATCTCACCTCAGTAGCGCTCCGAACCAGGCGGTGGTCGGAAGAACCCCAAGGGGCAATGAAGGCAACATTCCGCAGAAATAAATGAAAATACATGGGATCTGTATTCAGGAAATAAACATTTTTATTACCTCACAGAGATCGGATCACAAAATTCAGTGGCAAAGTGCTATACGAGGAAAAGCTTGAAGCTATCATTTTTAATTTGAAAAATTATATTGACATAGTACTTGGTAGACTAGTGTTTCTTGTGTAACTCCGGAAAGCGAACCGAACAGAGTGTTTTAACACGGTCTTTCTAAATTCCCTTTGTGTGAAATACAGCGTGAAGTTATATCAATCGTCGAGTATTACATTGATAAATGATTTAATTATTTTTCTAATAGAAAACGTATTACTGCCGGTGACAGAATTAACGGTGCCTTAGCTGCATTGTTGAGGCGGTGAAACGTAAGTAGGTACTAGCGTGGATGTCACGGAGAGAATAAAGAAGAACGTGCTCAGGTGGGTTGGGCACGTCGAGCGAATGAATGAAGAAAGAATGGTAAGAAAGATTTATGAAGGAAAAGTGAGTGGTAAGAGAGGGAAGGGGAGACCTCGGTTGACCTTCGAAAACAGAGTATCAACTATACTGGAGAAACGTCACCTAAGCATGAGGACCCCCCGGAGAGCATATATTAAGAGGTTGATGATAGTGGATATTAAGTTACATATAAGTGTCTGTGGTGTCAGTCCTTACAGGAAGCTACCACCGGCTCGGAAGGCGGGTCTGCTGAGAAGAGCCGGCAAGAAACTCAACAGTTGCTCTTTTAAAAATATCAATTAAAGTAAATATATAACATAGCTTCCTGAGTGAGTACCAACAGCATTTAATCCCACGCACTCTTATCATTGTAGTATTCTTGAATAGAATAATATGCTTTGCCTAACAATCGTTCTGATAACCGAAACTGCCCACTAAACCCCAGTTATTTATATGGATATGTTTTATAAATGTAACATTGTTTTTTTCAATTTCACACCGCTTTTATTACCTTCACAAGTCACTGCTTGATGAATAGGAAAAGTTGAAGTTTCCACTTATTTACCAGAGTTATGTACCAGGGGGACAGACAAAAGTTACTACTACCCATGATTTGTTATCGAACCCACAACCATCCGTAACGGCCTTGTAAATCTATATTAATTATTAATAAATAACTAAAAAAAACATATAAAGAAATGGTAAGTCACATTAAAGACGGGTGAAGTCAGCTATTTAAGGCTTTTGCGATCAACGCCATCTATCCCCACGCTACAGTACTATCAAGAATACAGCCTTTATACTTTACGCATCAGTAAACAGTGCGCGGGCGCGGGGCCAGTGCCTGCCGCGACACCGACAGCGACCGTACCCTTTAACACCATATATTAACAAAAACAAAGAAAAAATCGCTGCAAAAATATAAAATAAACATGTAAAGTTAATAGAAAACTCGATAGAAATTAAAAAAAGCTGTGTGTGTGTGACCAAATATGACTATATCGTACGCGGGCGAAGTCCCCAACGGCAGCAGCTTCGGCTGTTTCTGGCGAATACTGTGCAAGTGAGTATTTAGTATTGCCTGACCCTCGCGCCACGGCTGTAAAACAGCTGTTTTATAAATTCAACACCACATCTACATATATACATATATAAAATGACGTATTGCGTTTGTCTCAACTTTTATATCCGATATTAGATAATTACTTTGAGTTAAATCAGTTAATATTGTTAATACTAGCACAGTGGCCTTGGTTCTGATGAATGTAATTTGTAATATAATTCAATGTCTCCGCTGGCCGTGACAACGGCGAAATGGCGAAAGTCCGTGACGTTTACTTATCGATCGTTCACATTAAGCATTATTAGCGAAAAATATAATTAATTGTATATATGTATAAGTTAATTACGAAACGATCCTTGCATAGTTTGTTAATTGTAGGTTTTGGGTTGGATTTGTATTAAGGTAATGATTTGCGTTCATTTGCTTGCTCTGGCTACAAGACAGAGCGCGGCGTTGAGTTCCGCCTTTCTGCACTATCTGTTAGAATCGTTAGTCGTGCAGTGCGTGAGAACGAATGATAGGTTAATTCTAAATAATTAATAAAATTTAAAATTATAATTATAAATTATTATACGTAAATAGCTATGTGAGTTAGTTACAATCACATTTGAGAACCGCTGAAATCGCTTCAGTGAATAAATAACAATAAAATGGTATGAGGAAAAACCGGATGCGATTTCGTAATAAATATGTAAACGTCAGTACGCCGTCATATAAACGAGAAAATCGATCTATAATATCTATACTAATATTTTAAATCAGAAGAGTTAGTTTCGTCGGAAAGTGGAAAACGGAATGAAGTGACTTAACATAGGGTTCCCAAGTCTCTCTCTGCCTATGCTGCCATGTACAGGGTACAGTGTGAGTTTGACTAAACGCGCTAACCTCAGAAACTGATGGTATGATATGAAAACCATATTTTTGCCTATACATATGAATATATTGTGACCCAGAGTCAGTTTGAGGAAATTATAAACTATATCATATGTAGAATGTGTCATGACACAATCTTAATATAAAGTTATGATCAGACTATGACACAAACGCACCTGTAGCTCCCCTGGAGTTACACGGGGCCGTGGGCGACGGTGATCACTTACCATCAGGTGACCCGTACGCTCGTTTGCCTTGCCTTTTCCATAAAAAAAAAAAAAAAAAATGTGTCATACTCAGGCCATATTATAGTTATGTATAACGCTAATTTACATAGTTATAAACACATCTGTAAGTACATATAATAAATCTGTAACTGATAGCTGTCTGTACATAGAAGATATATAAGAAAAAAAATATTATTGGGGCCATTCGTTAATGTAATAGAATTTAAAACAATGACTTTTTGAATAATTGTTATAACTTGGCGTTTGTTCGCGTTAATCTCAAAAACGGCTCAACCAATTTAAATGCAGTTTCCATTCGCGTAACATTACATGAAAAAATTATATGAATATAAACTATATTGTTCCACAAAGTTGAACAGGCGAAGCCGCGAGCAAATCGCTAGTACACAATATATAATTAAACATTTGAAAGTCCTGAAAATCCAATTTGCAGGTACAGTTATGTCCGAGGCTCTAGGTAGTATTCGTATACCGCTAGTCAACATACGTAGGTATTTACTAATTTTCAATGACTAAACAAAATGAACGGTAAACAGCGGAACAAAATAAAATGTGCCTTAATACGTTTGTAAATCAATATGTAAAGAGAACCAGTCTAAAGCCTGTTTGATATATGTATATATATATATATATATATATATATATATATACATATATGTATATATATATATATATGTATATATATATATATATATATATATATATATATATATATATATATATATATATATATATATATATATATATATATATATATATATATATATATCATTTGCTTGTTCTGGTCAATACGCAATTCTTTCAGCGGAAGCGGAAACGGGAATGTCTTATCACTAGATTTCCGGGATCCCTTTGTCTACCCTGCTATGTGCGGGATACTGCGTGAAGCTGAAAAAGTAGGTTTTTACCGATACCGGTACGGCGAGCATCTAGTAGCCAAAGCGCGGCGTTGAGTTCCGCCACCAAATTTACTATCTCGAAAACTTTTTTAGCATATAATAGAAGATACAGCAGCATAAAATATTAAAATGAACAACCTTTTCCATTCCCCTGAATATAGCAATTCGAATCGCGGAGTTAAACGCCACACAGTATTATTGCCTATAAAATATTTTCAAACTAATTCTGAACTATTATAAAAGTAACAGAATCTGTAGTATAAATAACGTTTGTATCAACTATTTATGTAGATCACAGTATCGATAAGAGAAAGTATTTTTTTTTATTATAAGCACAAAAGTGTCGCAAGCTTTCTTTTTTTTGTGTGAATTTAATTTTAAACTGAAAATAAAGAATAAGCATTCTCTATTGCACAGTACGGTTGACGAGTTGTGGCCGTGTTATGTTTGACCTGTATGTTTGTTTGTCTGTGGCCACGTAGTTCCTGAATTAGTGGAACGATTGGAATATCGATGTTTTTAATGGAAAGCCTTCTTCATCGTGGCAGCTCTTAGCTATGTTTTATCAAAATCGTGTTAGCAATTGAAGAGTTACAAGCACTTTGCAAAGATTAGGTAATGATTTTTACTTAAAATTGAAATTTTTCATTTTTTTCTTCCCGTCCAATAACCTACATTCAGAACGGCCAACACTCGTCGACCGCACTACAATTTAACGCCCATGCAAACCCACAATTCTGTTACTTACCTCAAGGTCCTACCAAGGCCAACAGATTGATAAACTTCATTTGTGCTACTGCCGTTTTATCGCAGTGGCATAACATTTAACTCTACACCTTTGTGGGTTCGATGCCAACTTGCGGGGAATAAGCAAAGCGCAACGTTGAGTTTCATTTCTCAACGGATAGTCTCGATGGGTCGTACATGGGCACCGAGAGGTCTTACTATTGGTTTCCTCAGCCTACTCAGCCGTATGAAGGATACATTATAAAGAAAGAAAATGATTTATATTCTATACTTATAATGAATCTGTAATTTCATTATTATATGTTGGCAACTTGCCCTCAATATTTAGTGTATATTTTACTTAAATCGTTTAAAAAAAAATAAAAGGTTACGTTACAAAATGTTAAGTTTCACAAAAATGTTACAAAATTGTTATTCATCTAACTAAAATTTTAGTTTTCAGATATTGACTTAATAGTGATAATGTTATTTCAACAAGAAAGTACTTGAGATTAGTATATATAGTATAATACAAGCGAGCGAAGGCGAAGCGAAGCGTAGTGCAAAAAAATCATGCCTCATTTTATCAAAACGCTTGTAGCTCGCTTACTGCTTATCCAATGTTCTTAAAACCGCGCTGGGTCAGGTTTTCGTTAAAAAAACCACACTCAATTCGGTACATTAATAAAGAAGGTACGCTGCCACAAACAAACAGACAAGATGAAGACAGGTCAAACTTGTAACACCTTTTTTGCGTTGAGTTAAAAATCTCACTTCTATTAAGTAACAATATGTTGTGTTTGAATCTGAACACATCGCGTGCTTTAATTACATATTCATTATTTGATAAACAAGTATACATATACACACACATATATATATATATATATATATATATATATATATATATATATATATATATATATATATATATATAAGACATGTATTTGTATATCTTTAGGGTAGGTATTGAGATCGCGTGGAAGTATCAAGCTTGAAATTATTTAAAATATCTAAATTGACAACCCTTTGGAGGAAGGTGCCTTCATGGTACACACAAATAAAAATTATTCTACTTTTATAGAATAAGAACATTACAAATTTACAATTGTAGTTAATTTCATACAAAATGTGTGTGTAGGCGCGCAAAATTCGTTTATTAACATTTATAGGTGGCATTTTCCGTTAATCTTTAAATCTTGTACGGAACCCTCGGTGAACGAGACCAACACGCACTTGGCCGATTACCTGATTTATGAGTTCCTTCTGTGGCAAGGTAGCTCCTAAATGTATGACGTTTTGATTGCGGTTTTTATTAAGGAAAGCCTTGTTCATCACGGTGGTCTTCAGATACAGTCTGATTAGCACTTCTGGAGCACGTGGCTTTATAGATTGAGACTTTTTTTTTTTTGCTTGTTAATCCTTTTTTTTCCGAAATCATACAACATCTTACTGTACGTGTTATATATTGGCATGGTTCACTACCCAGTGGGGGAACAACATTGCGGGTATTCTTTTTGCTTTGATACCAAGCCAAAGTGCGGGGTTGAGTTCCGCAACAGAACACGCAATTGGGTAGTGTGTGCGGAGTGACTCTTTTTTCATTTTCGATAGCCAATAGACAGATAGATATTTTTTTCATTCTCGATAGCGTAATGTTAAAAAAATTGCACAACATTGCTTATTGCTTACATTGCATCTAAACAACTTAGTCATAACTAAATATATAATATGATTACATGTTAAATTTTAAATTGATTTTCCTTTTTTATTAGTTTCACGCTTTATCCGGCGCATGGCAGGATTGGCAGGGGAAACTTGGGAACCTAGTGTTAAGGTACTTTGTTACCATTCAGACACTTCTCAAGTACCCTCCTACCCTTCCAGTGTGAGGCTGAAAACATTTCAAATCAATATGTTCCCGACACTTTGGGAACAAATAGACAGATCAAGAAAAGACAAATAAAATCTAAAATAATTCATTATTTCTACATTTTCTAACAGATCTCATTTATATGTACACGCAAGTATGTAGAAGTGACTTTCATATACATATATAAATTAGTTAATACTGTAGTACTACAAGAGCGAACTATCAATGGCGGATGTATGGAAACTGGACGTAACTTGACTAAATAAGGAATATTTTAATAGTAAACGTATCGACGTGTGAAGTTTAAGGTGAGAACGCGGCATTGAGAAAATTATACTACTTCGATACAGTTTCTCTAGAATGAGGTTTTTTGAATTGGATTTTGCTTGTTTTAGACCGTTTTCTGGTGGCGCAACGGTACAACGGTGCGATTCTAAACGAAATTGGTCTAGGGTTCGATTCTCAATCGAGGTTATGAAATATTTAATGTTTTTATTTTTTCCTTCCTTTCGTTAAGTTTCGGCACACATCACAAAATGCCTTAAATTTCTCAACACTAGGTTCCCAAGGTTCCTCTGTCTATCCTACCTTGTGCAGGATACAGCGTGAAGCTGAGAAATGGATTAATGTTTTTTTTTCTGGGAAAAGGAAAGGTTAATGATACATATATATCGATTCTCTGTCAATTGAGCAATATTGACGAATTCCTTATGGAACTGAACCTAGCTTATACCACTTTTTTACCCTCGAAGTATAAATGAGGGGTGTTATAACCTATCAGTCTGTGTGTCTGTCTGTGGTATCGTACCTTTTGAATGAGAGAACCTCGTCCATTACGGTGGTGTTTAGCGATATTATATGAAAATCGGCTTAACAATATAAGCGCCACAAGCATTTTGTCAAGATGATGTTGCGATTTATGACGTCCGGAACTTTTGAAAATTTTAAATGTGATATGATTTCATCAATAAGTTAACTTAAATTATATATGTGATGCAGATTTTAAGGTTCTGGGTTTTCCCTAAGACTAGACATAGTGTTACGGCACTCCATTCCGGTTGAGTTCCGGAAATCAATACCACAGTTTCTCGTACGTACATACAATATGTATATGTGTATGTATGTTTGTACTCAACATGCAATGCCTCAGAATCGGCAGGAAAGTGGGGAACTGAAGTGTCTTAACGCTAGGTTTCCAAGCTCCCTCTGCCTACCCTGCCATGTGCGGGATACAGCGTGAAGCTGAGAGTATGTATGTAAAATCGTCATATAATTCATTTACTTATACACAGACTCTTACACAACAAAGAATAAATAAGGAAAGAGATTTAGCACTCTCTGTTTTACAACAAACTAATTTGAACCCTATACCATTTGTTCAAGCACTTTCCATCTGCGCTATGAGGGTGTCATATGTAAAATTTTATTTAATATATATCTCTTCACACGCATTTGGACACGCATTGATCTATTTACAAAGTAAACTGGTTATAACTGGACTGTTCGGCTTTTATTTGTAAGTCAGTACAAGAAATGTTAAAATAGTTAAAAATTGTTACCTTATTGAGGCCTGTCGTGGCACAGGTTGTGGGTTCGATCCCCATTTGAGGAAATGAAATATTTTATATATATATATATATATATATATATATATATATATATATATATATATATATATATATATATATATATATATATATATATATATATATATAATATATATATATATATATATATATATATATATATATATATATATATATATATATATATATATATATATATATATATATATATATATATATATATATATATATATATATATTATATATATATATATATATATATATATATATATATATATATATATATATATATATATATATATATATATATATATATATTATTCACAACATTAAATAATTACTTGTTTCTTGTTAACGTCTATTTCAATACATCGCGTGTTGTAGAACAGATGAACTGGAAATATATGTATATTTAAATGATTTAAAAATTCCTTGTGAAAGGATTTGAACCTGAATACCAGTACTAACTACAAACTAATTATTTACTTTAAATAATAATTAAATACTATGCAATTTATCTTCTATCGTCCTTTGTTAAGATCATAATTAGACATTGTACGTTGATAAGCGAAACTTAACGCTGCGTTTTGCTTACCGAAGCCAAATAATGGAAAAGCATTATTTCCTTCGTGTAAAATTGAAGTATGAAGTTAGAGAAGCATGAAGGGATGTCTTTCATGCTCGGTCTTCAAAAACTTCACAAGGTTGCGTTTTTTTATTTTTTTTTTGAGCGACCCGCCCGCGTCTTCGCCCGCTTAAATTACATTATTTAATTTGCTAATCTCAATATCTTTCGTGGTCTAATAACAATATCTCTTTTAAGACAATATCTATACATTGTTAACTAAATAAGCTAAATGAATAGAAATTTTGTAGAAATTTTGTTTAACTTTTTTATTTCGATTATTAATCGATTAAAATGTAATTAACACTACATATGGCAAGTTGCCGAAATTAATGGGAAAATCTATATTTAAATCTGGTTAGCCGTATCTGATACCATTGAAACATTCCGTTCCCGACTATCCACCTGGAGGTATTTGTCCACGTTACTAGAGCGAAAATATTAAATATTTCATTACGTTGGGTGGAGTCGAACCCACAACCTGTCTCGTGTACAACTCTCGCCTGTGCCGCTGCGCCACGCCAGGCCTCACAAAACCGCGTTAGAACTTAAAAGCCTGTTTGTTAAACTAAACAAGTTCCTATATCCGGGTGAGATCAATTTGTAATCGTTTATCTTATAATGGATAGATTTAGATACTTTCTAGGGATCCTTGTCTCAAGGAAAAAATGGAACCGCCCGTTCCGCTCCCCACTTTCTGCCGACTCTACGCCGCGCTTTGCGTTGTATTCATAGCGAAGAACTGAAAACATTAAGTATTTAAATTGAAAATATTAAATATTTCCTCAAATGGGTATTGAACTCACAACTCGTGGCGTTTACGGTCGCATATTGTGTCTGAGCCATGACACGCTTCAATCTTTTAGTTGTCCGAAAGTGAAGGTATCAAGCAAAATTAAGCCTATAGTATTTTTTTCTTGTAAGTCACGTTATCGTTGATCTAGTATTGGATTTAGTAAGTATAGAACCTAGGTTGCCGAGATCGACTCGCGCATGACCGGTTTTTTATAATACTTCATAAATCATTTTAGCAAAAAATATAAAGAAATATATATATATATATATATATATATATATATATATATATATATATATATATATATATATATATATATATATATATATATATATATATATATATATATATATATATATATATATATATATATATCTCACACTTAGCAAGATAAGCAGAGTCTCACGCTGTATCCCACATACGGCAGGGTAGGCAGAGGGAACTTGGGAACCTAAAGTTAAGATACTCCGTTCCAAATAACACATTTACGTGTATTGAATGGAGCACACCACACCGCGCTGTACTTTGTACACTGGTAGTGTGATGAAATAAAAAAAATAACTGTTTCGTTAATTTTCTCAAATGGGTATCGAACCCACAACCTGTCACATTGACAGTCACACGCTCAAGTGTTTTATAAGGAAAAATTATGTCATACTTCCTTGTCCTTTTCAACACGACTCATCTGTGTACAAAAACCAAGTCACCTTATTTGTTGTGGACCAACAGACTGTCTAACTAATTGTCAAATATTAGCTATTTATATATACATATACATATACGTATATATATATATATATATATATATATATATATATATATATATATATATATATATATATATATATATATATATATATATACATACGTCATCGTACAATTTGTATGTTTGAGCTCATTTTATTACTACATAGTATACGCTATGTATGTTCTAATAACGTTATCATTTTTAAGACAATATCTATACATTGAAAACTAAAATATCGGCATATAAATAAAATATTTGTACCAATTTGTCGAACTCAATATTTTACTTTGAAGTAACTTTTTGTTTGTTTATTGATTTATATAAAACAAACACCAAACGTTAAAGGAAGGTTGCCTCGATATAATAATGAAAACTGCATTTAAATCTTGTTAGCATCTCATTCAGGCTGCCCTTTTATATCGATAGTTAAGGATTTTCGAGGAAAATATTAAAACATCGAAATAGTATCAATATTTGAAACATCTGATCGTAAGCGCGGTAAGAGCTTGGGTTCGATTTTGATTTCCAATTGGTTTAATTTAAAAGTAATTGCGATGATTAAGGCCTGTAGTGGCGCAGCGGCATAAGCGTGTGATATTTAATATTTAATATTTTCAATTTAAATAGGTAATAAGACAAAGCGCGGCGTTGAGTTCCGCCACTCAACACGTAATGCCTCAAATTCATCGGAAAGTGGAGAACGGAAATGGAACGGAGTGTCTTAACACTAGGTTCCCGGGTTCCCTCTGCCTACCTTGCCTCGTGTGGGATATAGCGTGAAGCTAAAATAAACAATATTTTCATTTCTTCGCTCTGGTAACAAGCCAAAACGCGGCGTTGAGTTCCTAGTAAGAGGACTCTTGGGAACCAATTATTAAGACCCTCTGTTCCCCATTAGATTAAGTTCCACAAATTCCGCGGAATTATTGAGACTTTTAGCGGAACTCAACACTGCGGTTGTACATAAATATTAGTTTTAAAAATGAAATGAAACGGCAAAGCCGATTTACTTATATGAAATTAAGAATTCAAGATGCTTTTACGATTGCAATAAATTATGCTTTGAGCAAATATATGCATGTATAATATTATAAAAATACTTTACATAAAAATGTTTTTTTTTTTTTTTGTGGAATATTACTGTAATTAATTGATGTGTATGTGTATCAATTAACTCTAATCTTTCTTTTCGGAGTCCCTTACGTCTAAAAAATAATAAAAAAAATCAGTTAATCGCGAATTGCACTCTCCCTCTCAGTGTTCCGTGCCAATTTTCTGATTGTAGGTCTTTTTTTTTATATAACTAGGATAAGACAGGGCAAACGAGCGTACGGGTCACCTGATGGTAAGTGATCACCGTCGCCCACGACCCCGAGTAACTCCAAAGGAGCTACAGGAGCGTTGCCCATCTTTAAGGTGGATGGGCACCGGGGCCCGGCACTACCCAATGCGAATGCAGTACTTAACGCCGGTTTTAAAAGCCGGGGGTGGTAATAATCTAGTCGAGTCAGGTCAACGGGAACATAAGCTCACCGCTCACCTAGGGTTCCCATACCCTTGTACCATTTCAGGGATTTTTTTTTATGTATGATTGAGTGGTCAACGCGGAAATAATTAATAAAACTTAACATACTCAAATTTTCATTATATGCGGGTAATTTGAACTATCCTCAGGTAAACATTTTTATATAAAAAACAGCAAAACCGACGTATAAATGCTTGTATCTTTTCTTAGACGCATGATATTTTTCTGTGCTGTTCAAATTCAAATTCAAATTCAAATATTTTTATTCAAAATAAAAAGTTACAAGCTTCGTTTTTTGAACGTCAAACAATTTACCACCAGTTCACTAAAGTTACTGCCTCAGACCTGACAAGAACCGGCGAAAGAAATTCAGCGGGACATGTTTTTTTTTCAATCAAAATTTTACATCATATAATCAATTATGTGACTATGATACATTTGAAACAGCCTGGAGCGAGCATTTTATTCCCAAGGCGTGTTATCATTTATAAAATCGATAATTTGGTAATAACCTTTAACACACAAACGTCTTTTCACATCTTTTTTAAAATGCGAAATAGAAAGTAGAAATAGAAAACTATAAGAGACTATACCTGAATATTTGATATCAATCTTGGCTCGATACCTCCATGCGATTTAGGAGACAAGTGGCCGTCACAGACAACAAAGTTATTTTTTTAGCGAAGTTAAAACATGCAAGTTATTCAGATGACTATATAAATAAATGTTTATCTCTAACGGGAGAAGATGCCAACAAAAAGAAAAATACATATACATGGAATTAGCAGAGGCATGTCGTGGCGCAGCGGCACAAGCGTGTGTCTGTAAACCACAGGTTGTGGGTTCGATCCCCGCTCGAGGAAAATAATTATTTAATGTTTTCTTTTAATGTCTTCAATTAAATATTTAATGTCTTCTTTTGTTCGCTTTGGTAAGAGGATCCCCGTAAACTCACGGGCACGAGCGTGTGACTGTAACCGACAGGTTCTGGGTTCGTTTCCCGGTCGAGGAAATGAAATATTTGATATTTACAATTTAAATATTTAATGTTTCATTTCTGCGCTCTGGTAATAAGGCAAAGCGCTGCGTTGAGTTCCGCCACTCAACACGCAATGCCTCAAATTCGGCGAAAAGTGGGGAACGGAAGTGGAACGGAGTGTCTTAACACTAGGTTCCCAGCTTCCCTCTGCCTACCCTGCCACGTGCGAGATACAGCGTGAATACAGTGTCTTCAATGAATGAACTCATTTGAGTGCGGTTTTTTCATTGGAAGGCTTTGTTCAATCACTGTGATTGTTCCACTTGTTTTATGACAATTATATTAGCATTTTCTTTTTGCACTTTGCTAAGACAAAAAGGCTATTTTTCATAGCGGGGAATTTTGCAAATTTTAAATTTTTACAGCATACTTTGTCATATTTTATTAGATTAAAATAATATAAAAGTGCTTTTTTGACGTTGTTGCATCAAAGTTGTTTATACCTGTCATACTTTATTGACTAATTACAGAACTAGTGTTATGTTTAGTAATTCAACACACTGTGTGTATTATGACACCCGGGAAACGAAAATATTTAGCAAATATGCCGTACGATTGGAATCAAACTTTTCAATCTTTTTCTGACTTCACAGTGTATTTCACACATAGAAAAATAGACAGAAGTGAAATAGTTCAGACACTGCGTTCCGTTCTCTACTTTCCGCCGAAATTGAGGCGTTGCGTGTCGAGTCAAATCGAAGAAATGAAAACATGAATTAATTAATTAACATGAAATAATTTGAAAATATTAAATATTTCGTTTCCTCGAGTGGGGATCGAACCCACAACCTCTCGCGGTCCGCGTTGAATCACATGCTTGTGCTTTGCGCCTTTAAAACAACTCATACAATATATTGATAGAAAGAACAATAAAAATCGTGTTTTTTTTTTTTTTTTTTTTTTTTTTTTTTTTTTTTTTTTTTTTTTTTTTTTTTTTTTTTTTTTTTTTTTTTTTTTTTTTTTTTTTTTTTTTTTTTTTTTTATCGTGTATAAAATGAAATAAAAATTCATACTTGGTTATTATAGTTCAAAATTTTATGTTGCGGCAGCGGCACGAGCGTGTGACAGATTATGGGTTCGGGGTTCGGTTCCCCTTCGAGGCAGTGAAATATTTAATATTTTCTCAGCTTCACGCTGTATCCCGCACATGGCGGAGGGAACTTGGGATCCTAGTGTTAAAACACTCCCTTCCACTTTTCGCCGAATTTGAGGCAGTACGTTGCGATTGCCTTGTACAAGAGCGAAGAAATGAAAACACTAAATATTTAATTTGAAAATATTAAATATTTCATGTGGGGATCGAACCTACAACCTGTCGTTTACAGCACTCTTCTGCCGCCGCGCTACGACAGGCCTCTATTTATTATTTTGTGTAACGGAGTATCTTAACACTAGGTTCCTAAGTTCCCTCTGCATTTCCTGCTATTTGCGATTTGTAGCTGAAAACAGAAAATAGAAGTCGTCGTGGCGCAGTGGTATGGCATCAAACGCGACGGATGTGGGTTCGATTCTAATTTGGAGTACTTAAATATTTACTATTTTCATTTCCTCGCTGTAGAAATGGGACAAAACGCGACGTTGAATTTTGCCATCCAATATGGAACAGAAGTGTCCTTTTGGGAACAGAGTGTCCTTACACTGGGCTCTTACATTGTCTTTGCCTACTCTGTTTTATGTGCGGGATATAGTGTGCAGCTAAAAAAGTATGGCGCAACTTAACACCGCGATTTATATTATAAGAGGCGAGTTTTCAAAACAAATATATTGCTTTTAGAAAACAAAAGTAGCTCAGATTAGTAAATTAATAATTATGTTGTCAAAACGGGCGAAGCCGCGAGCGGGTCAAAAGTAAATTTATAATTTTTGATGACAATGGACGAGGCGAAAAAGGTATGCTAAGACCGTAGCGTTTGGCGTTCCGTTTTCTCTATCTACCCCGCTAGGGTTGTAGCGTGAAGTTATGTTATGTTATGATAGTACGTACATACATACAAACATACACATTCATTTACTATTAATAATTTCTTACTGAGATTCATTAAATGCTGCACCGTAACAACTGCCACATGTTTCTTACAACATAACCACATATACGAGTATATACTGTGTGTGTGTGTGTTTTCGTCAGAATTGAACTTAAATGATTATAAACTTATAACCTGTATACTTAAATAACACTGTGTTCTATTTAAAAGTTGAACTTTAATAATTTTCCGTAAACAAACGTACTTCTCGAATAATAAATGCTTATTTTTAACTTTTAAACACTCAAACGGTGTAGTTAAAGTACTATACTATAATAAAGTTTGATCTTCAGTTATTATTTCTAAGACAAAACAAAGAAAAGATTAACCGGAAATGTTTCATATGGAGCATCCTGTATATGATATATATAAGTAATATATATATAAATAAATGCATTTCCGCATAATGTTTTGAAATGTTCTCTTTCAAGAACCTTTTGTTCTCGGAACCGGTACATTTGTGACGCGATGCTTTTGTCGCTTCAATTTCTACTTAAATCTTATTGGTGTACATTTTTTTAGATTCATCTCCCCATACATGGACGGGTAGGCATAGAAAATACTCGGCTTCACGCTGAATCCCGCTCATGGCAGGGTAGGAAGAGGGAACATGGGAACCTAGTGTTAAGACACTCCGTTCTGTTCTCCACTTTCCGTTGAATTTGAGGTATTGCATGTTGAGTGGCTTCACGCTGTATCCCGCGCGAGGCAGGGTAGGCAGAGGGAACCCGGGAACCTAGTGTCAAGACACTCCGTTCCACTTCCGTTCCCCACTTTCCGCCAAATTTTGCCTCAATGTTGAGTAGCGGTTGTACGTTTTCCAAAAAAGCATTTGAATGAATACCATTTCTTTATTAATATTATAAAGCTGTAGAGTGTTTGGTTCAGCGTGAGGAAAATATTATTGTTTTCGATAGTCATGATAAAATTAATGTATTATTCATAACTGTTAATTATTTTCAATTTACCACGTGGGTTATATGTTTTTTGCCTTTTCTTAGTTTCGTGCTGAAGAGTAAGAAGAGGGAACCTGGGAACCAAATGCTTAAAATTCTGCTACTATCTGCGTTTACGATTGTCCGTAGATTTTTGGGGGCATTGCTTAACTCAACGCTGTGCTTTGCTTCATTACGAGCAAGGAAATGAAAATATTGAATATTTCATTTCCTCGAGTAGGATATATACCCATAGTGTTTACAGTCGCTCACTTGTGTTCCTGCGCCACGATTGCCCTCAACTTTATATATATATATATATATATATATATATATATATATATATATATATATATATATATATATATATATATATATATATATTTATATATATATATATGTATATATATATATATATATATATATATATATATATATATATATATATATATATATATATATATATATATATATATATATATATATATATATATATATATGTATATATCCCTACTTAATTATGATTATTTTAAATCAATCCACAGGTGTTTCTTTACGTAACGGCATAAATATGTTACGAGCTCTACATCTAATCTAATACCTATATATAGCTATTTTATTTCCTTTTTATAAATGACACCATCATAGCTCAGTTAAAATGTAACTTCATGTACACAATGACAGCTGACTCAGATTTGCTTAAGAAAGTTTGTCTGTAAAACACTTTGTTTACTTACTCGTGGGCCATTGAATGCGCAGGGCACTACAAACGCTGTGGACGGTTGTGGATTCTATTATCCCAATGATATATTTCATTTTATCGGTATAGTATAGGGCAAAGCGCGGTGTTGAGTTCCGCCACTCAATACGCATGTCTTACTTACGATTAGGTTACCAAGTTTCCTCTATCTACTAAAAAAAAATAGTTCAACTTCTTACGTGCGTATTCTAATACACTCGCACACTTAAGTAATGTTTGAAAAACCGATTTATTTACGGCAGTTTTGTATATCTTGTCTGTCTTCTTTCTTTAGATTTTCGCTGTATCCTGTACATAACATTGTAGGCAGAGAGAGAGAGAGAGAGAGAGAGGGAGATAGAAAGAGATAGATAGAGATCAGAGAGAGAGAGAGACTTCTGTTCCCTACTTTCCGCCGAATTTCAACCATTGCGAGTTGATTGGCGGGTGTTCAATGCCCCGTTTTGCCAGAGCTAAGAAATGAAAATATGAATTATATTATTAACTCAAGTAGGACTCAAACTCGCAACCTGTCACGTAGGTATACCTACAGTCGCACGCTGGTGCCCCTGCGGCACGACAGGCCACTGTACAATCAATACTTTCAGCTTTACAGTGACACTCTCACGCTCTTTCACACTAACATTGTATTTTACAAATGAACAATGTTTTTTACCAAAATGTTTGTTTTAACTGCGTCTCCTTTTGTGTTTACGTTGAGAAATTATTCAACATTTGTTTTGAATGTTTCTTGTTTAGTTTGACGCATCGTTTCCCTCCGGGTAGACGGAGAGATCGGAGATGTACTCCGGAACATCGCGTGTTGAGTTGCGTAACCCAACGTCGTGTTTTGTCTACTCTTACTCCGAGGGAAGAACACGGGAGATCACAATAAGACGCTGTCTGACAGCACCGCAACGGCATATATATATATATATATATATATATATATATATATATATATATATATATATATATATATATACATATATATATATATATATATATATATATATATATATATATATTATATATATATATATATATATATATATATATATATATACATATATATATATATATATATATATATATATATATATATATATATATATATATATATATATATATATATATACTGAAAGTTCACAACGACGGGCATATTTCTAAAAGGAATCTCTACCAACCAACCAATGTATGTGGGTGACGTCTACATAGCTGGAAGATATTAAAGTGCAGTGATATCAATTACCAACTACTATTGTAAATATACATAAAACATATTATATCCAATATATATATATATATATATATATATATACATATATATATATATATATATATATATATATATATATATATATATATATATATATATATATATATATATATATATATATATATATATATACATACAAATGAGCGTCCCGAGGGTGCTCTGAAAAATCTGAAAAAAGGCAACGTTATCCCGGATTCTCAAGTAAAATATACTTAACTTGGCTTCTCGTTCACTGTCATCATCCTGTTCATACATGCCCTTTGGGGGGTCATAATGCTTCTTACGTGACCTTCCTCCAGGATGGTAGAAACTGTGTTTTCGAAGGTCAACAGAGTTCTCTCCATCCTTTTCTTAGTACAAGGTTCACGTTGGATCACGCATAATAATCATTATCTACTGATCGCCTAATGTTCAAGATTTTGCACGTGGAATGGTGGAACTGAACACCGCGCTTTGTCTTGTTACCATAGCGAGGAGAAAAATAAACATAAATTGATGTCCGTTATCGGGAATCGAACCCAAAACCACAACGTAAACAGATACTTCTTCACTTTTCTAAATAATACAGTAATTATATCATTTAGAAAGCGTGTTTTCTGAATCAAAAAACGCTAATAAGAGTCTCAATAAAGTGGTAAAAACCATAACATTATGTATATGTACATATATTATTTTTTACTTAAGAACGTCGGATTAATGCTTTTTACTCAATTATCACAACTCTGTGACTTATCATTCTCGTTTTAGCTTTCCGTACCTTAAATGAAAAGAATGGGAACCTTTAATGGGTATATGGGTTCCCTTTTTTATCGTATAGGTGGTAGATTTTTCCTCAATACCGTGGGTATCAGTGTCCAGGTCTTCTTAGCGAGGTAGGCGGAGAGCTGGTGTCAACTCTCTCTGTACAATAAAGTGAAAAAATATTAAAATATTACGTGTTGGATGGCGATTCTCTCGTGTTCTGAATGATGAAAATAATAATTTTCATCTTTTCTTTGAATAAGATAAAGCGCGACGTCCAATTCCTTACTCACTCACTCATTTTCACGTCAGTCAGTCGCACGTCAGGCAGAAGGAACTTGAGAAGCGTTAGTGTTAAGACACTCCGTTTCGTTTCCCACTTTCCGCCGAATTCGAGGCATTGTGTGTTGGGCAGCGGAACTCAACGCCGCGCTTTGCCATGTTACTAGAGTGCCACTACAGGCCTCAAAGTGGAAGCGGAGTGTCATAACATTAGGTTTCCTCCGCATCTACTATATTCATTTCAGTATTTTATGTAAACGTGAGATACAAATTGTAAAAGTTGGTAATCTTATTTTCTTCCAAATTAACTAATATTATTATTATTATTATATTATATAATTGTATTGTAAATCCTCACTTTGTACCAAGTCTCATACATATATTTTCCACGAGAAGTACACTACTGGTCATCATGTATTTGTTTACAGGACCGGATAGGAAAATCAAAATTATGTTTTCATATACATTAGAGACCGAGGCGTGGGGTACAGTGCAACTTCAAAGAAAACCCACTATCACCACTTTGACATATAATGCCATTGCGCATCGACCTTATATACTTATATATATATATATATATATATATATATATATATATATATATATATATATATATATATATATATATATATATATATATATATATATATATATATATATGGGGTACAGTGCAACTTCAAAGAAAACCCACTATCACCACTTTGACATATAATGCCATTGCGCATCGACCTTATATACTTATATATATATATATATATATATATATATATATATATATATATATATATATATATATATATATATATATATATATATATATATATATATATATATATATATATATATATATATATATATATATATATATATATATATATATATATAAACTATGTAAAGTAATTCATAGAACTAAAAACATTCGAGTATTTACGCTAAATATCAAATATACAGTTACAAATTGAACAGACCGCTGCGAGCATCAGCTCTTGTTTTCACTTTGTGTATTTTGTATTGCTTTATTTTCAGTACATGCCCGTCCATTAATGGCGTCCATAAAAGATTTACTACAACTATTTTTTTTATTTATTTATCTTATTTTCTATTGTACTTTTTAGGGTCCCAAAGGGTAAAATGTGAACGTATCAATAAGATTCCTTGAATGTTGCTGTCCGTCTGTCACTACTAGAAATATATCATTTTCACAAATTATATATTTCTGTTGCTATGAAAAATATTTTAAGATGCTCCCATAGAATAAATATGAGTTTTAGAATTGGTTCATTTGCTTGTATGAAGAATGAGATCTTGGTGGCGCAGTGGTAATCGTGATGACTGAATGAAATCCATCCCCATTCAGGGAAACTACGACTTTTTAAATTTTTCTGCTCTGTATCTGTATACGAAGCGCGGCGTTGAGTTCCGCCACTCAATAATAAATTTCTTAAAATTTTAATGATATTGGGTCTATGGATTGTCTTGACTATAGGTTCCTTCTGCCTACTTCATTATGTAGTCAAATAGTACACGTTGATTATGATAAAAAAACCCCTATTCGACAATTGACATTTATTCACCAGGAAATAAATAAAACTTCTTCTTCTTACGCTTCACGCTGTATCCCGCACTAGGCAGGGTAGGCAGAGGGAACGGAAGTGAAACCTAGTGTTATGACACTCCGTTCCACTTCCCTTCCCCACTTTCCGCCGAATTTGAGGCATTGCGTGTTGAGTGGCGGAACTCAACGCCGCGCTTTTGCCTTATTACCAGAGCAAAGAAATGAAACATTAAATATTTAAATTGAAAATATTAAATATTTCATTTTAAAATAATTCATTTTAAAAAATAAAACAATTTTATTTAATTCTTCCACTTTGAAAAAAAATGTGACGTTGAGGCACCTAACATTGTAACCAACTACGGTGTCACCTGATACTAAGTCCTACTTACTTATCCTGCTATACGGGATAGTGCGTGAAGAATGTCTTAATGCTAAAATAGGCCAGTTTGATCCCTCCGTTGAGAGTTTCAATTAAAAACACCCCTAACATAAAATTTGAATCTTTACTATACTAAGTAACTTCAGCACTGCGCCACAAGGGCGTCTACAAAGCCTTTTAAAATAAAAATAAATACTACGTAATGCATCGCTCTTGATTAGATTATACCGTGACGTGTTACTAACGTCTATGTTGATTGTTATGAAGCTGTTGTTGATTTAGAATTTATTTTAGCTTTTACATAAGTTTTTTGATCTTAAGACAAAGTGCGGCGTTGAGTTCCGCCTGTAAAAAAACTGAAAATTGTTTCAGTCATATCTTTATTTTGATGCATTCGGGATACAGTGCAAAATCTTGTATGGAAAATGGGTGATTAAAAATACCTGGTTAATTTTGTCATTATTAGTCATCTTCATAATTAATCAAAACTTTTTATTTGCTGATCAACTGGTATCCCGGAAATAGGCCCAGGCAACATTAGCTCAAGTACTGGGAAAGAGGAAAGCTGCCATTCCACATCCACATCATCTGGACACGTGACACCTTACTACGGTGCAGTTTTGTAGGAATTTCCTTCATCGAGCCACACATCTCTATAACGACCTACCCGCGGCAGTAATGCCAGGTCGATACGACATGGGTACCATCAAAAAGCGCGTCTACCTCCACCTCAATGGCCGGCAACGCACCTGTAACTCCCCTGGTGTTACACGGGGCCGTGGGCGACGGTGATCAATTAGATCATCAGGTGACCCTTACGCTCGTTTGAATTGTCTCTTCCATTAAAAAAAAAATCTAAGTGATAATATATCTTAGAAAGTTGTGAGAGCAACCAATTCAATAAAGCTCTTTTTTAATTATATAAATTACTTTGATAGAAAAATAGGATATATCTATGTAGAAAAAATCTTCACCCATTTAAGAAATGCAGGGCACGATATTAAAGCATGTTCATCATCAGTGAGAATTTAGAATACGACGTGCTAAGCCAAGCACGAACCGCACCTAATAAGTAACAATATAAATTAGCTCGTACAAGCAAACAAATTCTTCTACTTTATAAAATTTATATAGATATGTAATACTCACTCACTCACTCAGCTCCACGCTGTATCCCGCACATGACAGGGTAGGCAGAGGGAACTTGGGAACCTAGTGTTAAGAACTCAACGCCGCGCCTAGCCTTGTTACCAGAGTGAAGAAATGAATACATTAAATATTTAATTTAAAAATATTTAATATTTCATTTGTACGCGTGGGGATCGAACCCACTAACTGTCGTTTACAGCCACACGCTTGTGCCACTGCGCTACAAGCCTGATATGTAATACGTATTTTTTATTATTAAACTAGCTGGTGCCCGAACTTGCGAACTGCGTCTCGCCAAGGGATGTTTATGCGTCAACAGAAGATAAGAAACTATTATAATAGAGTCATTTCCGTATGTTTTTAAAGTGAAGCCGTGCTCTTGGTGTTGCATGCCAGTTAGGTAGGCAGACGGACCCCAGAGCTTTAAAATAATCACTTCTCATAGATGTTGCTCAGGACTCTTTTTACTCCCACCATACCTAACGTCAAAATACATTTCGAATTTCTAAAATAGAGATAGTTAGCGAGGACTAATAGCTATATATAACAAAAAAAGTTTTATCAATATCCGTCGAGTAGTTTATGTGTGAAAAGCGAACCACAAACAGACAGACAGATAAAAAAAAAACATATTTTTAGCTTCTATTGGTTGTATGAAGATATCTACCCTATCTTAGTTTTTCTTTAATATCCATAATGTACAGACATGAGGTTGTTATAATTTTATTATATGTATAGATTTAAATATTTACAATTAAAGGGTTACAAACAAACAAGCGACCCTTCAGGTCTATAACATTAATTTTGATATATATTAATATATATATATATATATATATATATATATATATATATATATATATATATATATATATATATATATATATATATATATATATATATATATATATATATATATATATATATATATATATATATATATATATATATATATATATATATATATATATATTAATATCTTCATACCAATTAATCTTAAATATTTCTTTCCAGAATATTCGAAAGAGTGCGCCAATATTTCGGAGCTCAAAGCGAGTCCATACCGATGTCGTTCGTCCTCGGCTTCTATGTGAGCCTGGTGGTGAAGAGGTGGTGGGAGCAGTACAAGTTGCTGCCGTGGCCGGACACGCTCGCCTTGTTCATATCAGCGGGGATACCAGGAGCGGTTAGTAAAGTATAGGATAATACGAATATTATACAGATTTTTTCTCAGCTCCGCGCTGTATCCCATCCTTGGCAGGGTAGGCAAGGGGAGTTTGGGAACCTGGTGTTAATACAATTTATTCATTTCCTACTACTACTGCAGCGTGGTGAGTGGCGGAACTCAACGCCGTGCTTTGCTTAGGATAGAACCTACAACCAGTGCTTTTACGATCACAGATTTCTGCCACTGCGCCACAACATACCTCAAATGATAATATTACATAGCCTGCCTAGGCCTGTCGTGGCGCAGTGGCACAAGCGTGTGATGGAAAATGCAACGGCTTCGGGTTCGATTCTCACTTGGCCCACTCATATGACTTTAGTATTTATTTACTTGCTCTGGTATTAAGACTAAGCACGGTGTTGAGTTTCACAACTTAACGCTGAGCGGGAGTGTCTTGATGGGAACGGACGTTCTTAATACTCTCTCTTCCTGCTATATGCGAAATGAAAGGTAGAAAGCTATCTATTATATGTCATAGAATGATGAAGTTAAGTAGTTAAGTTACTCAATTCATTCTCAAATTATGCGATGGCTGACGGTAGTCAACGCCGCAAATCATCATAATTTCTCGAATCTAAAATTGTCGCGTGTATTGAGCGTAACTTTAAATGGACAAAAGTGAAGTGTGTCGGCAAAACATCGTCGGCTTAGAGTGTAAACCTGGTAACAGCCTATTGAGCAAATTCTAAGGAGAGATCAGTAAATCAAAATTAAAAAAATATCAGACCAAACAAAAAGTGAGGTAAAGGTAGTAGTCCCCTCATTTCAGAAAAAAAATATGCAACCAACATCATATCGATTAAATAAACACCTCCGTGCCTCAAATGAGTTCATTAATTCAGGAGCTGTGGTGCCACAGACAGACACATAGACATATTAAACTTTTATTTATATATATATATATATATATATATATATATATATATATATATATATATATATATATATATATATATATATATATATATATATATATATATATATATATATATATTCAACCATACGTACAACCGGTACGGGCGGCAACTTAACATTATATGTAAATTTTTCTTTAATAGCACATTGCGTAAAGACTCGATGGACGGTCGTACGTGTTTGTATCGTGAACTTCATACTTAAGTACCTAATAGCGTGGCGTAGTTACTAGTACTCAAAACACAATGATTCGGGATTCATTTCCACTCGGCCGAATTCTAGAGACACTGTAGGTATATTGAATGGCGGATCTCAACGCAGCAGTTTGTCTTGTTATCAGGGCCAGGAAATGAGAATATAAAATTTGTAATTTCTCGAGTGGGAATTGAACCCATAACCTGTAGCTTGCAGTTGCAAGCTTGATCTCCTGCGCTACGACGGGCCTCAGTGTGACGGGCCTCCTAAGCTATGTTTGGATACTAAATACATACTCTTTTTTTTTCAGCTTCACGCTGTATCCCGCACTAGGCAGGGTAGGCAGAGGGAACGGAAGTGAAACTAGTGTTATGACACTTCCGTTCCCCACTTTTCGCCGAATTTGAGGCATTGCGTGTTGAGTGGCGGAACTCAACGCCGCGCTTTGCCTTATTACCAGAGCGAAGAAATGAAACATTAAATATTTAAATTGAAAATATTAAATATTTCCTCGACTGGGATCGAACTCAGAACCTGTCGGTTACAGTCACACTCTTGTGCCGCTGCGCCACGACAGGCCTCAAAACATACATTGTAATGTATTGCAAAATTTTATTTGTTATCAAGTGTGAAGCTGTTGCGACCTTCAATTTCGTTTTCCAGTACTTTATTATGTATTTTAGACATAAATGTGTATGCGTATCCTTTTTTAATTTTGCATTTAGCGTGTTAGGCAAAAGGAAACGCTCTGTTTCCCGTGTCGGAACTCAACGCCGCTTTCTGTCTAGATATCTGAGCGAGGTAATAACAATAGCTTATTTCTTCGAGTAAGTATCGAACTTAAAACCATTGTGCTTACAGTCAGGGCCAAGTTGGCCTAATTGCTTAGTCATTATAATACAGAAAACTATATAAAAAAGAAAAAAGAATTTTCAGCTTGAAACAGTATTTTCTGAGGTTATAGCCGTTGACGAAGGAAAGTTTTGTGATATTAATATAGATTTAACATTCCTTAACAAGCACTGTACAGGATTATTTTAAACACTGTATCGAGCAGAGGGAACTTGGGAACCTAGTGTACACTCCGTCCCCATTGAGACCCTTCCGGTCGCCATTTTCCACTGAATTACTGGGGTATTGCATGTTGAGGACTTAACGCCGCGTTTTTCCTTTCTACCATAACGAAAGAATATAAATATTAAATATATGAAATATTTATTCTCCTCATGTGGAAATTGAACCCAGAACCTGTCGCGGTTACAGTCACACGTGCCCGTGCCACTGCGCCATAACAAAACTGAACATGTTTAAAGCTCAATAGGACTGAGGTAAAATTTCCATTACGAAAAATACTATTTAAAATTACACTTCGCCCGCATAACTACAAGGTAGACTAAAAGTACCTTGATAAGTAAGTAAATATACTTAGATAGTTTTTTTTTTCAGTTTTGGAGACGGGTAGGCAGAAGAAACTTGGGAACCTAGTGTCAAGGCACTCCGTTCTTGTTAAGATACTTTCAGTCGCGATTTTTCATCGAATTTGACAGATATTTCGAGATAAGTAGGAGAATTTGTTACTTTGAATACAAAAAGTACTGAACTAATTTAGATGAGATGTTACCACAAATTAAGTATATATTTAAATAGTTTTTACAAATTTGTATAATTTAAGTATGATATAAAAAAAATTAAAGCGGGCAAAGCTGCGTTTGTACTCGCTTATTATAAATATGAAAGTTTATCGGAATGGACGCTCATTCCTTATTCACACAATAATTGCTGAATCAATTTAGATAAAACTTTACAGTCGTCTAGCTTATAGCTCAGAAAAGCATATAGACCACAATTTATGTTAATTTTATATAATTTCGTTATAATTTAACAATACATTTAGGCTGTCGAAGTCGCGTGCAAATCGCTAATTGATTATTTGTTAATATTGATTTTGCTGGTCATAATTTTATAGATGAGCATTTAAAACCAGCGCCGTTTATTGAGGAAAAATCTGATGTGTATTGAGAAATCTAATTTTTAAAGAATCATATTACAATATTGTAATATTTTTTATGCAACAAAAGTATTTGTGGTTTATTTATATTTTACGGCTGCCTCTTTAAATAGATATGTACTTTAGCAAAGAGAACTAGCGTACCAAATACAGCTTTACCAGCTTATATTTGTTGTCATATATAATCTGAGGCCTGTCGTGGCCACGAGGAAATGGAATATATAATATTATCATTCATTTTCTTCCCTCTGTTAAGTAGGCAAAGCGAGGCGTTGGGTTCCGCCATTCAACACGCAATGCCTAATATTCGGCGGACAGTGTGCTATGTGCGGGATACAGTGTGAAGCGAAGAGTGATATAGATATATATATATATATATATATATATATATATATATATATATATATATATATATATATATATATATATATATATATATATATATATATATATATATATATATATATATATATATATATATATATATATATATATATATAAAAATTATGTAAAAAAATAGCAACTGTAGCCTATGTGCATATTTGTAATACTAGCAAGATGTTTTTAATAGTATAATTATCTAGAAAAATACTTTTTTATACTTTTAAGTACGTAAAATTTGGAAGGGACCTTGATTGAGAAATGACCCATTCGAAAGCGTGACTGTGAACGACTGTAAGCGACCGTGCCTCGATATCTATTCGATAGATGAATTCTTTACATCTTATTACTTTGGTTAGACCAATTGCGATGTTGAGTTACGGCAATCAATACTCAATGCTCAATGTCTCTGGTTAGACCAAATGCGGTGTTGAGTTACGGCAATCATTACTCAATGCTTGCAGAGTTTCTTTAACATCGTTACATGAAATGATCATTTTCTTAATTATTATTTCATATAAGTATTCACTACTTTTACAATTTAAACTTAAATGCTCTTTACTCAGCTTCACGCTGTATCCCGCAAATGGTGGGGCAGAGGGAACTTGGGAACCTTATGTTAACATTTCCGTTCCCCACACATTTTTTTTGTATCTTTTTTATTTTTTTGTATTTGTCTTCTGTTTTTCAATAACGTCTTTTTTATATTTCTTTTTCAAACAGCCATTGTATTGTCTTTACGGTAATAAACTTTTTAAAGTTGACGTCAACTAGTTTATAATAAAATAATGGAAACTCGCAACTCGATTTACGTGTCTCTGCGTTCAGTTTCAAAAGTAAAAAAAAAATGTGAGTACTATACACTCTCCAAAGAGCATTTATTTTAAATTTCAGCGTTATACGCCGCGTACAGTCACCTTAACGTTATCAATAAACTACATAATTATACTCTACTAAACTCCATACATTGAAAATATAAGTTTATGTCAATTAAATAGACAATTATTTTGTAACAAGTTTTCTCGAACAAAATTCTTTATATTGATATAACTTTTTATATGTTTTTATGTGTGACAAAATTTTAAGTTCGCTAAATTACTATAGTGAAAACTGCATTAAAGTTGGTTAAGCCGTTTCTGCGATTCGCGTATACAAACGCGCAGACAAACAGACAAACAAAAATTTAAAATGATTATCCAAAGCCAAGTTCTATTACATTGTTAAATACTCTTTATAACATATTTTCTCATATATATATCTCTCATGTACAGTAGAAGGAGATCATTCACAGATTTATTTGCGTTGAGGCCTGTTGTGGAGAAGGAGTAGTACAAGTGTGCGACTGTAAACTATAAGTTATGGGTTCGATCCCCAATCGAAGCAATAATTAAATATTCATTCATCTTCCCTTTGATAACATATGTCTTCAAAACTCAGCAGCAACTGGTGGACGAAAGTGGTTTGATAGGAACGGCGTTTCTTAACACAAGGTTCCCAAGTTCCCTCGGATTACCCCGCTAAATGCGAGATATAATGTAAAGCTAGACAAAAGAGAAAATATATTAACTCACGTTATCATGTAAAGTAGTTTATTTCATAAATCATATGCAAATATATAATTATGCTGGTACAAAAAATGCGTAATCGCTAGAGTATTAAACTACATACAAATGTACACATTTTTTAAAAAATAATAATAATTAAGTTAACACTTATATGGCACAGTAGATATATATATTTATGGGCGACGTTGGTGCCTCTTCAAAAAAATATTATTTTACACTTACCAGAGCGAGGAAATATATATATATATATATATATATATATATATATATATATATATATATATATATATATATATATATATATATAGCAGAGGGAGTCTGCGTCCCCATTGACCCCTCCGTTCCCCACTTTCCGCCGAATGCCTCCAGACATTGCGGATCACAACGCCGCTAAGTCCTCATCCATCAAAATATATTTATTTCATTTGAAACGTAGCGTGTATTGTTTGTCTAAGTACAAATAAATAAAAGTTTTTATCGCACATTCGTTCAATTGTAGGTAACAATAATTCTTTCCATGTTTTTGTAACGCTCTAAAGTGATTTATTTACAAGCTGAATGCTTAGTGCGGTCGTCACACATTATGAAGAACTGACGTTTAACTATAGTTAGGTACCCGAGGCCGTATTGGCGCAGTGCAGCGAGTGACAATGGTTGTGGTATCGATTCCGTGAAGCTAAAATATATAAGAAAATTCCTATCGAACATCATTTTTAAGGCTTGTTGCGGCGCAGGGACAAAAAATTAAATTAAAAAAAAATGATCTGTTTGTCGGTTTTAATGTGTGTTTGTTTGTACGCGCTAATTTAACGCACTAATTGTTACAACATTTATTGTTTGTTTTATTTAATTCGGTTAACAAATAACTATATATACAAAATTGTTATTAATTTGGTTGCAGTTTTTATAGATATTGTCTTAAAAGTGAGAATGTTTTTAGAACAGGAAAGTCGATGAGATTGGTAAACAAAATACTGTAACTCAAGCGAGCCAAACCGCGGGCGGGTCGCTAGTTGAAAATAAATCGTTTCCCTTTTGCTCGCTCTGGGACACGAAACAGAGCAGCTTTCACACAGGTTCCATAGACTTAATTCTAGGTTTCCTTATGCTACAGATGATACACCATGAAATTACTCACTCAGCTTCACGCTGTAACCCGCACGTGGCAGGGAAGGCAGGGGAACCTTGAGAACCTAGCGTTAAGACATTCCGTTCCACTTCCGCTTCCCACTTTCCGCCGAATTTGAGGCATTACGTGTTGAGTGGTGAAACTCAACGCCGCGTTTTGGCTTGTACCATAGCGAAGGTGTGAAAACATATTTAGATATTTAAATATTTCATTTCCTCGAGTGAGTATCGAACCCACAACCTGTCGTTTCAAACAGGTATGAAATTATTTGTTTATTTAATTACTAATTTCTACCTGTAACTTGGTAATCAATATAGCCTAGATCCTACTCAGGCCTTATAGCTATATAACAAAAAAAAAATAATTCAAATCCATCCATCAGTTCCCGAGTTATGCTTGTACAAACAAACGAACAAAGAAAACATTAAATCCTCTTAGGTTCTTGTCCTACGATGTTAGTATTGCCCCGAATACTTTTTCCTTAAAAGTATTTCATTTATAGACAAAGTAATGTTATTGTATAGAATAGATTAGTACAGTAACTACCTTGCAGCTTCAAGATGGCAATTCTACTGAGAGCCGGCAGGTGTACTTTTAAAATTAAACTTTATACTGTGTTTTGTAATCAAATTAGAGAAGTGGAGCTGGAAACAACAGACATACTTACAAATGATATTGCAAGGTATTTATATATATATATATATATATATATATATATATATATATATATATATATATATATATATATATATATATATATATATATATATTATATATATATATATATATATATATATATATATATATATATATATATATATATATATATATATATATATATATATATACATATATATATATATATATATATATATATATATATATATATATATATATATATATATATATATATAAGATATGCTAATATGCTAAAGACATTTTATACTTTGAAAAATTTAATAAGGCCTAAACTGTACTTTTTTGTGTGTCCGTTTGTACGCGTTAATTTCAGAACTTCTCTCGCACATGACAGGGTAGATAGAAGGAACTTGAGAACCTAGTGTTAAGACACTCTTCTTCTTCTTCTTAGCTTCACGCTTCACGGAACCCGGGAACCTAGTGTTAAGACACTCCGTTCCACTTCCGTTCCCCACTTTTCGCCGAATTTGAGGCATTGCGTGTTGAGTGGCGGAGCTCAACGCCGCGCTTTGCCGTATTACCAGAGCGAAGAAATGAAACATTAAATATTTAAATTGAAAATATTAAATATTTCATTTCCTCGACTGGGGATCCAACCCAGAACCTGTCGGTTACAGTCACCCAATTGTGCCGCTGCGCCACGACAGGCGATTTCAATATTCGATATATAGATACCTATTATTTTAAAAGTAATAATGTTATTAGAACAAGAAAATAGCTGAAATTACTAGTAAATAAAATATTATTCCAATAGCAGGATAGACTGTAGGTACCTGGGAACCTTGTATTAATTATTATTTAAACAGACTGGGGATCGAACCCACAACCTCACCTCACGTTTAAAGTCTTATATTGGTACCCTTGCTACGACAGGCCTCATTTTTTTATTTTTCAAATTATTGAATCTTAACATATATAGCAATTACCTTACAATATTTACAGAAAAATAAATAAATGACAACTTCTTACAACTTGCCAATCATTTTGTTTCAAATCACCCGACGCAATAGAAGGGGTGTTATAAGTTTGACTTGTCTGTCTGTATTTGGTAACGTACCTCCTGAATAATGAACCTTAGCACTGTTCAATGAAAATAAGATCATTAGCATAAGAGGTACAAGCGCACAAAATTTAACATTTTGTTTAACTGACATAACTAACATTTCAATTCTAACTGACAAATCCAATCGCTCATTATCATAACGTAGAAAGTGTTAGTATAGAATTATATATACATATATACGTACATAGATATAAGTAGTACAACGCAAGGCGAATTTTAAATAGTGTTATATAATTTTATGAAGAAGCCAATTTTAGGTGGTGTCTGTCTGTACGCCTCCGAAGCGTGACCGGGAAGCATTACCAAGGTAATATATAGTGAAGTAGGCTTTAATTATAATATTAATATATACATATCTTTTTTAGGAGCATTATAATTATAAAAAGTGGGAAAAAGGAGCATAGTGTTAAGTCATTGTGTGTTAAACGACGGCGCTGAACGCCACACTTTGTTTTGTTATATATATATATATATATATATATATATATATATATATATATATATATATATATATATATATATATATATATATATATATATATATATATATATATATATATATATATATATATTCGCTTGCGAAATCATAATTTTATGCTGACAGTGGTATTGTTTGCTATTGTTCTTAGTACTGGCTGTGTTCTTAACATGTTATTAATATATAAACTATAGAATGCCGTACGTGGCAAATATTGTATGAATAACATCGCATACATCGCAAGCGACTCATGCGCCGTTGACGCGTTGATTTATAATGAAATTATATATTGTTCAGCCTTCTATTCATATCAAATTGACTTATTTTATACGCTATACAATTATTTTGTTATAGAAAATGATATAAAAATGATATACCACCATCTTAGGTGTATACGCTATATCATAAAAATAAATTAACTACATAACTATTATCGGACTTTAAACACAAATGTATAATACGTAATTCAATTTTGTTTTCGGTTCGGTTCTTTAATTATGGCGTTCCGAGCGTGCCAGTTGAGCACATATCACTTCGCCAATGTCACGTTGAATGGAGAAGACACGAAGGAGGTTGTACGGTAGAAAAAAATATATTAAACAGTAGGAGTATGCATATTAAAAAGACAATTTTGTTTTTAC